>OY735208.1:12513603-12518603 GCA_963457665.1 Thysanoteuthis rhombus
GTTTAAAGTAATAAGAATGTACAGCATTGAAGAAAAAAAAATTCAGAATTGTTTTGAATCAAATTCAACGAAAAATTTTTTAAAAATGCATTGTTTTCGAAATTTACTGCATCATCTCGCTGGCCATTGCCGTATCGAGTTGGAAATTTTTTGGATCAGCGGTTTTAGAGAAATCTGAAGTAAATGAATAAAAATAACTATATATCTTAGATTCTTATCTTATATTATAAATTTGAATTTAGATATAACGTATCTTAATTGTCAGGCGATGTAAATCAAGATCTAAAACGAATTAATTGGCCACAATAAAAGAAGTACCGAAAAAATTCGAAGCTGCAGTTGCGTATGACGGACGAAAAATTGTTGTACATGACAATTATGGCCGGCTGCTCCACACACAATAAAGTCCACACCTTTTCAAACATGGACCTTTGGAATGAACACTGTCGTAGTATATATAAAAAGACAGACCCAGTGAGATGTGTGTGTGTGTCTATGAGAGAGAGAGAGAGAGAGAGAGAAAGAGAGAGAGAGAGAGAGAGAGAGTATGTGTGTGTTACGGAGAGAGAGAGAGAAAGAGAGAGAAGGAGGGAGAGAGCGAAAGCACATACATATTTTCTATAAACTCGTTTAATTTGGAATAAATATTTCCTTCTTCTTATAAGATATAGTTTTATTGTAATTTCTTCAAGCGGCTCTTTTGGTTGTCAAGTACCAAGAGCACACTATTATGTATAAGCCATATGGGTTGCAAAAAAAGAAGATTCCCAAATCAGACAATAGACTCCAATCATAGCTCTATCTTGTGTTGTATTGTGTTCTAAGATTGCATTGTCTATTTACAATGATTACATTCATAATTGATAGTTATTGATTGTTATGATTTAATAATTTAACGAAAACATTTTTGTTGACAAAGGTGATAATAAGATTATTAGATAGATTCGTATTTCAAATCTTAATTATTTCTCTGTCTCTGATATTTTTCTCACTTACTCTTTATTTATTTATGTATTGTGAACCTTGCAATCAAGTCATGGATCAGGATCTGTTGATGAACCCTGTTATAGCTATCCGATAAGTATAAGAATTAAACAAAATCTACATGAAATCATATTCGTTCACGTTAGTAAACTAATATTAATTTTCAAAATAACCATTTTTCGAAAATTCATTTGAAGGAGTTGACCAAAACATTACCTCCAAGTACATGCTTTCGATATTTATCTCCATTTTTTTTTTTGTTGTTTGTCCTTTTTTTTGTTATTATTTGTTTATTTTGTTTTATTTTTTCAGGTGGAGATATATCAAATTACTGGTTTTTACTCTAATATGTCAAGTTTCCTGAAAGAGCTTCATGTTTAAAAAACGAATGTAACCAGTCTTGAGAACAAGGAAAACCTTGGAATACGCTTACTGTACTTCAAAAATATATTACTACGGGTAAATCAACTGCTTCTCTGTTCTCGAGTTTTTTCTATTCAATTTATTTTCCCGGTCGGGTTATATATTACATTACTTAGTGACTCCACAAAATCTGGCTTTCTGAAAGATCTTCGTGCTACAACGACAAATTTGACTAGTATTCCCCAAAAACATACTAGAAGGGTATCTATAAATTATCTTGACAACTGTGAAAATCTACTGAAACATCATCCTAGGTCGCCATCACAGTCAATATTTGAACAACTTCAACATTTGATGTCATGGGAAAAAGATTCTATCGAGAAGTATATATGGTCAGAATAAATATTATTTATGACATCACTGACGTTTTTCGCTAGCAAACATCTCGAAAAGAGTTAACGTCATCTAGGAATATCCATATTCTGGAGAATCTAGATGTTGTTGATGGACCCGTCAAAATGAGGCTCAAAGAATATTAAAAAAGAATATTTTCCCAAAATTTATTAACCAAAAGGCTTTGACCATTTCTTCGTGTTTTGGACCAGAAATATCTTTAACTATCTGGCGACGTTGCAACAATAGCTTTACAGTGCTGCTTTTATCAGTGTGTGATTTATTGTAGTACAGTTTAAAATTTGTATCTAAAGATTCATTTTGTGCAGAATTACTCACTACTGTGCGGATGTTAAGAAGTTATTATTAGATTCAATCCCTTTGAAATGATGTTGTGTGTGTGCGTGTGTGTGAGTGTGTGTCTCTGTGTGTGTGTGTGTGTGTGTGTGTGTTTATTTATGTTCTGAAAATCATAACCATCTTCGCTTCGGGTGATATTCTACGGTTGCGTCTTTTTTTATACAGAATATCCTATCTTTTATTACTTTTAATCGAAAATTGTTTTTATAATTTTCTCAATTTCTTTGTGACGAAGGCAGCATTAATGTCCGACAAGCTTCAGGAAATGTCAATCCGTGTTATCGAGAATTATTAAAAGAAAAGAAAAAAATAAAATGATACAATCAAAAAATCATAAAAAAAGTTAATTTTTAAGCAAAAGTTTTAATTTGATTTGTCTTCCTTTCAACTCGTACGGCTTTATTAGTATTTTATACACTGTACACCTGTTCTAACTCAGAAATCTACCGAATTGTAAGCAAGTCCGTGTCGTAACGAATTTTTTGTTCTTATAAACTTTGATCCAAATTTCCTCAACGACGAGTCAAAATAGGTGTAAAGTTATATAAAATAATGTAAGTTGTGTGTTTACAGTAAATGAAATTATCTCCCAAATGTGTTGCGTAAAACTTTCCAAATACTAAAACGTATTTTGAGCCTCGGACGTGTCCCGTATAATTGCCCGTCTTCCAACTCTAATGATATTATCATAAGATTTTGTCCGGTCTTAGTGTCGAAGATGAAAGGGAAAAGAGGTGATGAGCTTTTTGCGTTAACCGCAGTATGCAAGGTATTGCAGAATTACATTACTGGTTTTGTCCACCTTTCTGAAAGATGTTTATGTTAGAATTGCAAGTGATACCCGTCTTGAACACAACAAAAACCGTCGGATATGCTTAGTGTACTTCAAAAGTACATTACAACAGGTGTATCAACTTATAGCTACTCAACTTCTTAAAGTTGTCACTATTCGATTTTTCTTTCTTTTCGAGGTATATTGCATTTGCTTATTGTCTAGCCACCCAAAATGTATTTGTGTAAAATAACAAAAATGATGAATTTGATACTCGCAAAAAGCCATGCGGAATACTTTTGATGAAGTGATCACTAAAAGTGTACTAATTTTTATAATAACAAAAATAACAGATGCATTCGAAGTTAATATCTATATGATAAGATATGTTTGAACCAAATTCAATGCGTATTTTCTTTTACATTTGTATTTTATTTGGTATGCAAGGGGTTCACACCAAGAGGGCAAAAGAGATTGAATTTTATTGTGATCCAAAAATGAAATATAGAACCTTCTTGGATCATAATCTGTGTCCACAATCTGATCAACTAGCTCCTGAAGATGTAAGGGCAGCGGAAATTGTAAATTGTAGCCACAACAAGAGATATGCTCTCTGTACCACCTTTCTTTTATTGAAAGTTATTCTGTGTTGTCGGTCATATCAAACTGGGTTGAACCTTGCTCGGTGTTAAAATGCCGTGGTTCTTAACAAATCAATAACATGTCTCTTAATTAGAATACCCTATCTTGATAATTAAAGAAAAAAAGTCCCAGGGTCTGGATACTTTTTTCGCTTTAATACTAGGTGTTATTCTGGTCCTCTTGATTGTTAACAGCCAATTCAGCTAATTTGGCTGGGAATTAAGTTTAACACAAAATGATCTTCTACTTGGCCTCACATAGAAAACAAAATTGGAAATCTAAACACGTAAACTTACACTGATTATTGATGTCCAGTGTCCCAACAATATTTGGTATTCATCCTGATGGCATAGCAGCTATTTTGAGTAAAATTACCGAAGGAGACACATATTTTGCTCCTGTGATTTTCAGAGTCACTGCTACTATCTCTGATCTCGGGTGTTGCAGTGTACTGTGTCCTAATACATTTGGGAATGGCATTCTAAGTAGCATGGAACAGCTTTCTTCATACTGGAACAGTTTTTGAGACATCCTTTGACACATCTATATGAGATTGCTTACTTCTTAGATACAGACCAGGTTGGCTGAGTAAATGGGAATTGAACAGTATTCCCACCAAGCAATGGTTGATAGACATGAAATAACATTTGCCTTGATTCCTAGCAAAAACAATTTTTTTTATCTTGAATTTTAATGCCCGAAATGTAACATTAATGCCGAGACGTGTTCAGTCTAATTCTAGTTCAAACAGTGCGAAATCATGTGGTTCAACACTAAATTCCAATATCAATCGATAAATCTGTAAATAGATATGCAAAAGAATGAAGAAAAAAGGAGAAAGATTATGAAATTATTGGAAAAATAGGGATGAAAGAAAGAAAGGGCAAAAGAGAGAATTGTGGAAAGAAATTATTAGGGAAGAAAAAAACAAATAAAGAATCAAAGGAATAGATTATAAAACCGAAGAGAGAAGGAAAAGAAGAAATGAAGGGAGAAAAATGTGATTGAAACACGGATAAAGAAACAAAGAAAGAATAAATGAAATCACTATTGATGTACAGAAAAGGCAGCTAAAAAGATAGATAAATTTCTATGGAGAAATTTCAGTCTTTTAAAATAATAGAAATGAAAAACCATGCGGGAAAGATAAAAATCTGGAATCGTTCTTAAACAAATCCAACAAAAATATTTAAGGATTGATGTTTCTATAATTTCTCGTTGTTGTGTATGCAGTGTTGAGTTTGGAGTTGTTCTCGAGAAATCAGATGAAAATGAATAAGATAACTTCATATTTGAGATTTTCATCAAATATCACAGATCTATATCTAGATATCAGATACCTGAATAGGCAATAGATCTAAATTTAGATATAAAATACATAAATCGGCAACATTAGGAGTCACCAAAATAATTCGATGTTGTAGTTCCGTACAACGGGCGAAAAATTCTTTTCCATGACAATTATGGCAGGCTGCTCCACACACTG
>OY735208.1:12523603-12571103 GCA_963457665.1 Thysanoteuthis rhombus
AACGAGGCCTATAACCTGAAATACGTCTTTGATTCAAGTTATCTTTCAAATTCATATCAATAACTTACAAGTATTAAATAAACTTACCGATCTTATTCAAACATTCAATCTATATTAAGAGATTGATCACACCACCATTCAAAAGATTCAATCTTCAACGTGGCTGTTGAGAATATGCGGTTATTCATATGCATCTACTACGTAACGAGAATATTCGATATTAATTCAATGTGATTATTAGAATTTTCAAATATCCCACGGCATCCTCGGAAGCAAACTACGGTCATCTCTGTCCTAGACGATACAACTCTTATAATTGTGACATACTTCATTGTGAAAGATTTAGATAGAGTAATAAATTCTCTATCGGTAAAAATACAGCCGTTAAATCGATTAAGAACACTTCAATTATCAACCATTTTTATTGGATAACAAGTACACACAATCAGATAGAAGAGACATATAAAAGAGCAAGCAATATTACCAAATGTTTTATTACAGAAACACATCTTCAGGGCATTGATGTAATTAGATTTGCCACTGCTTCAAATGGGAGATTTTCCTCAACATTCAAATATATTTTCCATGAACCACTTTCGTTCAGTGGCTTTTTGTATCAGATGTTAGATTTGACCTGCTATAAGTACATAAACTTGTACGCAAGTATGTGTGTATGCATGTATCTATCCTTCTATCCATCCATCCATCTATCTATCTATCTATCTATCTATCTATCTATCTATCTATCTATCTATCTAACTATCTATCTATCTATCTATCTATCAATCTATCCAAATATGTAAACAATAGATATATAAGTTGGCAGAAATATCTGTGTGTGCTCAGTTTTACTTTGAAACTCAATTTGAAATGGCCTCCCCTTATCATACAGTGAGAGCATTATTTGACCTGATAGTGTACATAGGATAAACTATTGGAGAAAATGAGACGGATGCAGGAATCGAACCTGTGCCCGATAGGCGAGATTCTGTTTCGTCTTGAGTGGGGTTCAGGAATCAACAAGTTCCTTAAATTTAAAGAATTCATGGGACGATAGAACTTCTTATTTATCTTGTTCATGCACCTTGTTGGCCGATTCACTCTTCAGGTTCGATATTAGATATCTATGAAGGAAGAGAGCTTCTTTGAAAATGGACGTCATATACGACACCCTGAATCACTTGTAAGGTTGTGTCAAAGCATAAACATTAAAAAAAATTTTTAATTGCTCAAATAACTCTTTAAGTTTCAACGAACTTTCTCAAAATTGCAGGAAGGTCCTTGAAATTTCCAGTAATTTCCGTTGTATTCTGGATAAATTCACTTTGGTCTCAAATTTTCCACGGTATGGAAGTCTCGGTATGATGTGCATCGAGCCAGGCTCCTTTTAGATCTACGGAGATTTCAACATTCTTTGATTAAGGTATTTGCATTATTTCTGTGGCCTGTTCGAGGAGAATACAGCGAAAATCTCTTTATTACGGTATTAGAATCATCAGCAGCAGCAGGAGCCTTTTAGCGTCCGTCTCCACGATAAGCCAGACTTCTCCATCATGGTCGTCATGGATCCAATATTTTCTGATCTTGTTTAGTTCGTTACATCAGATTACTTTTTTAATACGATCCCTAGAATCCACGTTGTGGGTCAGGATTTGGTTGTCTGTCATCCTGTCAACATGATCAGCCATTTTCATTTGAGTTTTCAATGGACTCTATTTTATCTTGAGCTTTGGTAATATATTGTGCTGTCTTGTGGTGTCTCCATGTTATGTTGCCCATGATCCTTTCCAGTGTATGTTGCATGGTTTTTAATTTGAGGGCCAATCTTTTGGTTAGTTCCATGTTTCAGTTAAATTGCTGAGTATTGGGAGGATGCATTGGTTATGGACCCAACTTTTTAATACTAATGGATTTTGTTTGGTATTGCTCCATTGGAAACTTTTCGTCCCATAGTTATTTATCGTCTGACTTTTTTTGGGGGGGGGATTCCATGAAGATTTGCTATCATTGGTAGATGCCGCAGTCTACTTCCTGCAGCTGTGATCGTTGTGTCTTTGTCCTCAAAATGTTCATTTTATAAGGGATTCTCGTCAGAGTTAAAAAAAGCTTATTTCGTGCAATTGATTTCTCCTGACAGTTTTTTCACTGAATTTTTATGCAAATGTAAACCTGAAATTGTTTCAAAAATCATTTTAAAAACAGTGTATGATTCATGGTCAGTAAAACTGTATTGGCATGTTTTAATATAGTACAATTATGATTGCATTATTATGAGTCTATCCCGTACTTTGAACTATTTAGTTCAGTTTGTCGTTCAATTAAATAAAACAATAATGAGTATTTCTCCTTTTTATGTGATTCGACGTTGGGATGAATTATTGACAAAAACATCAATTAAATCACAGATTATCATCAAAGTCACAGGAAATGATTAAATCAAAATCCATTCAAATCATTCACCATTATGTTCAGGTAAATGAATTTTGCACACACATTATTTTCTCTTCTGCACTGATTGCAAAACATACATGTATGAGCGCACACACAAGCACATATCATAGGGGACTATGCCTGTCACCTTATTCAGATCGGGTTATAAATAAAAGCCCCGCATTTTTTATTTCTAACTCCACCATTCTTTTCAATTATCTGCATATTCCTATAGAAAGGCATGAGACGCCATCGGTCTTTGGCTCACCGAAACCCTTGCATAATATCGCCTATTGCCTCGAACTGTACATTTTCATTCTTACATTTCTTTATATTATGAGTCTTTTTGAGTCTTTTTTATAGGGGTTTCTAAACAATTCCCACTGTTCCAGTGAGTAAAGGCACGACTTCCCTTTTCATATGAATGCATCGTCTTCAAAGTATTTCGTGAGATCCTGACATTTTGTCTAAGTCATTCAGATGAACGTTCTTTGGCGTCAGTATTGCTTCATATGTTTATTAATATATATATATATATATATATATATATATATATATATATATATATATATATATATATATATATATATATATATATATATATGAAACAGGAAAAAAACACTTTAGAAGATTGCATAAATTGCATTGACAGATATTGGGAAGTGGGTGACTGCAGTGACACAAAAAAATCAATCGAAAAAGTTTTTTTACTGCTCAGTGTCTAAAGCTGTAAAGCTTTCTAGAATATATATATATATATATACATATATATATATATATATATATATATATATATATATATATATATATATATATATATATATATATGTGTGTGTGTGTGTGTGTGTGTGTGTCGGTGTGTGTATATATATATATATATATATATGTATATATATAATGTTGGTTGTTCTTAGGTGTTACGTGGAATGATTGTAGTTATTTTTAATTTCAATATTTCCGATTAACAAATGACAAAAAGATTGAAGCGTGTGAATATTCGTTTTCAAATTGTGAACAAGAAAGAAAATACAGAACAAAGAGGAATTTGACCGTAAAAATAAAAGAAACAAGTCTAGTTAGTCACTCAGTAGAAACTGTCATGTGATCTACGTTTTTAGGCAGCGTGTTGCGTTGGGGTGATCGATTAAAAAAGGATAATCAATGAATAAGTTACATGTCATGTTTTCAAGCCATGATGACTGAAAAATATCTGAATTTTCAAAAACAAGCAAGGACACAAAACAAGAGATCAGTTTAGCATAGATGTACTTCGCAAATTGAAGCGTCAACTAAAATCTAATAAAGGGAGAGGCATTAACACATAACCAAAAAAAAATTTTCCAAGACATTATGAGGAGTAAATTCAGAATAGTTGCAGCCTGTACACGTGATACATACACAAGTACAATGTAAGTTACAAGGACAGACCCACTCGTAGACTGAATAAACCTATGTTAGCAGTTTTTGTGACAGTTATGCTAGACAGTTTTTAATGATGACTATACGCTAGAAAAAACGGGAGAAGATAAAAAATACAATGGAGAATTAAGACTGGGAAGAAGAAGGTTGAACCACCTGCACAAAAAAAGGTCAAAGAAGAGAATTAACGAAAGAGGAGGAAGGGGATGGATAAAAACAAAAAAATAACAGAAAGAAAGAGTTCAGAAAGAAAATTAAAGAGAAATAATTTTAGGAAAAGAAGGATGAAAGAAACAGAAAAAAAGTTAGAAGAGAGATCAGTCAGTCAAGCCCAAGAAATACGCACAAGATAAGAATATATATAAGATAAGTATATATGCATATAAGATAAGTATATATATATATATATATATATATATATATATATATATATATATATGTGTGTGTGTGTGTGTGTGCGTGTGTGTGTGCTTGTTTCAGGAAACAAACTCCTTCATTTTTGTATGTGATGTTTGCCAAAAATTAGAAAAGACGTACTACTAATGAAGTCATTTAGACAGTCAAAAGGAATAGTACATTTAAATTCTCCTTTATTTAATCTTCATTTGTACACGTGAATGGTTTAACATTTTGCATTTCTCCAGGAGAGACCCAGTTATGTTCAATCGGCTGCTGCCTCGAAATTCCGACTTGAGTTCTCTTGCGCCTCTAAAACAGGGACACAGTTATTACTAAACGACTGTTGGCCAACGTTAATAAAATTGAAGAAAGAGTAAAACAAATCAGTCGATGATATCTATGAAGTAAACCATTTCTCATCAGCAACTGATAACGTATGCTATAATGCGAAAGGCAAAGACCGCGGTAAAAACATCAAGCTAGTGTTTAGCAGGCCAAGCTCTGCAAAATTTGAAAACAAGCTGGATATCTACAGCAGGAAATTATTCAAAAAATGAATAGATAGAGAAAAACGTTACTCTCCCCCAGAGGAATATTCAACGTATCAACATAAAAAGGTGAAGCTGATACTGATGCGAAAAAACAAAAAACAATCCAAAATACAGGACAAGGACAAAAAGAGAAAAGTGAAAGGACAGAATAAGCCTAAGTACAAATCCTAAAGAATCAACGTGAGGATCTGAGAGCCCATTACCATCCCTATGATGCAACAAAAATGCCAATATACTGAAACAACACATCGAAAATAATAACATGGTAAGAACAGAGAACGTTGAGGAGCATGAACGTTGGATTTGTCCCCTGGGAAGAAGGGGAGTTGGAGATAAGAGACTGATTGAGACTCTGTTGAGTGCTGCACAACTAGGATCTGCAAGAAGAGTGAAAATAGTCCTGGGAATATGAGAGTAGCAAACCCTCACTTGCAATCAAAGCCTAACAGTTAGAATGAACGTGGCAAGTGCATGAAAAGTAGGGGAGATTAGGGCGTTGTAGACCACTGAGCTGCAGTGAATTTTAAGAACAGTGGGGAATGCTGGAGACTTGAGAAAACTAGCTACCACTTGGTCTTCAGAGATGACATCAGGTGTAAACATGCAAATACTTGAACAACTAAAGCAACAAGAACTATAAGGATAATAATAAGTATTATTATAATCTAAGGCCCCCTTTCCCCCACACCACACACTATAAATAGAGAAATACACATTCCAAAGCAATAATAGAAAGTTTAACAGAACCTGGGCGGAGAAAAAATATAACGTAAAGCTGGATACCACAGAGGCAAAGAACTTCTGAGATGAACAATTTCTGCAGAAAATAAATATATTGCTTAAATTCAGCCTTACTGACCGTCTAGTTCCGTAGTCCAGAGGTAGGATATCAGCCTCTAAGCGGAGGTTTCAATCCTACCTCGCAGTACTCGATGGGATAATGGAAAGTCTATAGCCACACTATAGATGTAATACATCGAAACGGCTATATATATATATATATATATATATATATATATATATATATATATATATATATATATAAAGAAGAAGACAATTACCCAGAAAATAGAAAGGATTCAAGAGAGGAAACGGAAGGGTTAATGATTTGCTCTACATCAAACATGTGATCTTGAAATATATAAAAAAAGGAAGAATAGACGGGATAGACAATAAAAGCATGCGACATGGTTCAACAACACTTGATACGTAAATGCTTCAGAAAAGTGATTCAAAACAAAGTCTATCAAGAATTGGAAAGTAGTTTGGACTGTTACAGGAGAAAACTAAGCAGAAATCAGTATAAAGAGGGGAATCTGACAGGGAACTAAGGATACCATTTTTCGAAAACAAAGAGAAAAGTCAGCCAGGTGATGAACTAGGACAACATTCAACTATTCAACTAGGGGAGAGTTCGAAACGTTGTGATAACATTGAGATAGAGTGCACTAATGGTGATGGTCGAATCACCGGACTGCAAAAAGACCAATACATATACCAAGGAATTCTTAATGCGAATAAACAATAAGAAATGAAATAAAAAATAAGAGAATTCCTTCGGAGATGAGGATGAGGAAAATATTAGAGACCTAATCAAATAGAAGAAATCTGATAAAAGAAATGAACACAAGGCAGTATCGGTTGTGAGATACACCGATATACGTTGGATTGACAGAAGAACTCCAATCGATAGACTGACAAACGAAAGAGCTAATGACAATGCACAAGGCCTTACACTCCAGAGAAGATACAGGTAGACTATACATAAAGAGGGGGAAAAGCAATAAAGGACATATCAGCATAGAAGACTGTGTCTAAAAGGCTAAGATACGACTAAACCAGTATTTCTGAGCAAATAGTGAAGACATTCTGAAGTGTATCAGGGGCAATGTAACGAACAACAAAAAAGTCAAAAATGGAGGAGCAACAAAGCAAACAAGGAAAGGAAAATGGGAACAGAAAAAATCATGCAGAGAATTAAAAAAGACAGACACAACATAGCAGATGAAAGATCATGGACTTGGCTAAGCAAAGGAGGCCTGAAGATAGAAATTTAATCGGCCATGGCAGCCCAAAACAAATGCATCATGACAAGCCATGTCGAACCCAAATAAATAGCAAATGCCGCCAATGTGCAGAAAAGGATGAGACTGTGAACCACGTAAATGTTGAATGTAGTCAATTCACCCATAAGGAGTATAAACACAGACGCGATAGCGTAGCAACGGTGATACACTAGGAACTGAGTGAACGAATGGGATTCAACCATACAAAAAAGTGGTACCAGCACAAACCAAAGGTCCCCCTGGAGAATGGAAACGACAAATTACTTTGGGACTTCGACATCCAAACCGAACACAGGCAAGAAGATTGGACTTGGTAATCGGAATCAAGAAAAGGAAAACCTATCAAATAATAGACGTGGCTCCACCAGCAGACCATAGAGTTAAAAGGAGAGTGAAAAACTGGAAAAATACCAAGATTTATCAAGAGAACTGAACAAGATATGGAAGATGAAAGTCAGGGTAGTGCCAGTCATAGAATGCGCACTGGGAACTGTCCCAAAGACATCGAGGGTGAGACTGGAGGAGCTCGTGATAAAAAGAAGGACTGAGACTGTACGAACCACAGGACTGCTAGGAAGCACTCAAATACCGAGGAAAGTGCTAGAAATATAAGGACTGAAACACTAAATGCTAGCAGTGGCCTAACAGAGGAAGGAAAATGAAAGCGGAGATGTGAACCACAGCACTGGCATGATAGGCGAGGGAGAGAAGAGATGTTGGCCGAAGACCTGAGGAGACTTATAGTCACTCAGCCTTCAGCAATGGCCTCCGGCCAACTGGTGTGAAACTGTAAACTGCAGTGTTACTGTGGTCTATGAGAATTAGGAGAGAAGGGCTGGAGACTTGAGGAGACTTTCTGTCACTCAACCTCCAGCGGTAACCACCAGGCAACTGGTGTGAGATGGCTAATGCTAATGCTAATGCTAATGCAGCTGCTCCTGCTGCTGCTGATGATGATGATAATAATAGTAATAATAAAGAAAAATTTTTAAAAATAGTACTTCATAAATATTTTAGTCGGTTGATCCTACTTGGACAGATCTTAAAGAATCGAGTCACTGTAGTTCTACAAAAGGCCCGTCCGACCAACCAACCAACCAAGTGGTCAACAGGTTTGTCTGTCTTGGCTCATCTATGTGTGTGTATGTGCGTGTGCATTTATGTGCGCGCGTATGTGTGTGTGTGTGTGTGTGTGTGTGTGTATCTCAAGGCATACTTTGTCATATTGTGGGAACTTCAACCAGGAAAATATTCGTGTGTGCATCACTAAGCATCATCTAAGGAACTTGGATTTTTTTTCCTTTTCAAAAAAGTGCTTTTTGAGGGTTTCTTAGTCATATCTGGACCAGCAGTACCCAAATCTTGCGCTGGTAATTTTTTTTTCTAGCTCTAGATAAATAATTCGTATTTTGGAGTGATTTTTGATAATCAGTTATTAAGTTCTGGTACACAGGCGGGCTACGGCGATCCATTTATGGTACAAATATTTCATTATATTTAGAATATCGTTGATTTACGTCTCTCTTACAAAAAGCAAAATCGATATCACAAAAATGATAACAAAAATGAAGAAGTTTCTCCTCAAGTAATAAATCAGTGGAGATAGCCAGTAAAAGAAAAATAAATAAAAATAGGTCCGTTTAGTCACTCAATAGAAACTGCAGACAGTTTAGACATGATGCTTTGTTGGGGATGATCAATTAACAATTGGAAAAAGTGATGATCAACGAATGAAGTCACTCCTCTCGATTTTTGTTGGACAATAAAGTCTGAATTTTCCTAAAGTCCAAACAAAACCAGCGTGGACGCAATTGAACATACACTATGGACAAATTTAGCACTTTGCAAATTGGGCCCCTTCCGGAGAACCTATCACGGGGGTAAGTTTTTTCTTTCGAAACATAATAAGGAGTACATGTTTAGATTTTCAGTCCTTTAACTCCACTGCTCCAGACAGTACGTGCGACACTCATACATATATATATACCCTAATCCTGGCCAGCCAGCCAGCTAGCCGGCCATATGTACTGGCCAGCCAGCCAAACCTACTTGAAAACTGAAGAAAACTATGTTGACAGTTTTGGTTGACGATCTCTAATTCGGCTAATTTTATCGTCTGGTATCTCTGAACAATTGTCGTTTAGGACAAGAATCGCTTCTGTTTTTTTTCCATCATATTTCTGGGAAATAATCCCTTAAATAGATATGATGTTTGTTTTTTTTTAAATCCTTTGCAAAAAAAAAAAAAAAAAAAAAAAAAACAGGATCTGAACAATAATTATCTCCACAAAGTAAAAATCTCGATCTAAAATACTGATAGGAAGGAAGACGGAAACGATTCGATGTGACGAAGTTTGTTTTTTTTTTCCCCCAAACGCGCCAATCCTCGTTTTCGTAGCACTATTTCGTTCCGTTTTTCACACTTCCTATTTTTAGTTCCTTCTTTTACACGGCTGGATCTTTTCACACGAAGAATTGAGGGTTTGGTTACCTCCAAAAATAAATGATACTCTTTTCAGATCGACGTTTTTTTTCTGTCTCCATAACCTTCCTATTAAGATTGCGTGATTAGTCCTTAGTCACGAATAAAAAGTCAGTTTTTACATTTGTACTTGTTCTCTCAAAGGTCACACACTTATATGAGTATCTGCGTATGATAAGCGCTCAACGAGCCATTTCCAAACAGTTGATATTTTCCTTATTCCAAGTGTTGCAATGCTCAGTTTATTTCATTTTGACGCTCGAACTGTCTGCTTTACGATTCATTAGGTGTTCAGAATGAATTTAGAAAACTTAGCATTGTAATTCTAGAAATAACAAATATATATATATATATATATATATATATATATATGTGTGTGTGTGTGTGTGTGTGTTTGTGTGCATATATATATATATATATATATATATATATATATATATATATATATATATATATATATATATATATATTCCGACTGAATATGACATCTCAGCCAGAAAAGAATGATTTTCTTTGGGAGCATCGACCAAGACCGTCACCAAAACTGCAAAGATAGTTTTTATTTCAGTTTTTTAGGTGGTCTGGCTGGGTATGTATGCATCACACGTTACGTTGCACCAATTTTGGGAGTGAAAACATTTTAAGCATTTCCTCTTTTTTTTCTCTGAGAAAAAAAAAAGAAAAGTTTTTTAAATATCCTCCCAAGTACTTTTCTCTAGAGTGGAGTTCAGTTTGTATTATAAGTTAAGCTAAATTGATATCTTGGTTTGTTTCTGTTTGTTTATTTCCCTTTAAAAAAAAAAACATTCTTAGTGATCACTGGCCAAGAAAAGTAAGCGAAATTAACTTATTTATTAATCACTTATTCTCCCAATTTTTTTCAAATTGATTATCCCCAACTTAATATGACTGTTAATGACATTGGTTACGTGACGATCTCTATTGCATGACTGACCAGACCAGTTAATATAGTGATTAATCTAAATATTTCGTGAAAAAAATGTATGAAAAAATCTACTTCAATAATGGACAGAGTTCTTTTATTGGTTCGCTATTCGTGAGAAAGGGGTGAAAGAAAATGCTCCCTACCCACGGCTTCAAGACGTGCATCCTGCTGGAAAATGATTTCCTAACAAAAATATTTTTTTAAAAACTCACCCCAATCGGAATTTATCCATGATTTCTACCTTCAAGATCAATGAGTACATAAATGAAAAAAATTGAGACGCTAGTTTTATACCTATGATCAACAAGTTGAACCTGCTGGCCGTTAATAGTGGGTCAAATCTTCATTTGATCTCCCACTACTTATAGTCTGAACTGCAATGTTGATAAATGATATGAAAATACAAAAATTGATTCAGTACGCATGTCGTATAGCAATGATCGATAAGTTAATCTTGCTGGCAATTATTATTGGGTTCGATCTTGGTTCTCCCACTATTGATGCCTGATACAAAACTTATATGTTAATGATCAACATGGAAAAATATTCAATTGGACACGTATTATATTTTAATAATCAACAAGCTAAACTTGCTTGCCTTTGTTGGTTGGGTCAATCCCCTTTGAATCCTCAGTATTGATCGTCTGATCCTTAATTATTTTAAGGATCATATGAAATAAAAGATCTGGGGGTACGTCTTATAGTGATAGACGGCTAGCGAATTTTGCTGGCTGTTTTCAGTGGTTTTAGTCCTCATCAGATATTCAAGTTTAGATGGTATGATATCAACTCATGCAACATTATATCCCTACTCTAACGCTGTGATTTTCTTGCTTCGCTGTCTCTAACACTGAACCCCTCTAAATGATTAAACATTGGTCCAGTTCAACGAAATTCGGTATGAATATCAGTGGCTTGCATAAGTGAGTCATCATAACTCGCTCGTGTATATATTCAGGAATTACGAAGTTGCTATGTTGATAATTTATATGAACAAAATTAATCCAGTTGCACATCATAAATTTATTATCGGCAAGCTAATCTCACTGGCCTTTGTTACTGGCTTCAATCTCATTATTGATGATCCGTGAAATATTCATCAAGACACTCATCGTGTACCAAAGATATTTTTATTGGGTTCGATCTCCATTGGATTGCCGATTATAAACGGTCAGATGAAGGAAAATGCTAAGTAATCATACGAAACCTTACATGCGAACGTGTTTGACAGCAACTTCCTCAATATTTCTCGTTGGTTTTCGTGATTATTGTTGCAAAGACATAACAGCACTTGACTTGGTCACAGGCAAAGTCTGATCTATCTGACCCAAACTACCCATAGCAATGCCAACGGCATTGCATCAGCGTCAGTCGATCAGAAATGATCTTCCAATTATAAATCTGGATGACCAGCAAGCTAATCTTGCTGACCGTTATCTGTGGGTCAGATCCCAATTCTATCTTCCAGTTAAAATGGTCTGATACGAAACATTTATGTCAATAATTATCATGAAAAAAAAAGGGGGATCTGAATGCAGGTCATGCAGCAATGATTGGCAAGTTGTTCTTTACCTGAACCCCCAAGAAGAATGGGATAAGATACAAGATCAGATTAACGACGGGAACTTAAAACACAAATGTGTAGGACGGGCTTCCTTTAAAATGTTCTTTCGTCCTTGGAATTATTGTTGCAAGAGCATAAGGGCGATTGACTTGGCCAGAAGACGAAACCTGATCCGACTCGCAAAACCTTCCAAGAGCATTACCAAGGTCTATGTTAATAAATAATATGAGAGAAAGATACAACTGGTGACATGTTGTAGCGCAACAATCAGCAATCCAATCTTGTTGACCTTTGTTAACTATTGATACTCTGATCCCAGGCTTTGCTGATCAATCGAACGAAAGGAAAGATCAGGGAACATGCCATATACTGACGGTCAGGAAATGAATATTGATTACTGTTGTTAGGTGGTTTGATCTCCATCGGATCTCCCAGTATAGTTTGTCGGATACCCACTACGTGGTAAGTTACAGTTATGTGATAAGCAGTGTGGTCATTCAAGTGGGAACATCCACTCGACGGTTCTCATTTTGCTGATGGAAAAACTTCCCAACAACCACTTGAAACTATTGAATCTTCGACTAAAACTTATCCACCTTCTTCTTCTCGTTTCACATGTATTTAACATATATTCTTACGGGTATAATCTTTGGTATAATAACAGGTCATTCAAATGAAATAATAATTAAGGATCGCTTATGTATATATATGAAAAACATGGGCCATGCTTTTTAG
Source organism: Thysanoteuthis rhombus (assembly GCA_963457665.1). Classification (NCBI taxonomy): domain Eukaryota; kingdom Metazoa; phylum Mollusca; class Cephalopoda; order Oegopsida; family Thysanoteuthidae; genus Thysanoteuthis; species Thysanoteuthis major. Next base: position 12,536,196 of record OY735208.1, read on the forward strand.
TCATGATTTTGAGATATAATGATTTTTCATAAACCTTAACCAGTTTCATACATGTCTTTAGAATACTGATGTAATTCTGTTTCTGGTCATTACTTTCCACAGTCCAGTAAAGGGGGTTTGATTTAGGTCATCTTTACATTGGTCTTGATTTGATTTCAGATTCCATTGGGGTCATTTACTCCAGTTGCTGGAGAATTTTTTTTTAGAAGGGTCGGTTTAAGCAGGAACTCCTTTGAAGGAAAGAGGTGAAAGGGGTGGAATATCAATATGTTTGTTAACAGTTTGTTTGAATTGATTTTGGGATACAATTGTTGATTAGTATCGTAGGCGATAATATGAATATGTACGAGAGATGGGAAGTGTTGATAGTTGTAGTGGGGAGGAGAGGTTTCTTAAGGGGTCAATGGGATTTGGGAAGGGACACTACTTTAAGATTTTGAAAAAAGGATGGGATATGAATTCAAGATTTATGTACAACTCCATTTCACCTATGATTTTCGTATATACCTTATGTCCTAATTGTAGTTAGTTATTTTACATAGGGTGTTATCATTCTGCATTGTATAAAGATTTTATTTTATTCAACAAATAATGTAATTCATTTGAAACAGGGCTCACTTATGTTGGTTACCCAAAAACGTATAACAATCATGGAATATACAACAAAAGTGAATATGTTTTGATGTATTTAGTGGGTTTTAGTTCAAAATAGTGTCCAATACCATTAGAAGAGCCGTTGTGAAATGAGTTAGAATTTCATAAATGTCTTATAACAGATTGTACATTCTTTGAAATTTGAAAATCTTCTGAAACAAAATGTACAATCTGTATGACAAATCCTCATAGAACCCTGAGTACAAATTTGTATCACGACTCTCTGGAATCGTCATATAAATTTATTTGATTGTTCTTGCTTTATTCCTGTTGATAAATAGTATCTTAAGAATATAGCACGAATAGATAGGTTGGTATTTATAACTTACAAGTGTTCCGTTCGAAACCTCCATCCGGGCAGGGTATCGCTTATTTCATCTTATTTCATATGCAGTAGAAAAATATTTTTGCTCATCTCCACTCTATAGTGACGACTGCTTTTTCGAATATTTGTGTTTGTGGTCTACAGTCGTGTGGGCCACTGTGTGCTATGGACGTTTGCTTTGTCAAATGTTTGTGTAAATGGGTTGTGACTATATTGATAGGTGTGGGGTCCGGCTGGTATCAGGCTGTTGATTTGATGGCATCTGCCGCCAGTCAGTTCTTCTTGGTGAGCTGCAGCTGTGTTGGGATGTGTATGGTTGATTTTTGTCGTGTTTCACTTTCGTAAGCGGAAGTATGGGAGGGGGAGATCTCGTAGGATAGAAAGAGGGTGATGGTCCTGCGGAATGAGGGCGCGGTCATTGGTAGTGAGCCGGGATTGGGTAGGATTTGCGTTTCAGTTTATGCATGTGTGTCAATGTGTTGTTTATGGTTTTGTGGCAACTTTGTTAGATTGGCCTGGAGTCGAATTGAGTGTAGCTGTACTTGGGAAGTCTATGCATTTTAGATAGATTTTAGAAAGAGTAAATAAAATCATAAAGGGCTGTTAGGATGAAGATGGAATTACTTATAAGATACATTAGAATCAAGATTCAAAAAATGATACTAGTTGGGGCCAAGCAAAATTGGTTTATCGAAGAGTAGGTTCATTTCTAGGTTTATATAGAAAAAAAATTAAAACTTATGTGTAATTGTAATTAGTTCGTGTGTCCGCGTGAAAGAGGGAGAGAGAAAAAGAAAGGGATATAAACGGAGAGAGATTAAGTTGACCTTGTTTATTAAGTGAAATTGAATGTACGATCTGCAATTAGCCATTGATAAAATTTTACTCATTCAATAATCGCTCTACTAACGGTATTGAGCGTTTCATTTTAACTAAGATTTAATTAATACATTAGTACATACACAGAAGGTTTGCTGTATATTTTATTATTGCTATACGATTTTTGGGTGACCTACGTAAGTTAACCCTGTTCCTAAAACATGAGAATAAAATCGAGATAAAATAAAGATGCGGTTGAAATTATATTAACTGGAATTGGTTGGTATTGGTGAGAATTTAGCTTGAGTTGAGGATAGGTAGGATCAGGTTGGGTAAGATGGTTGAAACAGGTTTCAAATGAAGTCTGATTGAAATATGTGTTTAGATCAAACGATATGAAGCGGAAATCTCAGATCAACCTCCAGCTAATAATTACGCGTCAGACTATTGACTTATCGATCAATTTTCGTACACACACACACACACACACACACACACACATATATATATATATATATATATATAATGTATTACCAATATATATATATATATATATATATATATATATATATATATATATATATATATATATAATGTATTACAAAGAGGTCTGTGCAAACCAAATTTGCTGCAACCCTTTCTGAGTAGTGTCCTTTGCGAGAGTCCTGAATAAGCGCCCAGGCTACATGATACCAGTGGTAAAGAAGAATCTCTGACTACTCGTCTGATGAACTCAAGCAGGGAGAGAAATAGAGAGAGGGGGAGAGGAGAGACGGACAGACAAACCTACAGACAGACAAATAGGAACAGATTGACTGACAGAGACAGACGGACGGACCGACATGGAGGCATAATTATGAAAGAGATCTACTCTGATAATGCACAATGCGATTCTCTTGCTTTGCTATTCAGAACAGTCGACTCTTCCAATCAAGGGTAAGATTTCTGCCGACTAATATAATTTCTACTCACCAATCTAAACTATGTACTCTTCCACTTGGATGAGTTTGCAATCTTTTCAAAAAAAATGTTCCTTAGAAATTTAGATATGTATGTGAATTTTTTACGGGGATTATCTATGACAGTGGTTCTCAACGTTGGCGCTAGCGGGCCCTTGGCGTTGAATTATTTGATTGGATGTGGAAATAAATAAGGTCCTTGAGGCATGTCTATAGAGCTTCTAGGGTAGGGAAGTTATAGAGATCATATCAACATCTATGAATCCGATTTATAAATGGCAATTTTTGTTGTATCTGCATAGAGATCCTTCAGTACATTTACGATAAGATTTTGCCAAATTAAACCATTGATAGAATTTTGATGTTTTTCTCAAAAATGGCAAGCTTCCAGATGTTTTCGAAAAATCTGTTATATTATGTGTACAGAGGCGTTGACATATAGCTAGGTGTCACTGACGGCGTTGGACTGAAAAGGTTGAGAAATACTGTTCTATCAGATACATAGGGTGATAGATTTGTGATGTTTGATAAGCTAATACTGCAAACTACTTTGCTTGCATAGTGACTTCGATCCTCGTCAGACTAAATTTAGCGAAGCTCAGTGAATATCTGTACATAGTTAGGTCTGAATACTGACCATCTCACACGTGCCCACGTTTGGTAGATATATGAATATTTACTGTTTAAACCAAGCCGTCCTCAGCAAGGAAGGCCGCAAGGTAATTGCTGTACCGACTAAACATATCGAATTATCTTCAATTTATTTTTCTTTGGGTTTTCTGGTTCTCTCTCCATCTATTCACCCTCTCTCCTTCTCTGTCTTCCTCTCTTTTGCCTTTTTATCCTTTCTCTCATAGACTCTTTTCCCTATCCACCCCCTCTCTCTCTCTCTCTCTCTCTCCTTGTATCTCTCACTTGTTTTTTTCATTTCTAATCTCTCTATCCAGCCTATCCCTTAATCTTTCCCCCTGTCTTTACATTGCTTTCTTTTTTTCCCATTCACACTCTCTCTCTCCACTTATCCCTCCCTCTATTTCTATCCCTCATTCCCTTTGCCCCTCACTTTTCCTTTCTCCCTATCTTCTGTTCTCTCTCTGCCTAATCTTCCCTCTCTTCCTTTCTATTTCCTTCTCCTTCTGTCTCTTCCTTATTTTCTCTCTTTCTCCATTTCATTCCCTCTCTTTACTCCATCTTTTTCACTCTCCCTCTATCTCTCTTCATATCTCTTCCCTCTCTCTCTCACTTTTTATCTTTCTCTTGTTTCCCTCTTTTTTGCTCTCTCTCTCTCTCTTTTTCTTTCTTCTATTTCTCCCTATATCCCCTTCTCTGCGTATCCCTCTTTTCGTCCTTCTCTCTACCTCTCTCTTCTTATTTCCCTCTCTCATTCCCTATTTCCTTCCTCCTTCCATTCAGTCTCCCTTCATCTATCCTGTCTCTCTCTCTCTCTCTCACCCACACACACGCACACCCCGATTCCACACATATTTTACGCCCTTCCTCTTTTCCCCCGTCCTGTATATAGCTTCGTGAATTATTCGCAAAACGAACCAAGACAAATCCGATTATTGACAATTCTCTCAGCGAGCTGAGCAACTTTTCCATAATCAACCCTCGACACAGTAGAGAGCGGATCTTCTCACCTGACATCACTAATTCCACCAATTTTGGGCTCTTTTTTTTTCTTTTACCACTTTTTCTCATCCTATCCTGTCGCTAATATTGCAACAGCTACTCTGTCCGGTCCTGAATTTGCACGTTCCTTCAGATTATAAAATGCTAAATATGGCGAAGGGATAGTGACAGAAGAAATGTTATATACAGAAACAAATGATTTACGTTACCATGTCCGCTTGGACTATCTAAAATGACGATGATAATAATGGATTACCGTAGCTACATGAAGCTATAAGTTCCTTCAATATGTATACGTGTTGTAAAGTTTTCGACCATATATACGTACATACATATATATACGGATTTTTCCGTCGCAAATGACGGATGAGGATTCAATATTTAGAAATCACAGCGACCTGTGAGTTCTCACATGCACCCCAATTCCTCCTACATCTTGCACACCTTTTTGCACACTGTGCACCTGTTGCCGCCGCTGTTAACCGCCAACGCCAAATGCTTCTTGAATGTTTAGCCAAACTAGCTCTACTGCAAGCAGCAAAACCACAATGACAAATAAACTCAGCATTTATAGGGACCAATCAATGTTGTTGTTTAGTTTTGGCACACAAAGTATTACGGCATTCCAAGCTGGTCAAAGGTATCATTTTTTGTGAAGCTACTTTTTTCTGTGCATTTCGATCTTATGCAAAGCCTTCCCACACATAAAATACGATGTCCATGCATTTAAGATTTTGTTTCAATTTAAGGGTCGGTCTTCTGGACGCGTTGAATCCTACAGCTGGTTATAAAAAGCTTTTTTAGGATCTTGACTTTAAGAAGGAAAGCTGCAGTACCAGATGGTTTACACTTTGCAAGGATTTCACTATTCCTGATTTTGCTCATTCCACTTGATTCCATATATTCGCCGTAAGCAACGCACACGCACATACCCACTCTTACATGTATATATGTATATGATGATAATTTGACAATTGGAAGAGACATTTAAAAGAAAAACAGGTGTTGTATCTCGAATTTTCTATTACGACGTTGGCAGGCTTTTACACATTCCGTCAAACATATACATATATATGAATATAAGGTTTTAGATCAATGTTTAATCCGACTGATGTGAGAGTAAAATGACTATATCGAAGGACTATTAGGACAAATATCAGTTTATTTCAACGTTTTGCTCATTAACAGTTTAGGTTAGAGAAGCAAGATTTGTGCCAACTTATCATGTGTTCTCGTGGGTACATGAGACTGTGAAAATCGGTGTATAACCTAAACCCTTTCATTAATCAAATTCTGAATCCCAATCACACCAGTACAAGATACACTCAACATTTGTTGATTTCAAGAGGACAGATGACCATATGTCGAATAGATGATCTCCCAGTGGCCATGACGCAAACTCAATCTTCGCATTCTACACATAATTTCCCTCACCCCACGCTACAAAACAGAATCAAAGATTCTCAAATACCCCCTACACCATTCAACACATAATGGTAGCAGGAACACATCCTTTTTTTTTTTTTTGACATAAATCCTCCCAAAAATCAAATCGTAAATTAACCTCATCCTGAACACCTGATTATCTCTTCAGCACTGATGAACTGGAGTTCAGCGGGGGATTTCCATCAGATCGTCACGCACTTACCACCATTCAGTTTACTTTTATCATTTAAAAAGAATCAGTTTTCTGTACTCTTCTTTCTTTTCATTCCGTCATCTCGTTTCTCTCTTTACCCTCTCACATTTTTCCACAAGTGTTTTCGTTTATTCTTCTTCCTTTCAATTTTTGGAATTTCATATGTGTTCTTCCGAATATTTTCTACCTTTCTTCCTGTTTTCTCTCTATATATATTTCTTCCCGATTTTAATCAACATTTTTTCCTCTTATTCTTTCTATCATTCATTCTTTTTTTTTTCTCCAATCCAACTTCTATGATAGGATAGAGAATCTTCAGGGTCGACCACAAAATTTATCTCAAAAGTCTCGTAACCTCATAAAAGATCGGGGAAAAATGTCTTAATAACAGAATGATGGATTTACACTCCCAGACAAAAATATGGGCCGAGCCCAAAATTTGTTTATCACACACACACACACATATATATATATATATATATATATAAATATATATATATATATATATATATATGTGTGTGTGTGTGTGTGTGTAAAATGCCTCCACTGGTAATTCATTATGATATACTGCCCATCCAAGTTCAATATGGCCTCATGGTGTGTGTGTGTGTGTGTACATATATATATACATAGTGATCTCCCCTTATAAATATACATACACACTTACCTTGTGATCTTTTATAAACATCTGTCATAACATGTCCCTCTGTCATGCTAAAGGGGTGCAGACAAAACAAATTTCACCCGAATACTCAATGGACCTAGCGGAAACTTTTAAAGTAAAAATGTTTGAGATTTTTTGGAAAGAAAACATTTTCCCTTGGATCCTATGCCCAGTCACTACCATTACCCAATAGCCGAAACATGACCGCACCCCTACCTAATTTGTCATACATACTCAATAGACCCTCGGGAATGTTCAAAAGAAGAAAGATGGTTGGATTTTTTGAAAAAAATAATGGAAGTACAAAAATCTATGTGGTTATATAAGAACAAATTTAACAAGTCTGAAAGCTGTAAACCTTTTTTTTGTTGACGGATATTTCAGCTAGTTTTCTCGTAAGCCCTCTCTGTCTTTTTTACCCATCACAGTTGAATTTCTATTCTTTCGATCTCAGTCATAGACAATCCTACACATGTACCTCTCTTTCTTCATCCTTCACCTTCGATTCTCCTCTGCTTCTCCCGGTTCCTCACCTCCTATTTCCCAGCTCGAAGCACATGACCCATCCCTACCGATTATTTTCATTCCTCTCCCTAGCGCTTAGCATTGATTCTATTTTGACCACTGACTTCCCTTTTCCATTCACTGTCACCGGCCAGATCGTGCGTCTTCCAACTTATTGGGTTAAGGCTGACACGCCGGGAATTCCACAATGTTTGCCTCTCATTGATCTAGAATGTGCGACTGTAACCACATTAGGCGGCTTGCAGTGAAGGACCCTGACGCATATACGCCTAGTGATGCCCACAACATTATAGTCTAATTAGGTAGAAGTAACTCGTTTAGGCTGTGGGTCTAGGGATTTTTTCCCTTTCTTGTGCATTTGTTTATTTTTACTGAATCTTTATTTCATTACCTCATGCACATGCGTGGCTCAAAATGAATAATTCTTCCCGGAGTTGATATCAACTTTATTTTTTTATCCTTTTTTCTTTCTTTTTTGTTTTTGATTGCTTTCTATATTCTAGTTACCCTAACTTTGAACTGGTTTGATTTAAGACGATTCACAATAACGCCTGTTTGAAATTAAGCTGAAACATGGAACTTAATCAAAAGATTGACCCTAAAACTGAAAACGATACAACATGCACAAAAAAGAATCATATTCAACTTCAGAGGGACAGATCATAAATAAACGGTGTATATGGAAGAAATAACAGGTGTTAAGGTTATCACTGAATCCATCAGGAAATTCGAATTGCATGGGGCTGGTTATATCGCAAGAATGTCAGACAACTGCTTGACATCAAGATTCACAATATTGATCATCAGAGATCATACGTGAAAATATGACTGTCAAATTATAAGAGCTTGTGATGAAATAGACAATTTTAAAAAGTACAGGCTCGGCGACACCCATGATAGAGAAGTCTGGCAAATCTCAGGGGAATAACCATGTCCGTCGACGGACGCTAAAAGACTGATAATGATGATGGTGATGATGAAACTTTTCTGCAATGTTTATTTCTTTGTAATAATTCAAGTAATATTTTATAAAAGTGTTATCATTAGAAAACATCAACTAAAACAGTCACGAAAAAAGTCAACATTGGTTTCTTCAGTTTTCAAGTCATTCTGCCTGGCTGGTAATGTATGTATGCATCATACATACATGTCATACCAAAGGAGCTAGACGGGCCGAAATTATCAAAATTTACTCTTCTTTTCAAGCCCTCTTCCCGATAATAGTTTACAGCGTGGGTTCAGTTTTCAATTAAAGTCTATGCTTGGTTGATCCCTCATTTTCCGTCCATCAACTTCCAGCCTTTTTTTTTAATACTTATTCAGTGATCACTACACAACAAAGGGTGAAAGAAATAACTAATCCCTTGGTTAACCTCTTTTTCCTTATTTTTCATTGATCACCAGCGACATGGCGTGCTACCAAAAAACATTAGTCACGTGACGGTTCGTATTGAATGACTAACCAGAGCTGTTTACTTTTCGGCTTTTAATTTGCTTTCTGTATACAAGTTAGCTTCATCGAGGCTTGTTTGATTTGTTTTATTCACAGTAATCCACAATAACGCCAGTTTGAAATCTACAAGAATATTTTTCTCTTTGTTGTGATTCAAGCTGCATTTTTTCAATTATTTTTTCTACATAAAAAACAACAAATTATCGACTCTGAATTTTCTTTCCTTCCTCAAATCATTATCAATATATATATATATATATATATATATATATATATATATATATATATATATATATATATATATATATATATTGCATGTGTGTGTGTGTGTGCGTGTGTGTATTTTAATCACCGTTTTTCGTTTAATGCCTTCAAATGGAAGGAAAAATTTTTAAATGGATGTTTTGAATAAAACTAATTATTTTGATTGAATCAAATGGATTTGAAGTTGATCCGACAAAAACTGTCTCTTCTTGCCGAGCTTCCTTCAAGATTTTCTTTTCAATTTTAAAAAAGTTGAACAGCCACACTCTTATTGCAGAAATGGTCTCGACCTAAACAATAAAGGGAATGATCTAGATACAATTCTTCCTTAAAGTGCAAAGATCCTATGAATTGGCACTTTATAGTTGAGAAGAACTGATAAAAAAATTATCAAAAAAACACTCAGATTTTAGGAAGTTCGTAAGATCGAGAACTGACATTGTTTTCCAAGCCTAGAACTTTACAGCACCTCTGCGTGTATAAAAAGATGATATTATGCTACGAGAAAGATCAGCATGATTTTGTAAGATTATTGCAAGGTATATAAAAAAACATGGAAAAACTATGGAAATGGCTGCCAACTTCCCACTCAAATGAACATAGAAATAGGCAATTTTGAGGACATTCTAAACTCAACCACACTTCTTGCAATATTTCTGACCCTCCAATGATATAAATAAATATGATACACATGCCGTAATGTGTTATAAATGATAGAAAAAAACTATGAGTGCTTTATCTTGCATATTGCTTGAGTGAGAAATCTCAGAGTAGAAATCGTCCTCTAGTGTATGGGATTTTCGGACATTTTCCTAGCCATGAAAGAGGGAAAGTACATTGATCTAATTATATTTTTGAATTTTACCGAACAGGTTGGTCCTAATCACGCAACATTGAAGCTGCGCATACCATATCAAATGAGCTATAAATATAGGAAGTTTTGCTTGCTGGGCGAAATCCATAATATTGAGTACGATTTCAAAGATTTCAATTTCGAGATTCTTTGAGATACAGACCAGATATTTTGAATTTTCCCATAAGTTGGGTGAAGGGGCACCAAATCTAGTAGAATCTGAGAGGCTTACCTAGGGAAAGTTTCGGAAATCGGGTGATTTGAGTTGTTTCTTCTTTCTATTATTACCCTCTCCTTTCTTCCTTCATTTCTTTCATTGTTTAAGCTTTTTCTTCTATCTTTTTCTTTCGTTTTTTCTTTGTTTCCCCCTCTTTTGTTTTCCTTACTCTCTTTTTTCATCCTTTCTTTCTTTTACCTTTTTACCTTTTTATTTTAATATTTCTTCATTTTTTTCCTTTTTCACCGACCTTTTATCTCCTTTCATTCAAACTGTGCTATACTCTTCTTCAGGTTCTGACCAGTGTGTAAAGGATGAAGGGAGATAATCTAATTCCCCAGATAAAAACATGGAAATCCTTTCAAATAACAAACAATTCCACTTGTAATGTCTTCATCTCATTTGGAGTCGATCCAAATATAACCTTTTCTCGACTGACGATCAATCATGGATACAATTATTAAGTTTTATAGATCATTTTTTTAAAGAAGATCTACATTTTTTGACGGAAATATAGATTTAATAAACTCTTCAGCTGTCAACATATCATCGTTATAAATTAATCCTATCAAATAAGGAAGGACATAAATTGTATTATTAACATCATGAATTCACTTGAACAATGAAACGATTGAAATAATATTTTGCACATATACTGCCACTTAAATACACACATATATAATTTCAGTTGGGTTTGTTATTACTTTCATTCTATATACGTAAGTACATCAATATGTCAGTAAGCTAATGATAAAAAAGCATTTATTTTACTTAATAGATTTTCACAATGATATTCTATATTGTCAATGCACTTAATCTAACAGATCACCATTGATCACATATATCTACCATATTGTGCTGAGAAAACTAATCAAATTTGTACTAATGACTAATAACTATGTTACTCTACAGACTTATTAATCTACCACGTGCTTGACAGTTTCATGACCATTCATTAATGATCAAATTCACTATCAATGTCGTGAGGAACCATCATGTATAAAAAGCATTGTTGTTCATTTGTCAATGTATGAAATATGGGTTGTTTAGTTTTATTCTGGAACTGTGGTCCAGCTACTCGAATGGCCCGGCACATTTTGAACCTGCCACCGTTTGTTTCTGGATTGGCCGCGAGAAGATTTTGTTTTGGTTTCGAATTACGTGTCGAACCATAATTTAGCAGATGATAAACGTACTTGTTAAAGTGTCTGCGTTTCGAGACCAAATCAAACGGCTTTGAATTTTAGCATAAATTTTTACATGTGGTTATTAATTTCTTTTTCTCACATTTTTTTTCAATAAACCAATAAATGTAAAAAGGAAACACAAATAACTTAGAATATAATGAGCAGAAATATCCGGACCGGCCCAGGTTTTTAAATACTTGAAATAAACCAGTTTGACTGCCCTGCGGTCAAACTCCTTTGCTTCATTAAAATCTGAGAGGTAAACAAAACAGGATTATTTTCTCTATACAATATCCTTCCTGAAATACGTGTCTCATTTGTACTCTTTATTTGTAGTTCCTTTGAATGGGATTCGAAAACTTCAGCAAAATAAGTCGATCTGAGTTTGGCTTGAGAACTGGGAGTAGATTCGTCATCATTTCCTGTAGACGTAACTGTGTCACTGTTATTTGTGCTTAGCGTCACTGACTTTTTTGTCGAGTCATAATCATCCACCATTCTTGTTACATACGAAAATAGTAAAGTAAAAAATATATAAAGTCAAAGCTCAACTGTAAAAGTTTGACTATACTATCATGTGATTTCACTATCAGCCTTTCGACGTCTGCCATTGAACATGGGTCCTCCCTAATGTTCAGCATACATCTAGATCGTGGCCGTTCTGCAGCGAATGTCTTCGGAACCTGTCAAAATTGTCGCACCATCCAAGTTTTGCTGGCCACAGTTTTGCATATGGTCTCTGGGGATCCATGTTGTAAGCTGTGATGTCAAGAAAATGACAATTTAGGAACCGAACATAGAATGGTGAGATGTATAATTCAAAATTATTCAAAGAAAAAACGTAAGAAAATGTTGTGCACCAAACAGGTACGATTTGGCGTACAAAAAAAAAAAACTCAATCGATTCTTCTGGTTCACATTAAAAAAAAACTATTATGAGCTTTTTCAAGATGGTGAGACAAACTACATAAGTTTAGAAAGCATTGGCTCCGTGACACCCATGATAGAGATTTTTGGAGAATCAAAAGGGAAGTCTATATCCAACGATCGACGATAAAAGTGTAATTGAGATGATGATGATGATGATGTCAGAAATTATAATGTAGATGACCTTTAAAAGGAAAATGAACGATTTTTTTGATAAATTAATATTTTGATAGAATGTGGAGTATTAAACTAAACCAACAACCTACCTGATTGAATTTGCAAATATGTTTCAGACAAAACCATAAAGTGTCAATAAACACTTAGAGGAAACCAGAAATCTCATGGAGAAACGGAGAATCACAAACTGCTGACAACAGTAAGAGAGAAATTTGAAGCAATTGAACAGAACAGAACCATCTGGAAGAAATAATGTGAAGATAGTAGAAGTTACACAACGGCACTTATCGAAGGAATTGTCGAAGAAGGTAGGAGTTTTGAAACTACCAACAGATCTCTAAAAGGGGGAAAAGGGCACGTTACTAAAGAACTTGAAGGAAATGGACACCTAACAACGGAAAGAGACAGAATTGTTCATTTTAGTTATTTACCCTATTCACACATGCAGAATATAGCTGTTAGCGGGAAACAATATGATTTACAAAAAAAAAAGAACACAAGATGTAATCATTCATTTTGTCATGACTCATGGGTACAAAACGATTGTGCTTTTCCTACCGGATACAAGTATGAAAAGGTTTTTTTTCGGAAATCTTATCTAAAGAATTCTTTTCGTGTGTCTTGAATGTTTTGCTAACAAAATAGAAAAAAAGTACGGGGTCCAATCCCTTTGAGTTCTTCCATTCGGCTGACTAAAGCTATCTGAATTTTGAATGGAACCTTGGGGACCCCTAATGACCTCCCTCCTTCAAAGTCAACCGTACATATCAATCACGCCTGAAAATATATTTGTTTGGCCTTAATAAGGCCACATGACACATATTCCAATCACAAACTGATTTCTGGTGACCTGTAATGCCCTGGAAGATTTTCACCATCTATCTTATTGAACTGCACTTACTGGCAATGGCATTCGTGAGGTCAGAACATTTTTGTATCAAATCCTTAACCATAAATTAGGCTACTAATGGCTCAGATTGGCTAAAATGACAAAAATGACCTCTGGTGATCTTGAATGACCTCTACCTTAAATCATATATTGCCCCTTATCTTTGCTCTGAAGATATGTACCCCTCCACCATACTTCATCCTCCGACATAAAACGAATTGTGGCCTAAAATTTTGCACATGCATATTTACATACATGCATATATTTGTATCATATAATTGAAAATATATCGTTCTAACTTTAACACAATTTGAAAACACGTTAAATCTCGGTAAACTGCTAGAAAATTTCTCGTGATAGCAAGAACAAAATATCTCCTCTTTTCCCGTCATTTCCTGTGGATTGGATATGACGAAGTAAAAAATTGAAATCCAAGGCGGCCAATCTAGTTGTGAATTTTCAATAATCCGATTCTGGAAATCCTTTTCGAATTTTAAAAATCCAATAGAAACATCATAATTGGCAAAAATGGACTTTAAATGCTCAATGCTTTTTCACATCATATTATTGTCAACAATGGATTCACGAATTCGAAAGAAATCAAAACCAAAAATATTCAAATTTGAAAACCTATGTACAACTGCTATGCTTTGTTTAAGATTACGTAAATGCTCTTAAAATCCTCGAAAGTACGCTCACCCCAAAAAAGCAACAAATTTCTCCATCACCAACATCAGTGACCATCACTCTTTTATTTTTGATTTTTACCGCCAGATAGGAATGATTGTGTCAGACGTGATGATTCTAAATTCGATCTCTCGTTCGTATGACAATTGAGCCCAGCGAAATTCTGCCGGAAATCACAAAACGCCATTTTAATATCTGGTTTGACACCCATCCACCAAACTCGATCCCAGATCTGCTCAGCCACACGTTCAGCACAGGAAGCAATGTAGTATTTGTCTCGTATTTGTCTTCTTGTCAGGGTAGGGGAAAGCGTTAACGCCTTCCGATTTTTCTTCAATACCCTTGATTTTCTGCACCCGCTAAGTGATTGCCGAACATTAAGTTCATAGCCAGGAGAGATTCATAATACGCTTCTTTGAGTCGTTTTTTCAGCTCATTTATGCCTCTGTAACTCTTAACTTCTGCCCGTTTCCCAAGGCTGTTCTTGTTAATTAAAGCGTGAAGATAATTCTCTCTTAACATCCAAATGATTGTTGGACAGATTTATTGGAAAAATGCGTTGCATTCAGAATAAAGAGAATAATGGTGTCCTTCTTCTGTTAAAAACCTTCAACCAGCACTGTCCCCACAACTGTCAAGAAAGGTTTCATCAGATCTCAAGTTGGTTCAACAGGCTCGACTTGTATGTATATATTCATGTAGGTATAACTCGCTCAGGCAGCACTGATGGAGCTAGAGGGCTAAAAATTGTAACATTTTCTCACCATTTAACTTTTACGTTGAAAGTCCTACCCGGATCTGTTTTTAGTGGGGGTTGAGTTTTTAATGCAAATCTATGTGAAATTGTCTTCAAGTTTGTGCTTGCTATTTTTTTTCTTTGAAATTCTTATTAGTGATTACTTCCTCAGACATGGTGAAGGAAATAACTTATTCATTGATCCCCCCTTTTGTTTTAATTGATCACATCTCAACCCAGCACGTTACCAAAGGATTTTCGTCTCGTAACAGTTTCTATTGAGTGACTGACCAGACCTATTTTTTTAATCAATTTCTTTGTGTTTGTTTTTCCATCGTATTTACAAGCTACTATGATGGATATTGGTCAGTTTTTTCATTGTCATCAGCATCGCTTGTGCACTTTTAAAGGCCATTTATTTCTGCGCAGACAGATTCTCGTCTTCGTGTCGATTGTTTTATTGTCCTTCGTCGGTAGGTAAGTAATTAAGTATTTATTGTGTTGTCAGTAAGTGAGTTCACGAATTCTCAAAAAATCTCCAAGCAGATGACCAAAATGGGCACTTTTTTCGATGTTACTAATTGACCTACGGATCCTCTTGGTTGCATTCTCGTGTCTATAAGCAAAGGTCCGCTCAGATAGTGTAAAGACTTAATTGTAGAAGGTACTAGGTTCGATTTTTTGTATGGGCAGAGAGTATGGAAAATGTCCATGAGCACTTAGGTAATTTGGCAAACTCTGTGCTGGAGACGATGCATCGGCCCTTCAGACCCTGCAACCGCAGGGCAGGAAACGGGAACCCTAGGGCACATTTCTTTGTGCAATTAGTAGCTAAATGAGTACACTCTAAACTGTGTTTTTTGGCTGATAGTGTCCCCTCAGTGAACTTGCATTCTGTAAAAGGCGTTGTCAAAACACCTTATGAGGATATGAATGAAGTCCTAATCTCGACCAGACTCGAAACTTCTAAGGATTACTAAGGTGACACGTACACTTGAAACTGGAATTCCGTCACAGACCGTCATACTCCAATGGGAGTGGAATCTCGAAAAATGGACAATTTGAGCCAGGATGCCAGTTAAAAAGACGATAAATTTAATTTTTTGTTCAAAAACTTGCAGAGATTACATTGCACTAAAATCTTTGAAGAATCCTATGAATGCAAAGACAGTTGTAATGAGGATTCAAAATCAGAAGAGGAGCTTAGAAACAAATAATTAACGATTATTCATGTTCAATTATATATTTTGATGTCTTGTACTTGAATCGATTACCCTTCCATTTCACATGAACTTAAATACGCCCTTTGACAAATATTTGAAATTTACCATCTGTACCTGCTGGTTCTACCACTTTAACTGGCATTTTAGAAACAGACACACCAAGGATTATATAGGAAGTGCTACCAATATGTTTTAGAAAAAAAAAATTTTAATCCTCGAGAGCTGAATGTAGTACGGACTTCTGCTTTAACACTTTGAACCTGTCTCTCCGATATCACAATTTTTTTTCAAATACTCTCTGTGAAATGGCTGTTAGCTTGCTCAAGGAAACTACTTCGAGAGTGACGATAAAAGATAAATATTTGATTAGGTATTTCTGTAGATGGAAAATTCCCTGAACTCAAATTATCATAATCATGTGAATTGAAGATAAAACTTACTCAAACACATAATTCCTTTTGATTTTACAAAAGGATAAAACCATGCATACACAAAAAAGTAAGCATAAGTTGAAAAAATAGACGGTTGAAAACTAAAGCAGTTACTTGTAATGCAATCTGAGTAAACACACCTTTGATAAAGCAATAACACATAACACGTTGCAAAGTAAACAAGTACAACTTACTCAAACTGCCAGATTTCAAATCAAAGTGAAAGATTTTTCTATAGTATATAAAAACCTTGAAGGACTAATTACATTGGCCATCTGACGAGCTGAAAATGATGAAACGTAGGTGAACAATTGTTATAGACCAGACTTCTGTATCTAATTAACACACACACACATAAACACACATACACGTACGCACAGTCGCGAAGATTCGATCTCGCTTATGTAGTTTCATTTGAATTAGTTTTAAAAATAGAGACCAGCTCACATTTTGGATTGTACCCATGTAGACAAGGCAGATATTATTTAAACTAACTTATCAAGGATGACAAAACATAAATAATATCTGCTTTGTGAATAAAGGCATACAGAAGAACGTTAACATCCCGGTATTTTTTTAAAATTTTGTTTTTCAACTTAATTTCGAATGAAAGTGCATCGGCAAAACATATAAGATTAATATTCTGAAGCATCAGAATACTTTTATATATTTGGATTTCATATCTAAATACCTTTCCATCCACACACACACGCACAAACATATATATATATATATATATATATATATATATATATATATATATATATATATATATATATATATATATATATATATCAAGTGCATGGTCACCGCCCTACCGAGCAAGTCATGAATCAATAAATGGGAAAGCAGACTCATCACTGGAATGGATAACCTAGAAAATATAGGATCAGCTTTGATCTACTTCTTGGGTACCCTGGGGACCTAAAACATAAGCCCGTCTCTTATGCTTTTGATTCACTTCAATGACGATTACTGACCGACGGTTCAATAATCTTGCACCACTGATATCTGTAAAATAGTCGCAGAACCTGGCCATCCATCTGATTCCCGCTCCTGCCAGTATCTTCATTTGTGATTCAAAAACCAGCATGGGAATCGATCAGTTTTTCCCTGAAGATGTTTGCTACAGGGACAACAATGAAACGGAGTCTGCTTTCTTCTTGGTTGTTTACTGGCGGGATTTTTTGTTGCAAGACGACTGAGTGGATCAACAGAGAGTGATATCAGAGGGACGGGTTCAAACTCCATCTGAGACCGTGTCCACTTTGAACTAACGCCATCGGGAAAGACACGAATTAGTCTATGTCCCCTTTGCGAACACGACACAAGCTTTTAATCTGCCGTAGCTTGCTTTGGGAAAGTAATGAACTTCAGAAAGCTGTATAAATATATATATATATATATATATATATATATATATATATATATATGTATATATATATATGTATATATATGTGTTTATATTATGTGTGTATCTTAATATGTATATTTATATGAATGAGTGTATGTGCTTTCACGTGAGAGCTATATATGTATATATATACACACACACACACACACACATATATATATATTTATATATATATATATTCATTTATAAATATATATATTAGAAATGGATACATAAAACGACAGAATTAATTATAGTACTTTCAAACAATATGAAATAATATTACATAGTGCATGTATCGTTTGGTCTTGATAGCGTGAATAGAATATACAAGAAAACAGGTGTCCTGTAGAAATTGAACCTGTGATCGATAAGGTACTGTTACTTTTACCATTGCGCTAAACAGCCGCCGGTAATGCAAAGGCACAAATAGCTTCTTCCACCCCAAATTCTCATGTTGTTCAGTCTGTATCTGCGCCATCTGTTTCACAACGAATTTGAATCCATCGGAAAATGAATATGGTTGAAATAAATTCAACTTATGAGACCACTGGCTTTTTCCACTGGAAATCATATAAAATATACAAATAGACGAATAGATAACTGCCCAATGTTAGGCAAAAGATGTAATTTATTCATTGATTAACCCTTCTTCCAATGTTTTGATTGATCCCTCAACCTCAACACGGGATGCTGCCAAACGATATTGGTCATGGGATGGATTCTATTGACTGGCCAATCAAACATGTTCTGATTTTACTTCTGAAAGTCTTGTCGATACAATCGAATCGTTATGCTAGTATGTGAAACGTTCGCATTCATTTCCAGGCATCTCCTCTAAATATTCCGTACTTGAAGTGTCTGGAGATGAGATTTCGGGGGGGGGGGGATACTATATCCCATCTCAAAATCCATATCCTGAAGGTGAGATTGCTCTTTTGAGTCAAGATTTGACACAGGAACCACTATTGAGTTTATGAATAGATCAAATGAACGAAGACATTTGTTGTTGACCTAGAAGGATTGCCTGTGACAACAATGATTTGTAACAGCCCATGCTGTGATAAGATAAGAAGTGAGGCAACGCCGGGCAGAGCTAAACACCTTCCTCCCAGAGAAAAAGGTTTAAAATTTAACCAATGTCAGAGACGTTTTTAAGTCGTATGGCATGATTACTTGGATACGTACAATCCATTTTCGTAACCAGTGAATTGTTCAAATATTGAATTTCCAAGTACATGAATGGTGAGTGAACGCCGATCTCCTTCCCACCAAAAGAGGGAGCCCTGCTCCCACAGTACTAAACTCGTTGTAATAACCATAAACTAAATAAAGACTACTCAGTTTCTTCAAGACTACAGCCACAGTATGAGTGAAATTGAAAGTGCTAAATATTACAATTCGCATTATGCTTAATTTTTTGGCAATGTTTCAAGTTGAATAAGCATTCTCGGTTATTCTGAAGGGGAAAAAATTGCAAATGGTTTCGCTCTATGATGAGAAGATGATGAAAAAAAAAACGGAAAAGATTCGGAGCGTTTAAAACTGATTCAGTGAAAAATATAAAAAGAGAAACAGTTAGATGGAAATACTCGGCTATTGAAAATAGGATTGGGTTTATTTTAGGAAAGCGAATGAAGAATGTGAAACTATATCTTGAATCGCAAAATGATTCATAATGAACTCGATGGCCTCAGAAGGGAAAAGAAAGTTGATTAAATAAAATGAAAAACGCGGAGAGAAAAATAAGATGAGAACAAAAAGCAAGAAGATGATTCCGAGAAGATATCTCACAAAACTCTTCCGTGATGCAAGACGAAACAAAGGAAAAGAAACATTAACAAACAAACAAACAAATATTAGTGAAGAAATCAAGAAAATATAGGAAAACATGAATGGAAAGTCTGAGTAAAGAAAGATTTAGAGATATGGAGAGGGAGTTGCGATGGAGAAAGCGAGCGGATAATATGAAAGGGTAGGCATTATGAACGAGAGATAGGCGATAGAACAGACGAAAGAGATTGAAGAATTGGGACTAAAAGAAAAAAAAGAAAACTGTTGATAAGAAAATGATTAAAAGACTTTTATGATCAAGAAACAGACCATGGTGGGCGGGGGGGGGGGGGAGACGGACCACGAAGAATAGAATGGTTTTGAGGAAAATGGAGATGGATACGATGCAATTAAAATGAATTGGAAATACAATAAAAATGTAAAACAGGTCTGGTTAGCCACTCATCAGAAAACCGTCAAGAGACCAACATCTTTTGGCAGCATGCCGTGTTCAGGTTGAGGGATCAATAAATGAAGTTGGGACTAAAGGTGAGCAATAAATAAATTACTTTCCTCACCTTTTGTTGGATCACTGAAGAGTTAAAATTTTCCAAAAACAAATCGGGTATAAACCAGTGACCCATTTGACATGAATTTACACTTGGAATTGAATACCCACAAAAAACCCATGTAGGGTTGAATTCAAAAACTAAGGAACAAAAAGCTTTATTTTCTAATAAAGAGTCGAGTCTGAAAGTTCGAGCCCTCTAGCTCCATAAGTGAGGTCCGTATATGTGTTGCATACATACATACAGAACATGCATAAATAGCCATTTGCACCGACTTGAAAATTGAAGGAACCTATTTTAACCGTTTTGGTGACAGTTTTCGTTGACGGTCCCTGGGAAAATGAAGGGAAGAAAAAGGAAGAAGGATGGATATAAAATGAGGGCCGAAGAAAATAATCACCAATGAATTAAAAATGAAGTAAATGAAGAAAAAACAAAGACACTGAAAGAAAAGAGAGAAAAATAAAAAAAAGGAGACAGATTAGGTTAGTCACTCAATAGAAAATGTCATGGGACCATTGTCTTTTGACAGCATGCCGTATTGGAGACGATCAATCAAAAAACGAGAATAGGGGTAATCGATAAATTTTACTCCTCTCGACTTTATGGGGGGGGGGGTGATCACTAGAAAAAGTCCAAAATTCCACAAAACAGATGGGAAAAAACCAAAGAATCATTTTAGCACCAAAGATGGAAAAAAAACTTACACATCTCAAAATCTGAAAAAATCTTTTTTATCTGAACATCCCTCTAGCTCCATCAATTCGACTTGTATATAAAAAAGCCACTTAGCCAGCTAAGTCAGCTTAAGAAGCGAGAGAAACCTATGCTGAATAACAATAATAATAATGATAATAATAATAATAATAATAATAATAATAATAATAATAATAATAATAATGATAAATGAAACTATTATTCCAGAATTAATGTCACACTAGTCTACAAATAGCGTGAGGTGCGTGACGGTATGGCGGCCATGTTATTAAGATATGCAATATTCGACCAAAATCCTTACTAGGGAGGATTCCGGACAATCTATGACGCTACGTTTGTAAGGTGGTGTATAAATCGGAAGAAAACCATTGGAAAGAAAAGAGAGAGGAAAAACCCTGATACATATATGATATGCAGGGCCATGTGAATGGTGTTTCATAATAAAAACCGCCTTTCTTTTGCTTGCTACAACAAATTGACGTGCTGTCATCACTGATTAAATTTATTCCCCATAAGAAGACTCCAACGAGTAGAGGAAGTTTCTGATTTAACTGGGAGGAATGCACTCAAAATGATTCTACTATGTATTGGAAATGACTTTATTAGAGGAATGCATTAGAAATTACTTTATCATAGTGATGCATTGGAAGTATTTGGAATTATATTAGAGAAATGCAATGGAAATGATTTTACAATGGATATTTGTTGGAAATGATTTTACTGTATGAATGCATCGGAAATGATGTTATTACAGAGAGGTATTTGGAATTATTTTATTATAGTAATGCTTTAGAAATGATTTTATTATAGTAATGCATTGGAAATAATCTTACTCTGGATATTCGTTCGAAAAGATCTTACTACAAGACTGCAGTTATTTCATCATTGGAATGCATTGGGAATAATTTAGTTATTGTAATGCATTGAAAATGACTGTACTATAAGAATGCATTGGACTTAATTTCACATGAATATTTGTTGGTATTGGTCTGACTATAGGAATGCGTTAGAAAAGATTTTCATAGGGATTTATTTGGAATTATTTTATTATAGGATTGCATTAGAATTGATTTCATTACAGGAATGCATAGAAATGATATCATTGTAATAATGCATTGGAAATGATTTTCATTGTATGAATACATTAGGAATGATTCTATTATAGTAATGCATTGGAAATAATCTTTTATGGATATTCATTAGAAATGATCTTACTAAAGGAATGTATTAGAAATGATTTTGATAGAGGAAACATTTGGAATTATTCTATTATAAGAATGCCTTAAAGAGACTTTATTATAAGAATGCATGAGAAATGATCTTATTATAGTACCTCTTGGGAATGATTTGGTCATAGGGATACACTTGGAATGATTTCATCATAGTAATGCATTGGACGAGAAAATTGACGGTGGTTATCTATTGAGAATCGTCTTACTATTTGATGCATTAGAAACGATTCTATTATAGGAATGTATTGAAAAAGATCTTATTATAGGAATGCATTAAAAATGATTCCTTTCTGGGAATTTTGAATTATTCACTAACTGGAATGCAATAAAGATCATATCGTTGTAGGTATGTATTAGAAAAGATTTTTTGACAGAAATGCATTAAAAATGATTTTATCACAGGACTGTATTTGGAATGATATTATTATAGGAATGCATTGAAAATGATTTTATTGTAGGGGTATACTTCGAATTATTCCATCATAGGAATGTATTACTAATGAATTTTATTATAGGAATGCATTTGTGATGATTTCATTATAGTAATGCTCTGGAAATGATTTTACTGTATATATTTGCTGGAAATGATCTTAAAAGAGGAATGCATGAAAATGATTTTATTATAGGAATGCATTTGGAATGATTCTAATTTAGTAATGCTTTGGAAAACAATTTTACTTTGGATATTTGTTGGAAACGATTTTACAATACGAATGCATTTCAAATGATTTTATCGTATGGAATTAAGAATGATTCTATCATAGGAATGCATCAAAAATGATTTTATCATAGTAATGTCTTGGAAATGATTTTACTGTTAACATGTGTTAGAAATGATCTTACTATAGGAATTCATTAAAATTATTTCATTATTGGAATGTTTGGAATGATATTAATATGGGAATGCATAGGGAATGATCTTATTATAGGTATGCATTGGAAGTAATTTCATTATAGGACTGTTTCAGAAACGATTTTACTACACAAATGCATAAGGAATGATTTTATTACAGGAATGCATTAAAAAAATTTTTGTTATAGGAATGCATTGGGAATGATTACACTTTAGGTCTGTATTAAAACTTATCTCACCGTAGGAATGTAGAAGAAATGATTTTACTATACGAATGTATAAAAAATGATTTTATCATAGGAATGAGTTCGGAATGATTTTACAATATGGTTGCATAAGAAATGAATTTACTGTATAGTAGCTTTGGAAAAAATTATATTTCAGGAATACTTTGGGAAATGATTTTATCAGAAAAAATGCATTGGATGTGACTTCAGTAAACGGATATATTGAAATTGATTTTGATATAGAAATACACTGGAATAGATTACAATATGGGAATACATGAGAAATGTTTTTATTGCAAGGATGTATTGGAAGTGGCTTCACAGAAGGGACTGTTTAGAAATGATAAAGCCATAAAAATGCATTTGGCAAGATTTCTCTCCAAAAATTTATTGAAATTTATTTTACTATCAAAATGCTTTGAAATTGATTTTAATGTGGGAATACATTTGAAACCTTTTTGATATAAGACTGCATTGGAAGTGATTTCACTGAGGGGACTATTCGAGAATAATACAACCATAAGAATGCATTGGACGAGATTCACAGTAAAATGCATTGCGATTGTGTTTACTACCCAACAACGGTCCAAGACGTTTTCTATTTTCTAAATGATTCACTAGGAGATACACCATCTAAAGGAAGGCCGGTAATCATTAATGATGACTTGTGCTGAATCTAATTTGCTTCAAACACGTCAGATGCTTACATTAACATTCAAGGCAAGCGATGAAACTATACGTCTACACGTGCACTGCATCTGATACGATACACTGGGCGGGAAAAAGGTGTTTCGCATCGAATTTGTAACGATACGTCTTTTTTCATATTAATGATTTGATTATTTGGTTTACAAATCTATCCTCGTCATAAGATTAACGGATATTCAAGTTTCCACCCTATCTGAGAGTAAATGGTTCCTATGAAAGCCTTTCGAATTCCGAAGCGGCGTTAACAAAAGAAGCAATAACCAATATAACTAACTGGTCTGAGCGAAGTTTTCTTCTATATCAGTCTAAATCCTTTCTTATTCATTATTTATCAAATATTTCAAATCTTTGTCTATAATAACAGGCTGCAGTTGATCTCAAGCCGATGCTTTTTCGTACAAAAATTAAAATTGTCAACTATGACAGCTGATGATGATTCCAAAATGAAAAGTTGGGTAAAAAAGGAAAAAAGTGGAATGGTCCATGGTTACAGATAGAGAACAAAGAAAATCAACGTTGTTCATAGGATAAGTAAATTACTTATTTGCCACCAGAGAACCAAAGGAGGCCTGACGCTACTTTCGAAAGTCTTTTTAATTTATGCCCTGGAGAATATTATGTATTCATACCCTGCTTCCTACACTCGATATGCCATAGGCCAGCATGACAGGCCAGCGTGACAGGCACATCAACGCCCACTCCCCAAGTCTTCTCACGTAGGTGAGGAAGGCCTGTGTCCCCTCGACGGTTCTGGCAAACTGGGCGTGGATTGTAGAAAAATGCTTATGTAGAATAAACCATTGTTGAAAAGTATGGTTGGAGGTAATATAATAATGGAAACTGCCTCAACATCTTCTTCAAGGTACCTTAAGTATAAGTGGGAGCTACTTTTTTCTGAAACTTCTGATATGCCAGTCATATAAGTATTGAAGGACATGTTTCAGAACATTCACAAAAAATCTAAACAAATAATAGAAATGTATCCTCATCTATTCTCTTTTTGTTTGTGCATTGAACTCATTGGTTAATTTACCTTTCTATTTTGACATAATAATGAAGTCACTGAGTATAAACACTTAAGACTGTTTGTCTGATCGCCCTTTAAAACGGCGTAATTTGAATGGTCATGTAAAAGAAATTAAAACTAGGATTCTTGAATTATCAAAAATAAAGTAACAAATAAAATAGCTATGGGCTCCCTAGGGGAGATCCATACAGGATAATCATCGTTATCCTTGACAGGCATATGCTAATTAATTCAATAGCGAGTACAGCATTTGTGTGGAACATCTTTGAAACGCCCCAGCAGTACCTCGCCAATTCAGTGGACGGGTGATTTTATTCCGGTGAAGTGAAAAATACTTGGACGAATTCATTCCAGAAAATACATGAGTAAATCACCGGAATATATTGAAATGATACTTTGAAAAGTGAATATTGAAAAGTGTAAGAAATCATTAGAAAATTTCATTAGGCATTTCACACGTACATTTGTTAAATCTTTCGGAAAAAAGAAGTCAAAAGATTGATTTTTTAAACTTTCACCGATTTTTGCAAACCTTTCAGGAAAACAAGTTGTCTCCCTTATTTTCACAAAAAAGCAGAAAACAGAAATCATCTCTAATGATCTTGAATTACCTCTGAAGCCAACCTCATTGAGCAAATTACTTTCATTGTGGGAAGATGAGACCTTATGTCAAATATTGTCTTCCTGTTGTGCATCACGATTGCTCCCATCGGTCAGGAATTATTATAAATGACCCTTAGTGACATTGAATGACCATCGAGTTCAACTTAACCCATGTCATTCGGTGTAAAAGATGTGGCCCCTTGCCAAATCTCAGTTTCGTAGCGTCCAAATTATAACTTTTAATAGTTTCAATCGTCTAAAAATTACCAAAAATGATCCTTGGTGAGGTTGAATGACTCCTGATGTCAATCCAAGAGAATTCATGTGCCTTGCTGTGGAAGGATCTACTCCTCTGCCAAATTTCAAGTTTCTATGTGAAAAATTAACTTTTGGTCACATGGGTCAGAAAGTCAGTATCCAGATTTGCATTATAATTACATTGTAAAGGAGACCCCATTGTGAAACCTTTCAAATTTCATTCATCCAATGTACCCCATCAATGTGCTGCTCTGCAAAAGCTTGGCTTCTTAGATACAAATAAATTGAGGCCAACAAAGTGGGAAAGACAAGTGAGACATCAAGACATATATATATATATATATATATATATATATATATATATATATATATTTATATATATAGTTAAATTTTAGTCTGAAGTTAATATTTCTGAGATGCATAAAGATACGAGAAACTGTAAAGTTATCTCTATCTTTATCAATATATATGTATATATATATATATATATATATGTGTATATATATATATATATATATATATATATATATATATATAAATATATATATATATATATGTGTGAGTGTGTGTGTGTGTGTGTGTGTGCGTATAATTTTGTGTGTGCATGTGTGTTTGTATGTGTAGCATGTGCACAGGTGTATAATCAAATGGTATCATTAGCATACTGATAAGATGTTATCGTTTTTGGAAGAAACACTGAAGGTTCTCTTCTCGCCCCCGATTGGTGAGACATACTGCTAAATGTTCCCAGTCATGTGATGTATATTTCAGCATTGGCTTCTCTTTTCTTATCATAAAACACAAGACAGAGACTAAGCTAAAATTAACAGTTTTACTAGAATAGTTCCTACCACAATGAATATACTGAGAAAAATACCAATGTGTTTCAAACCGTTCAGATTCTTATCATTGTTTTAAAAAATACACACTGCTTGGCAGATACATCTTAACACTGAAAAAAGTCGGGCTTCAACTAGTAGATGTGATAATAGCATTTTTCTTGTCTAATTCAGACAACACCCCCACAGCCACTCTTGTTCCATGATTTGGTATGGGGATCCCAGATTTTATTGCAAGGATTAATCATACTATTTGTAACACACTGAGAATATCTATTTTCAACAATTGTCTGGGAACCGAAAATATATTTTTAAATACGCAATATTTATCTGAAAAAAGCTGAAAACATCAAGAAACCATTGCCATTTCCATTTGCATTGTTCAAAGACAGATATAACTATTTGTTGATTTGCATAAAAATGAAAACTGTTTTAGACATGCAATGAGGACTTTCTATTTTTATTTTTACAAGAAAAACATGGCGTATGTGTTGCAACGTTAAAATCATAGTTTGAGGCAAACGGGTTGATCTGCCACGTTTCTAGGTATCTCGACAAAACATCTCTTTATTGACAAACCACGTGAGTTGACGCAGAAGTATCTTGATGAGTAAGCATTTGGGCTAAGAACTCTCAAATTATTTATATTATCGTCCAGGCAGTAGTACCAGTTTTAAAATTCTGATTCACTCATTATCAGTGTTGACAGATGCTAGTCAGGAAAGTATTGTAACTCAATGTAGTCGTAATAAAACATTTAAAGTGTAGTGGAAGTCGCTTATGTGATCATTTTGAATAAAGGTTCACTAAGATATCAATAAACAGCTGATTGAATCATTCGAGGGATATGAACATTGAAATAGCTTATATCTATTTTTTTATAAATTCATATCGATTCTTGTAAATTCTTCATTGATTAAATTCGTTGTTGCAAACATCTTCACTTAAAAAGAATAATTCTAAACCTTTTTTAAGTACTAAAATCATTTTGAATAATTTGTTTGGGACTGACCGACCGTATGAGAACATTCAAACATTTGAAAAGTCTAAGAGTCTGATTTCGAGTCATCCTGATATTTCTGCCGAATGAGAGTCGCTGCGGCAACCAGTTTTGGATGGAAGACTTTGTCATCGGGTAAAAACTGATGCAGTCCTGGAGGAGTAGTGGAGGTTTGACTCAGGGCAGTGGAATGACCGAGGAAGTGCTAGCATTGTGGACCCTCACATCACATCCATCATATCTGAGTACAACGAAGCCATGGGATAAAGCGGGTGGAAGAATTAATAGAAACAAGGATGGAACAAGATCACTTTGACCCGGAAAGGATCAATGAAAAACATGCACGCCTTTCCGCCCGGGTTCATCTCTGAGAAACGCCATTACTAGCGTAGTTGCCAAAACAGGATGCGAATATGTATGAGTTTAAGATTGGGGAAGGGAGAGATGGCTGGAAATATGGTTAGAAACTCCGTTCTTCTTTAACTTATTCAAACTGACAGGTCCACCGTCAATGTTGCTCAAAGCTGGATAGTTGATCAGGCTCAGCTGTTCAAATAATGGCTGCTGCTTGTATCGGAAAGTCTTTTCATTAGAGTTGACTTTAAGCAATTAGTTCAGCCTATAATCTACATCCAAGTTTGAAGTCAAAGAAATCCCAAACAAGACTTCTCTAGCTTTGCAATCGTAGAAGATTCTAGTGAGGGATCAAATCGTCTTGGCTTCTATTGCAACTGGGTATTATATCCCTGGCAGTGGCTCAATAGTTCATTGTTTGCAATGAAAAAGAGCTGACAGTTGCCATTGCACGATCGTATGCCAAATTCACCAAAACCCATTATGATGAAGTGAATGTAATTTGCAGTGATAATAGTGAATATACTTTTGTCACAAACGCGTCCACAACGTGGGCAAAACAAGCACCAATCGTCAACTCTAATGCAAAAACTGACAATTGAAGAAAAAGTGTGATTTTTTCTTCCAAATTTTGCGACAAATTTCTACTGATCTTATGACAGATAAACTACAGATGGAATCTTGCGGTGTTAGAATTGTATCAGAGGATACTGACGAGTACATAATTAAGGCTGCATTCAAGGCGTCACAGTATCAGCCCCATCCTTTACAGAGAAGGATGCAGAATTACACATTTTTTTCTCTTCTTTACCGAGGCAAACAATAGGCTGATTTTCCTCCAGACACATTCACAATTGTACGTCACTGGCGACATAAAACAAGTATTTTATTCAAGGATTTAAGGGTGCTATACATCTTCAAGCATTCACAGTATTGACAAGAAGTTAGCATTCTAGAAACCAGCAAATTGTACGACTCAACCATCTATTTTGGGCAAATGTGTTTCTCTGGTTAAATTATGCGCAAAAGATGTCAGAAAAGACCTTTAGAGAAAGCCAGGCTTTGTGGCAGGAGTATCAATCCATACGCTACAACCTTTTTAACCCACAAATCGTTTTCGACAGGTCATTTGTCATCCAAAAACGGCTAATTACCATTGCCCTAATGCGTGATTGGAAGTGAGAATTACATAAATCTGATTGGTTAGGATTCGAAATTGAAAGACGAGAAAACTCGATGCGGATAGCCCAACGCAATTACAAAATCGTCTGCCGAATGCCACGGTGAAATCGCAGAAAATGCTGACTACCTCACCCACCGCTTGTTGATCGCACCGAGTCAATAATTGTGAGAATTCACATCGCCAACCATTACAGAAAGAAGGGTGTGACCTTAACAATTATTAAATCTAGAACATATCAAATGGACTTTCAAAAAAAAATATCATACGATTCGTTATCACTTTTTTTTAATGTAATCGCTCCACTGGGATTTAAATATGATAATAGGATTCAAAGATATCCAAGCATGGAGAAGGGAGCCAGAATAGAGGAGCAATGAAAGAAATCAGAATAAACAGCAGATACTAAAGTAACCTCAGATTTGCAGACAACATCCTCTTTTTTGGCAGAAGACCTCCGCGACCTCCAACCAATGTTAAATGAACCGAACAAGATGAAAAAAAAGTTGGTCTCAACATGAACAGAAAAACAATGATCCTGTACAACAAACATGAAGGGAAAAATTCACAAAAATCGAATTTGAAGACGCAGAACTGGACAAAGTAGACCACTACATATACTTAGGACAACGAGTCTTCGTGACATCCTCAAAAGAAGAAGAAATCAAGCGGAGAACCACTCTGGGATGGTAACCATTTGGCAGAGCAAGCTCAACCGTCAGGAACAAAAAAATCTCATTAGTCCTAAAAAGAACAGAATAGAACCAATGCATCCTCCTAATAGTCACTTATGGAGCTGAAATAGGGAACTCAACCAAGAGACAGACCGACAAACTGAGAGGAATGCAACGTAGGCATGAGAGAATCACGCTCAAAATCACATAGAGAGATCACAAGACTACAGTATATGACTAAAAACAAAACAAAAAAAACAGGAGTCTGACACATCATTAAAACTGTTAAGAAACTCAAATGGCAATGGGCTGGTCATGTTGCAAGAATGGCGGACAACCAATGGATATCATGACTCCCAACATGGATCCCCGAAGATCAAATGTGGAACTGAGGCAGGTAGAATATAAGATGGCATGACGAACAGGACACGTTCAGAAAATATTAGCTCCTTCACGCCCACAATAGAGAGATGAAGTGCATCCTAGAGATGGGGTACGTCGAACAACAGATGATAACCTAATGTTGATGCTGCTGATGATGAATATTCCAACATCTTGGACCATATTCTGAAAATCATAAGTTTTCGGTCCTCTGACTCTTTTGTACTTTCAATATATTGTTGAGCAAACCCGATACAAATAAGAACTGTTGACAAAACTTGTCTTGGACTTATGATAAAGGATTCATGTCATTTTTAAGGATTTAGCGATCACCTTAGATGCTAGCTTCAAATTACACCTTTTAAATAGTTGTAAAACTTTAATGTGTCATGAATACCACACGTGATACTTCAGAAAACGTTAAAAGCCTTTTGTCGAAAGTTTTGTGGGATCAAACCATGAATGCACTCGATTAATTTGGGTCATGTATCAGTATGCACTTCTGTCGATACTTATGTAAAAATGGCAGACAGTAAGTGTCCAATTATGCATTATGATTATATAATAAAGAAAAATCTTTGTAAAACTTCTAAAATTGTTTTAACTGGCGAGTTTCCTGATCGTTCAAAGATGAAATGGATTGAAAGTGCCAACAATTGAATTTCTTCCCGGAAAACTATTTCAGGCCCGTGAAATAAGAAAAATGCCACATTATCTGTGATTATATCAAAATCTTTCCTCTATGATAATATAAAACGAATGCTGTAGAATGGGAAAATAAGATGGCTTCCAACATAAACTTCATATCATAGCAAAAACTATTCAGCCGCACCGAAATGCCATTTGGCTTATTGAAAATGCTATTACAACAAAGGAAGGTTTTTATTAATCTTGATCAGTGTCGTTAACTGCCAGTTCGAGTCGAGTCATTAGTTGGCACTAATTGCTCTGTGTTAATTGACGTCACTCTAAAATCTTCGTTTGATCTGTTGTCATTTTTTCCCTCTTTTATCTGCTTTATGTATCGTCTGCAAAATAATGATGCTGGGGATAAGGTCTTTTTTTTTTAAAGAAGGAAGAAAAAATCGATTTCACTCATCGTTCGGTATTATTTCTTACCTTTATAAACTATTTTCTTTCTTCTTTCTAATCATCATCGGAAGATTTTTTTTATTTAAGCAATTAATGTAGTTTCTGTCAGCTTTTATTTTAAGACGACTGGCACTTTACCAGCGTGAACTTTCTGTATTAAAAACTGATAATTCATAATCGGCATGTAAAATATCTTGGAGATCTATTTCTTCTGTACTGTTCTATCCAGACACAGACACGCACACAAATATACGAGGTCACACGCACGCACACACACACACACACACACGAATACACAAGGTAACACACACACACACACATACACACACACACACACACACAAACACGCACACAAACACTGTTCCTGGAACTATCCCATGTAGTATCACAGTTTAGTCCTTTTGAAAAATGCCATTTTGATATAAACTGTTATTCATAGGGAAGTCACGGTGTACATATATATATATATATATATATATATATATATATATATATATATATATATATATATATATATATTAAGATTGTCATTGAAGGAGAGGAAGAACTTGACAAATGCTGCAGCTATTTGAATATGTAATGTACCTTATCTCTCTTCATTGGTAGATATCGACTGACTAATATAGACATATATATATATATATATATATATATATATATATATATAATTATATATATATATGAAAAGAGAGATGGATAGATAGAGTGGGTGGGAGGGAGAGGGAGAAATAGAGAGAGAGTTTTCAAAATGTCCACTACAAATGGTTATATAATATGTATGTACGTAATTTGCCGTGTTTCGTAAACTGTTCCGGCATCGAAGAGCCAATTTTCAACCCATTATGCGTACCTTGGGCCCATTTCAGTCGAGAAAGTGATTCGTTTGTTTTGTCATGCCATCCTGTGGGGAACCTGACGAACCTTCTTTTCACTACATCTAGTTGGAAGTGAATGCGTGGCAATGGCGAAGTGAGGACACACAATAACGCAAGCAAACAAGCATGCAACCCTGGACACATCTTGGCACCAGAGATGGATAATCAATCACTTGGGGCCCTCAGCTGAACTTTACAAAATTGTCCCCTGACATTTAACCACAAACCTGTCCCTATCCATCGTTGAATGGAATGAATTCTCGTTAAATAACCTATATAGTTGTTGTGGCCGACATCAATTTTCTCAAATATATTGCTCAATGAACTGCCACGTATCTGCCGCAAGAAACCATTAAAGATAGAAGCATGTGGTTCTCATGATTCGATAAGACGTGTCTTAAAGATTCATTAAGATTTTTAGACAAATATCCAACGCTTGTCACACTGAAGGTAAATAACTCGGAGGCAAATAAAGATAGGTCTGGTTAGTCATTCAATGATAAACTGCCTCATGACTAACGTGCAGGGGCTGATCAATTAGAATTGAAATAAGTGTCGATCAATGAATGGGATACTTCTTTCAACTTTTGTTTGGTCAATGAAAAGTTTGAATTTTCCAAAAACAAGCGGGCATGATTTAACAGAAGATTTAACATGAACTTGCATTGTAAATTGAACAATAAAAAAGCCCATTATTTCAAGTTTTATCATACATGCAACAAGAGTGGTAGTTTTTAGTATTTGGGTAATTATGAGTTTTTTTTTCCGATGAAAGTAATTTTTCTATTACCTTTGTTCATACGGATGTAATCCTAACGACATCATTTTATATCCATATAACTAAATATCATTTAATTTTCAGGGTATTTCTGGAACATATAAAATTTTTTTCATAAATGTTTCATTGTGTAAATGACGTAAAGTTACCAGATTCTTGGAGTTTGAAGGAACCTATGTTGGCAGTTTTGGTAAATAGTTTCTCATTAACTTTCCTCTGTGGTGAGTTTCCATCTGAGGTAGGCAAAGCTATCGAAAATGCTCAACTGATAAACCGCTAAAGATTTATCAGAAGCAAGGATACCCGGTAACAAATAACTTCTGTCCCATGAATTTAGTTTTGGTCCAGTTTTTTGCTGTAAAACCTTAAGAAAAACTGGCATACAGAGCTTGAATTTCAATATGTCAGTTTTGGCATACAGCTTCAAATAAATTGTATGCTAAATATAAACTAATATCTAATTTCAGTTGTTCATTTAATTGTCCATATACACCTTCATCATCATCTGATATCGGCATTCTATTCCTTTTTGGGAAGGTCCTATGTCCGAACTACAACGTATTAAAAATGCTGCTTTCTAGGTCTTTTTTAAAA
Organism: Thysanoteuthis rhombus; assembly: GCA_963457665.1. Classification (NCBI taxonomy): domain Eukaryota; kingdom Metazoa; phylum Mollusca; class Cephalopoda; order Oegopsida; family Thysanoteuthidae; genus Thysanoteuthis; species Thysanoteuthis major. The sequence goes on from OY735208.1 coordinate 12,569,584, forward strand.
GCTTTACAGCAAAATAAACGAGCCTAAGCTAAATTCATCTAATAAACGTTAACAGTTAGCAGTTATCTCTGCTTCCGCTAATTATTTAGCGCTTTTTTTTTCAGCGTTCTAGTTAGCCTACAATTAATTTCAATGGCATTGATTCATGGCAAGACGTTACTTTTCCTTCCAAGAGTCATTCACCCTTTTCTCAAAACTTTTGGAAAATATTTGTACTCTATGTTATCACAAACACATGATCTGTCTTCATAATGAACCGTGTGACCTTTTCCGATTATGTCTCAGTCTGTAATAATTGGAATCTGAAATCAACTAAATTTTATAGATAAACTACCTGCCACCGATCAATTGGGAGAATGGACTCTTACATGTAACCGAGTTCCGTCACTTTTAAATGATACTTCAGATGAAATTGATAAAACGCTCGAATTAATTCATACTTTTGAGAACTTTGAAGAAATCGACAATCAAGTCTTAAAGTAATCGGAAGAACCTTGAAAGAAGTTTAAACTAGAAATGAGCGGTAAACACTTTTCATATCTATCGAATGCATTACGACCCCAAATGTATATATAAACATACACACACACGTATATATATATATATATATGTGTGTGTGTGTGTGTGTGTGCGTGTGCGTGTGCGTGTGTGTGTGTTTGTGTGAGAGTCACGTCAGTCACTCGTTTTCAAATATCTGTTAATGTATTTTATGTAAGTTTATTCAGTGTTTTCTTATGTTTTACATACACTTTGGTATTATGGTACTACGTGTATTTTCCTCTTGTTTTGCAATGCATAAATCTCGACTGGCAACAATTATGAGTCATTTACCCTGTAAGATGACAGCTCAGATATCAGGAAAATTGCATACATCTTCACCTGCATTTTCAAGCAATAAAAGTTCACTTGAACATATTACTGCAGAAAATGGAGAGGAACTCCAAATCATTCCATACATACTGTTTACCCCAGTTCTGTTTTGATTTGTATCGTGAAGCATATATACATACATATAACGAATGTATTGTAGTATTTGAAATTCTATTGAAAATGACCTGTAGTTAATAAGCAATAGATATATCACTTGGCCTAGACAGCGTAAATAGAATCAACAATTTAAGAAATTTTGGCAACTGAATCGAACCTGCAACCGATTAAATAGCCGCTCTAACGTCGCTCTTACCATTGAGCTATACCACCTGTCGAAATATAAGTGTATATATATATATATATATATATATATATATATATATGTTTGTGTGTGTGAGAGAGAGAGAGAGAGGGGGAGAGATGTAGAAAGACCTTTTCCTTGTCTACAAAAATCATCAAATATATATAAACATATTCGTGATTTTTTTCCGTTATTAATCATTCTAAGCATTTCTTTGCATAAAGGTCAAGTTATTCGCTTACCTTAAAGGATCATCATCATCGTTTTAATTAAAACCTATGCAACTTACAGCAACAAAGACTTGAGTCCCAATTTATTTGCCGTGTAATGATGGAAAATTGGTTAAATC
>OY735208.1:12576103-12648603 GCA_963457665.1 Thysanoteuthis rhombus
AGATGCCTGAAACGAACTATCGGAGCAAATCTTCTATTGATGATTGATCAACACACCAAAGATATCAGGAATCACAATGGATGATTAAAAGTTAGGTATCAAATAATTTTGCTCTGTTCGGTCCATTTTCATATTTAAGTGGATTGCATGTGAAATTTTCTGTACATTGGTTAACGATTTCATGAAGTCTTTACGATGACGTGAGATGAATGTGAAGATACATAATTTGCCGTTCGTAGCAATTTCAGCGCAGAATTTTGCAAAACCAGGATTGATTCTGGCCTCACCTTATCTTGATTTACACTCGGTGCATTTTAACGTTAATAATTTGGCATCAGCTTATCGCATTGGATCTACAATTATATGAGTTGTGACACATGAACTATCAAGATGGATTCAGATTGGTTTGGATTATTGTGTATCGCTTCATATTGTGGAACTTGCTTCGCCCTTCTTCGTCACTGTTTATCCACGGCAATAACCATCTATAATGCAAACGTAACCCATCAATCATTCAGCGATGAAGATTATGTTCCTGCTACGCTGAAAGGCAGCCAGTTGTCTTTTCCTACAGAAATCTTATGGACTTGGGTCCATATTAAGAAGCCTCAGCGCCAAAATAATCGAAAAGGATTTTAACTACACACTTTTCGTCTATTGTTCATGTAAATTTATCTTGTATCATGTAAATTGATTCTTTATACTACTCTAAAGGTTTAGTTAGTCACTCGGTGGAAACCATCACGTGACCAACGTCTTTTGGCAGCATTCCATGCTTGGGGTTATCAGTGAATAAGTTACTTCTCCAGCCTTTTGTTTGATCATTCAAAACGTAGCTCAAAGTAGCATCAACGCACACTATGGTTTACGCCCCCGACCAAAAAGCGATTAAGAAGGAGGGAATAGTTTTTGTAGGCACGATGAGGAGTGTATGTTCTAGGTCTATTGATGCAGCCTGTACGCGCTTAACATACATCGCTATCCATCCATCCAGCCAACCAGCCAGCCAGCCAGCTGGGACGACTTAAAAACTGGAGAAACGTATGTTGATAGATTTTGTGGACAGTTTCTTCTATACCAGTGGAGCTGCTTACTGTGACCACTTTAGGTCAGAACTTTCAATTCTATAACAATAACTGGTCGATAAGATTGAGAGAAGGATATAGAATATTCAACAGTTAGGATCTACTGTTATCAATTCATTGTGACGTTATTAGAATATGTGTTACAAACAATTATACATTATGAAGACATTAATAAAATTTTACCTGAAATGGTTTGAAATATTTGATTCATAAAGAAAAAGTACTTTTGACCAATTGAATCTCTCAACGATATATATCTATAACTTGCACGCATGAACTACTGTAACCTACACTCGTACTAAAAATAATTATCTAGAAAACTTATCTAAAATATTCCTAATATATAAACTTTCTATCTAAGATTATATCAAAAATACCAGCACAAGATTTGAGCATTGTTTGTCCAAAATGATCATCGATAAAAAAAGCTTTTTTTGAAAAGATACAAATTATTTGTAGATAATACAAAGTGTTGTTCTCCTACAAAGTGTCAATGCTGTAGCCCAAAAAATATAATCAAGAGTGTACAGAAACGCAAACAGACTAGCAACGAGAGAAGAGTCTGTATCCCTCTTGACTCGTAGGTCGGGAGGGCCATCTGAGAGGCTACAGTGATTCGATGATCGTTTAAGAACATGCTCCTTGAAATAAAATAATTACTCATATGTGTTACACGTAAATTTATTAGTTTATCTCAAAATGTTATTTATCTGGTTCAGCCATGAATCTTCTTCGAGACCAACAATTAAATTTACATTAACTCATTTTTCTGGGAGTAATTTTTTCAGGTTAGTCCAAAGAAACACCTTCTCCAATGTATGTTTATTAACCTGCTCTAGTAGCTGAGGCAGTTCGGTACCAGTGCCAATAGTCAGTGTCACACTGAATTCATATATATGATGAGCCAATATATATATATATATATATATATATATATATATATATATATATATATATATATATATATATATATATATATATAGAGAGAGAGAGAGAGAGAGAGAGAGAGAGAGAGAGATAGCATGCAGCCAGAAAATACACGAATCCCTGAGCGTTGATATTCTCATCCGCAAAATACTTGTAGATAATACCCAAATACTATCTAAAATTATTGGCAATGATAGATTGCAAATAAAAGTAATACTTTTAATTAAGTCAAGAAGTCCAATATTCAAGAATTTACTTTTTAGTGAAGGTACTGTTATATAAAATGTAATTGATAATTAGTCAGTTGATTGATTACTAATTATTTAATTATTCATTTGATTGATTACTTGAATTCATTTGATAATTAAAAAAACTCAAAATGGAAAAGAAAAAATAATTCTTATGTTAACAAACCACTAAATTACATCATTGTATATATATATATATTTGAGTATCGATTAGTATTGTCCCACAAGATTTAAATTAATGACAAATTACGAATATTGCACTACTTTTTAATGTTTTATTCCGATACGCATATCCTTGAGTTATTCATCTTGCTCAGCCGGTTGGTTGTTGATTGTAAATTTAAGTGTTATTCTCCGTTGTCACGTGGTCGTGCAAAGCTGTTTCAGCCATGATGACGTTTTGCAACATTTATTGATGGTATTTTTGAGAAATGGGAACTCGGGCTGCGATTCGACAATGATACCATCAATAAATGTCACGAACTGACACCAGTACCGAAATAGCGTTGCGTGGCCACATGACAACAAGAAACATGACATAAATATCAAATTAACATCTTACGGGAAAAGGAAGACGAATAACTCAAGGAGATGCATACTGGGTTAAAACAGTTTCAAAAAATGTATGATTTCCGAAATTTCACGTTAATATACGTATATATATGTACACACACACACATATATATATATATATATATATAGTCTAATGCAGATAGGTACTACTTGATCCTGACTTTATTTTAAGATTATATCTTATTATATTTTACAGATATTTAGCTCTAAATTCTGTGGATAACGATCTCTTTCTGACTCTGTCTTCCCCCCTCTCTTTCTCTCTCTCTCTCTCTCTCTCTCTCTCTCTCTCTCTCTGTTTCTCTATTTCTTTTGCACCTGAAGAGATCGGCTAGGCTAAACCTTAAATTTCTCAAAATACATCCTCTGGACTTTAACTTAGTTGAAAACTTTGAGAAAAAATGAGGAAAATTATGATCAAAATCATTATTTGGAAAAAAAAAAAATATATATATATATATATATATATATATATATATATATATGTATATATATATATATATATATCCTGCATCTTTTATCTCTCTAGCGTTGCAAACATTCAACCTACCTTCCAAGAACATATTGAAAAGGTGCTACGAACAACATCAACAGTGACCAATTCATCAGCCCCTTGCCACATGTCCCTGGGCCAGCGTGACAGGATATGGCCAAACACGCCCCATGGTTCGTAAAATGGAAATCATACCAGTCGTTCCAGCCGGGTCCTCGGTCCCAAGAGGCCCAACCACTTCACTTGCTTTAGGTGAGGATGACTAGAACCAGAGGCGACGACCGAAACACTTCACCAAGAAAACGTCCATTTCTGTCGGGTCATCAGTCCAACAGCAACTATCTAATCATAGCCCCCAAACCATCAAAAGAGCAATATTATACATTGGCACCTACAACATCAGAACATCATCAACTGACATGCATCTAACTGGTCTAAAAAATGAAAAAAAAATATCAAATGGGACATTATAGGCATTAGCCAGATGAGAAACCCCTACTCCATGACATCAGAAAATACTTCAATGTCATTATGCACGGATAGGACAAGGAAACGAACGCTGCGTAGGAGAATTCGGATATAAACATAAAAGGAGAAGATCTTGTAAACTTTGCTGCAGCTAAGGGGTTCAAAATCATGAACATCTTCTCTAAGAAGAGAACCAATAGGATATGGACTTGCAGAAGCCCCAACCATGAAACGAAGAAGGAAACAGACTACATCCTAACGGACAAAAGCTATACCGTCAAGGATATCCAAGTCCAAAATCAAGTCAACGTAGGAGGTGACCACAGAATGGCAAGATGTTAAATCCAAGTAAATATCAACCAAGAATGCAGAAAAATATCCCACACAAAACCACAACCACTAAACGTACTACAAGTGCAAACCCGATCCTTCAAGCTTGAAATAAGATCCTCACTGAACAAGAAAACGACACCAACATCAACGAAGTAAACTACAAAATGACAGCCTCTATGATAGAAGTCACGACTATATCTAAACCAACAAGCACACAAATCATCAATAAAATCTTAGATCACACCAGGAATCTCTTGCAAAAACGTAGAAACCTCGAGCCATCGACAACAACAGATGAGAAAACTGAAGAGATAGAAATAAATGAAATAATCAAGAAAAACGAAAGGAAGACAGAAGAAGATACATGACGGCAGTCATCGAATCAACTCTCAAAAAAAAAGGCCTCATTCCAGGACGGGAAAAATAACCAGCACACTCAAGGAAAATGGAGACCTAAGAACAGACAGAGGCAAGATTGTCAAACACGTCAAAGAATTCTACGAAAAAATTTATTCATCCGAACAAAGACAACAAAGCAATGAAAATGATAGGCAAGACGCAAGCAATCAACTTGATGGTTCCCCAGAAGTAAACCCGTGGAAGGTAACGCGAGATACAAAAAAAAAAAGAAAAAACAAAGAAAGGGACATCAACATCAATCTACTCTGAGAAGCAGGTAAGAACATAACTAGAAAACTGGCTGCCCTATTCAACTTGTGTCCCAGTGAAGTCCCAGGTGATTCGGACACTGCAATCATAATGCTTTTTTTATTAAAAAAAAGGAACCCGAAAGACTGCAACATTTACAGACCAAGAAGCCTACTCAAATGCATCTACAAACTTTCAAAAAATCATCACCAAGCGAATCACAGGAACACTAGATGAAAACCAGCAACGGGAGTAAGCTGACTTTGAGAGAAGCTAATCGATCATGGACCACCTATATTCGATAAATTAGTTGAAGGAAAAAAAAGTAGCAGAATACAAGCTGACACTTCCAAAAAGCCTTAGACTCAGTGGAAATCCCTGTAATCATAAAGGCTATAACTTCACAAGGAATATATCCAGGGTACGTCAAAGTGCTCCAACATATATACTTTCACAACAGCTCCTTTATCAGGCTATTTAAAGTCTCAGAGCTCCCAAAAAGATAAATATAAGGTGATACTAGCTCACCCAAACTCTTCACAGCCGACCTCAAGTTGATATTCAGAAGACTATACTGTGAGAAGAAAGGAATCAGAATAGACGGCGAATATCAAAACAACATCAAATTCGCAGACAATATTTCCCTTTTTGCAGAGAGCGTTCACGACTTCCAACTAATGATAGATGAACTAAATGAAGAGAACAAGGAAGTCGGGCGAACATGTGAACTTCAACAAAACGAAGATCATGTGCAACAATCACATCGGAAATTAAAACACCAAAATCAAAATCGAGGACACAGAGCTGGAGAAAGTAGATCATTTCATCTATCTAGGACCACGAATGTCCATGAGGCCCTTAAAAGAAGAAGAAGAAGTCAAGCGAAAAATCACACTAGAATGGCAAACCTTTGGCAGAGCAAACTCAACCCTTAAAACAAGAAAATCCCATTAATCCTGAAAAGAAGGGTGTCCAACAAATGCATCTTCCCAATAGTCATTTATGGAACTGAGCTGTGGAACCTGGCCAGGGGACTGACCAGCAAATTGAGAGCTATGCAACGTGCATATGAAAGAATTATGCTCACATGGAGAGACCACAAAGCAGCGCGATATATCCGGGGGAGGGAAGGAGTCCTAGACTCTGTAGAATCCATTAAAAAACTCCAATGGCAATGGACTGGTCATGTTGCAAGAATGGCAGACAACTGATAGGAATCACAACTCATAACGTGGATACCCAGAGATCACATGTGCAACCGAGGCCGGCGGAGAAACGAGCTAAACAAATTCAGAAAGTACTGGCTCTGCGACGCCCATGATAGAGAAGTTTGACAGGCATTTAGAAACTTGTGTATATATATATATATAACTTCCAATTCCCAAATTCTCATATACTTCATATCTTTTTTGCTCCTGTTGACAGCTGCTACCCTAACCCTGCTGCAAACCTCTGTACCCAACCTTTGCAGAGAAAAACTAAGCTGGCCATTATCTGTTCTTGCACTACTCGACCAGAGGTAGATATTTCGTGTGCTTCTTCACTACTGTCCTCAGACGAAGGGCTGTGTACATCACATCCGACAACTGTACTCACCTGCCCACGTCGAACTTCATCTCCTGGGACCTGGTTGTTCTCTTTACATTGGGCTTGGATCTTCCGGTTGAGAAAGGACTGGCTCTCTTTCCATCGAACGTGATGGTCTTCTTGGAGTCTATGCTACCCGACATCTTCACGCGTTTCTCGCGTTTTAGTGTAACAGCTGGAACAAGACCACTTTGTCATGGCCCTATTTATGTCGATTTTCGCCAGTGCTCCCCCTTGACCATAAAGCTTACCTGTATAACACATTTGAAAGCAAAGAACAACACTTCTGTCTTAATCACTGTTGTTTATTCGGCTCCTTTTCCAATATTTACAATTCATGTTTCCCTCTTCAGCTTTCTTGGGTTTCCCAAAATAATCGGGGAGAAAGTATCTAAAACTCTAACTACTGGTCATTCAATGGTCATAATCTTTTAGCAGCATACCGTATTGGGTGCAATGAATTGAGAAAAAATGGAAAAGGGGTGATCAATGAATGAGTTTCTTCTATCGCCTCTTGTTTCGTACTTATGGCTGAGGTTCGGGTCGGGTTACCATTTCCTATTTATAAATTAAAATATACTTATAAAAAAGACAGGATAATTTAGGTATTAACTGATGCATACTAATATTGTTACATTTGAAGTCCCTACTGAACTGAAGCTATTATAAAAGATGTTGATTTAAACAGAAATCAAAAACACTAACGAAAGAAAATTTACAGATGACAAAATATGACTAGAAATAGATAAAATCTGTAACTCTGTATATTAAAACATAAAGGGAAAAAATGTTGAGATATCTAAGTTCAAAGGAACACGGCGCAGCGGGAAATTTTGTAATTGTAACAAAAGAAAACGAAATTGTTGTATTGAGAATATTGCTGAATATTAAAAAAAAACAGTATGTAATATTACAAGAATTTAGAATAAATTTCATAATATAAGTATGTTTATCCAAGAAAAGGCGAAATAACCGAAGAAAAAACGTTTTATTTTACACTAAATTTTATTGTATTTGTTTTCAACTGTAAATAAACATTTCAAAATTCGTGCAAATAAAAATTTATCTTAATGTTTTGATTTTCGAAGGAAAAATAAGCAGTAACAAAAGAAGAAAAAATGATCTTTTTTTAATTCTTGTATAGATGGTACTTGCTTTTTTTTTATTTGAATAAATTCTTCACAGATGCAAAAAATAATGATAAAATCTCAATTCAATGTACGATTTTTTCAAGCCAGCGTTTGTTGACCCAGTGTATCATCATGGCAACAGATGTTTTCACAACTATTTTTTTCATGATAAATCTTATTTATTCGAAAAAGTGATTCAATATCTTATTTTCCGTTTTGATTCTTTTGTTCGATTCTACGATAGCAATTATTATAAGAAAAAGTTCTCTCGGCTGATGTGATACAAAAATGAATATTCATTTTGTTTTGGTTAGAAATATGGGTAATTCATTGGAACTAGTTCACTAGAACGTTGTGTAGATACTTTGCAAGGGAGATTACCCAGATATACTCGAAACATGATCAGCGGCTGTTCGGCCGTTTCGAATGACTGAAAGTAGCTAGACTTTTTTTTACCGTTTATCAAATGACGTTATCCTCAATTTGAAAATACTGTATTGGCATGATGATAGGGTTAGGTTCAGTTGGCTATCTTTGCAAAGATGCATTATGTAGCTATTTTGATGTGGGCTATTTTATTGTGAAATATAAGTAGATTTTTTACAAAAAAAACTATTGATTGATTGTCAGGTAATATTGACGCATTAACGTTACTTCCATATTTTGAAATTAGCCAATAGAGTTATCTAAGCTTCACATTTATTATACGCATGGATATATTTTTTATCTTATTCAATTTAAACAACAAGGAAAATCTAACCACTCTTAGCCATTCTAATTATACTTTTAACATTTTAACTTTCTGTTAGTACTTCTTCATACCTTACTATTACCATGGTTATCTTCCTTGCATTACAGTTCATCTCAATAATTCACACCCGATCAGCCTTAGCGAGAAATGATAATATGAGCCTGATTTCGTGGCAGATTTTCATAAAATTTATATCGAGTAGATAATAATTGATACCTTTGAATGGCCACTACATTGGTTTTGGGCTCTTCACTGCCAATTTATCATCATCATCATCATCATCTTAACGTCCATCGTTGGACATAGACCTTCCCCAGGACCAGTACTTTCTGAATTTGTCTTGCTCGTTTCTACATCTAATACTGTACCGACCTTGGTTGGGCATGTGAACTTTGGGGATACATGATGTGAGTTGTATTGTCTTTCGGTTCTTTTGCAACATGACCAGCTCATTGCCATTTGCTTTTTTTTAATGGATACTATGATATCCCTGACTCACGTAAATAAAACTGTCATTTGATGAGTAATATTCTACTAAATATGTGATTGTAAACAACCTCTAAAAAAAATATAATTCATATATGAGAATTTTGGGTTATAAAATCTTCAGCTTCAATTTTCTCAAAACTACATATTTTTTTTAAATCTACGTGAAACCAATTTTCAGAAAACAAATGCCATTCTCTGAAGAGATGTGTAGAAAGACATTTCTTGAGTTACTCGAACTTGTTTTTTCACTATTTTTTTAAAAACAATTTTCAACTTACATCTTTATTCCATTTTTTCAAAGATGTGCCCCCCCCCCAGAATTTTTTTTTTTTTCTCAAAAAACATTTTCTGAAACAGAATCCAATTATATGTACAAATAATATATTCAAATTTAAAATCTCCATAAATCACCGGAGTTCAAAATACACCCAATCAAAAATACCCTAAAAAACGATGGGCCCAGATTGATAAAAAAAATGTTATTTAAGGTAATAAATACAGGATAAAAACTACAATGAAAATTACAGATACGAAGGACAAAGAGATCTATCAGATGTGAGTTCCTTCTTTAAGAAGACAGTCTCGCGAAATATCTCTTCGTCTAACCCCAGAAAATCAAAGAAGCAGACAGCATAAGAAAAATAAAGCCTCCATGAGAGGTAACAATATTAAAAAAGTCGTTTTTGAAATGAAAGATTTTATCCATCCTATAGTTGATATATTACACCATCATGACTTATCTCTCTCCATCTATATACGGGCGTTTGATCTTTTTACTTTTGCTGTACTTATAGGATATCATAAACATTATGTCGCACAGTCGTTTCTTGTTTATGTTCAACATTTCCTGAATATTAAACTGACCTAAAGGTATCAATACTTAAAAATACGAGAAATGATAATATGAATGAATAGATCTTCTACCGGTAATTATATTTGGGAAAGTACCAGCAGAAAATTTAGGCTTTATTGTTCTGAAATGAGCATAGAGACCTCAAAAAGCTCTTTGTGCGTGGGGGTACCAAATACAAGTTTTTAGTTAATGCAAATGACGTTCAAATACACATTTTTATGGCTGCAGACCTAAAAAAATTTGACAAGGCGCACCAAAAGACAAACTGACACGAAAATGAGCAAAGAAGGAAGAATCTGTGGCCCACTTGGCTGGTTGGTTGGGTTGGCCATTTGTCGGGCTACGATTATTTGATAATTGGGAAAACAAAATCACAAGTGCAGGGCATCCTGAAGGGATCGAACTCAACAATTGTCTATGAGATCCATTTATCAATTAGCCTTCTGGTATCTTTCGATCTCTACCCACTTCAGGGGTAACCGAACCAGTAATCCTCTAACAAAGTGCAGGGAAAGGATTCACTATGGGAGTCGGCAATATTAGCCAAAAGAGGAGTTTCAATCAGAGAATTCTTTTCATCATTTATACTTTCTATCATGTGTTCAGTATAACAGTAAGTATAATAGTGAAAAAAATACTAAACTCGTCATCACACTCAATAATTGAATAATAGTAGCATAAGAATTTGAAGTCATGTTGAAAAAAATCTATCAAAGATCAAATAAGGTCAATATGAATTCTATTTATTACATATGACTTGCGTTTTCCAAGAAATATCAAAATTCATCTATAAACTGGAGAATTCAAATGGTATTGATAGGACCGTCAAACTAACAATCAAAAAAGGTCAAGAGGTATTTTATCAATAAAGAAGAAATATATCTTAGAAGGGGTCTGCAGGAGTATTGATGCCAACTCTCAGATCTGTAAGCAAAAAGGTGTGGCCAAAGCGCTGGAAGACACAGGCATGTAAACACAAAAACAAACAAACACAAGCACAAATATAAAAGGAAAGGATAGAACCCTTCGCTGCCTTTGGTGGCTATGGTAGTTCAATGGCAATTCCAGGGCAGGAATCGTGGAAACTTGGTATCACAAAGGGAAAAGGTGACCTAGGACACTGAGAGCTACTGCACCAGTCAGTGTTCAAGCCCAATTAAAAAGCTAATAAATTGAATGCTGGTTTCCAAGGTAGGCAGACCACCAACATTAAGAAGATTTGGACGGACAATTTTTTTCTCTCACCTCACATCCTTCCACTTGACTTTGTGCAAGACAAAGCAAAGTTTGAAAAATAAATATCTATGCAACTAATGCTGATCACCTGACTATTAGCTTAGATTATTGTATTTGGTCAATGTTGGAACCCAGGCAAAATTCTAGGATTCCTGGCTTTTAAAGCAGGCAGGCTGTCACTACTTCTATTACTGGCGCAACACAATCTCCCCAAACCCCATACTCTCTAGATGATTGGTCACACAAAGCTAAGTTAAGTAAAGTAAAAGTAATGCTGATTCCGACAAGTTAAGATGTTCGGTAAATTTGTTACCGATTTTTTCTTTTTCTGTTCTGTTTTATTTTACTGGGAAAGGAGAACACTTTCTTTCCACACGGACTGTACCCTCAAAGAAGACCATAGAATTGATCAGCCGAAACGTTGTGGTAACAACAAAAGCAAACATTCAAGAAAAGAATAGAATCATTCGCTAACTTTTATGGCTTGTTCAATGAGAGAAGTTTCGCAGAAGAAAGTAAAGAATTCGACTAGAAGATGGTGAACCTAATATTTCAACGAAAGGCAAAAACTGATAGATACAGAAATTGGTTTTATTGGAATGAACGCAAAATCGTTTGTGGAAAAACCATGGGGATTCCAAAATGAGAATGTGGAATGATGAGAAAGAATAGGAAAATTATCATTTATTACTTATTTATTTACTATGTTCTTTTGAACACAATATTTACACATCAACTTCAAAATAATTAGAAAAATTCATAAAACATATTCAATGTAAACAAATACAAACAACATCTTCAATTAAACTCAATTCACGGATTAGACCCTCTTGTGAATCTCATCAAACCAATTCCGAAAATGTCATTATAATCTCATGGGTTCTCCATAATTTCTAATCTCATCTGAATCAGTTTTCAAACTCTATACTCTATTGCAATTCTTAACCTGACTAGACCAACTCCTCGCAACCCTACCTAAAAATACATGGTTAGAAGATTTAGATTTTGAAATATGTCTATAGATATCCAATTCAAAGAGAGATACTCTGGGGGGGGGGAGCCAGAAACAAGAAAACACTCAGCTATAGCAAGTGTTTTATATTGGATGGCGTACACTTGTTGAATGAAAGGTAGAGAGATGTTTGTTCTCTGAAGATGGTTGCAATTAAGATTTTTATGATTGAATTTAATTACATTCTACTTTTCAATATATTAACTTATTTCTTTATTACAACTTTGATTCAACCCATCATTTTATGGTCATGCATAAATAGTTTGATTGGAAAAAAAGTGTGAGCTTGGGGTGAACATTGAGCACACGCCTTCTAGTCTTAGGGTTAATGGTTAACTAGAGGGCTAAAATGTCCAAATGGTTGAGAAATCCAGGCGTATACTAGACTCTATTTGTCTTGAAGGTATGAGCTCGTTCCCCAACATGGGCTTATTCTTCATTTCCTGATCACCCTGTTCATTCGTAGCAGTTGAATGACGGTTCGAGTGAACGTTGTATTAAAAAAAAAGAAAATAAGATCAAAGTGAAAACTAGCTAAAATCAATGATAAAAACTAATACTTCATCAAATGAAAAGAATAAATTAAAGAACATTGTAATTGTTGCGCGTGTGTGCCTGTGTATGGTTCGAAAAAGAATTATCATCCAATTGAAACGGTTATAATGTTTCCTGCTTCGTAGTCTTTAGCATATTTTCTCTTCATTATTATAGAAGAGATGGACAAAGAGAAAAGCGTGAAAAGAGACTATATGAAGAACGAAGAATATTCCCTACAGTCGGAATATTTAAATAAGAGATAAAAGCATGCAATGCAATATTTAAGAAGCATTTTAAGTCGCAAAACAAGACAAAACATGTTGAAAATATTGCTTAAATGCAAATTTACTCTCAATGAAGAATATGGTATTATATATATATATATATATATATATATATATATATATATATATATATATATATATATATATATATATATATATATATCACTTGAAGGGGAACATATTTAGAAAGTCATGGAGACATAATCCGAAGTGATGATGATTTATCAAAGGAATAATTGGTAATAAAAATGAATTGCACATTCACACGAAATATTACAAAATCTAATAACAAATGTTCTAAATGGAAATTCAATATAACAATATAGTTCTGACGTCTATATGGACCTTAGAAAAGTGAAGTGAATGTTCATAAAAGCGAGATTAGTATGTAGCAGACAAATAAAGACAAATGTCTCAAGCCATTGAGGAGAGGCTCAAGCTTCGGATTTCTTGTTCGGCCAAAATGAAATAAGTAAGGTTCAAGGAACGTTTTCAGTTCATGTAGTCAACGTGCTGACATGGTATAAAGCACAAATCTGATTTCAAATTATTTCCAATTCGGCGAATATCTTTTTGTTTTTCGTTATTTTGACCCCAATACCCTTAATGTACTTGAAGGGGCCGAGATTCTATATTTGATCCTTATTTTGATCAAATTAAACTAATTTTTGATTACAGTGGAATCTGAAAATTTGTGCTTTTGACTTGAATCAATATTTGGATCCAAATTCTACATTTGATTCGGCTGATACCATAAACGTTGATTGTAGCTCTCATTTTTTTCAAAAAAAAAGGTGACGTCACTGTCAGTAACAATCAGACGAAAGTTGGCTGCCTCCGGTTGGCTTGATATGAGATTAATGCCCAGAAGAATTAAAAAGCCAGAATGAATTTTCAACCAGTCATAAAAAAGATTTTTTTTAAATCATATTGTGGGGACAAAATGGTCTTATCAGAAACTGTCAGGCAACAGAAGCCTCTTAATACTTTGCCGTGTTTGAAGGAATCAATTAGAAAAATTGGAAAAGTGAAAGGATTGAATGCTCAAACTTCTAGCTCCATTCGTGTGGCCAGTACACGTGATGCATACATTCATACGCACAAACATACATTCATAGATAGCCGGCACACCAGCCAGCCAGCCAGCCAGCCAAAATCACTTGAGATTTGTAACAAAAAACTAATGTCGATTATGTTGACAGTTTTGGATGACGTTTTGCATTTATAAAAATGAATATAAAGAGATACAAAGGGAAGAAAAAAAACGAAAGCAGAATAAAAGAAGGAAAAAGGTAGATAGAAAAAAAGAGATAGAATAAAGGAAGAGCACATGAGAAAAAAGAGGAAAAGAAAAAGAGAAAGAAATGGTTGAAAGGAAGGAGGTGGGAAGAAGACATAAGAAACAAAAGGGAGAATGAAGAAACAGGCGAGTTTGGCTACACTTGGAGGAAATTTTGTTACCTAATTAAAATCTATAAAGCAAATAAAGCAGAATTCGTTTCATCGTACATTAATATTCCAAAACAATACGTCTCATTTTCATTAAATTTCTAGCAGTTCCTGTAAATGGGATTGGCTAACCTCAGCAAAAGAAGACAATCCGATTTGGATTCGAGGCATGTCCCTGTGTAACTGTTATTTGTGCATGACATCACTGATTTTTGGTCAGGTCATTGTTTTCGTCATAGCTGTTACTTACGTAGTTGAAAGAAAACTCTATAGTAGAAGTAAAAAAAACACACAAAGAGATATAATAATGAAATAAAGCTCTATTGATATGAATAATCACGAAAGAAATCAAAAAGGTTTAGAGTGATTAAAAGAGGGAAAGAGCTCCCAGAGAGCACATACCTCTACCAAACATTAACTCATAATAAAAAACATCCCTGGATCTGCCTTCAAATCAGTTGTCCTGTACACATTCAACCACAAAATTTTATTGAAATCTATTAAAAAATGTACATGATAGTAGTAAAATAATTTTAAAAGTACATGTCAATTGAAAACACATTTGTGAATCCCTCCCCCAAAATTTCAATAACCCTTTTCTCACCAAATTGTCCATCCTCCCACAAAATTTCACTGAAACTCATTGAACACTTCTACGTATATTGTATGAATAGTCATAAGCGAATACAAAAAAGGAAAAGAAGAAAAAATGGTCCCTCAAAGATAAACAAACTTCTCAACCCATTCCAAAATTGAAGAACTTTTTCCTGCTAATGGCCTACCTTTCAACTGAATTTAATAGAAATTTATTTCGAACTTTTCAAGAAATCGTGTGGAAAAACAGAGGGACGAAAACTGGTTGGAAAGACAGAGAATTCTACACATACCTCCCGAACGTCGTTGGCAGAGGTGGAAAAACTAAGGCAGGAAATATGCATCAATGTGAAAAGTGAAAAGAAAAAAAAAAGAAGATTTTTTTTTCAAAGTACGATTAGTGAATGTTGAGAAAGTGCCACTGATGAAGATAACTGCAGTTGTTGTGAAGGTCGAGTTAATTGATTAGAAGCAGAGCTGATAAAAAAACAAATCGAACGATGGATTTCATGATGATGGCTTGAGCCAGATAAGGGGAGATAACACAGTACACGATCAATACGTTGAGCTGAGATGGAAAACCCAGCGCCGCCAACAACAGCAGACGCTCACTCAAAGGCGATAAGGATTTGTGATTTGAGCGTGCACCTGCAAAACCTCCCTCTCCCCTCACAACAGAACACACACTCACGAAACGAATCCGTCCGATAGCGACCTGAAATTAAAATTCGATTACAGGAACTTTGAATTTAAAAGTTGAGAGAAATGCAAAGTTATGGTTCAAGTTCAAAAGTTACACATGACGTAAGGAGAATTGCACGCTTACAAAAGTTAGTTAGACAAGTCTGTCTGCTGCAAGGTCCAACTCCACTCCTATTCTATTTCGACTGAAGATAATTACTACAACCGTTTATTGTATCTGTAATGAATTTAAAAGATACGAAGAGAAGCTTGGGTGCACTAGGGTCAAAATCAAGGTTTTGCAGGTGCACTAGGTGCATGAGAGTCAAAATCCCCTACTTCATTTTCCTCTAAAAACTAAACGAAACAGAATTCATTTCTTAATAGAAAATTATTCCAATACGACGTGACCTAGTATATCTCTGAATTTTTGAGATGAGGTATTATTATTATTATTATTTCTATTATTATTCGGACCATCTTCATCTTGGTTGTTTTTCAAATAACGTTTCGACCATTGTACTCTACGGCCTTCATCAAGTATCATCTGGTAGGTGTGGGGAAGTAAGCCGTTATTAACCGACGGGGGTATATTGACCACACTCCCCTCTTAGCATTAGTAGTATTTTTATTGTCTCACACTGGGATTGAACCTAGAACCATCAGATTACGTGCAGTAATTTTGTCTGCTTCTGTAACCACTACGCTATGTGTCCATTTGGACAACCGGTACTAATTTTTAGGAACCTCAAACCGCAGATGACAGTTTTTGGTATTTGATGTTATTGTTTTCTGTCTTTCATTATTAGAATAAAGGGTTTGGTTCGTTACTTCCCCACACCTACCAAATGATACCTGATGAAGGCCATAAAGTACAACGGCTGAAACATTGTATGAAAAACAACCAAGATGAGGATGGTCAGAATAATAATAGAAATAAACTACGTGACCTATTTCAACCTCTTTATTGAAAGTTGTAGTAAATGGGGTTTGTAAAACGAATCGACCAAAGTGTCATCAGTTTTTGTGTGTCACTACGTCACTTTTATTTGTGTATGTCACAACTCGATATTTGCTCAACCTATTGCCACTATAATACGCCATCATGTTGTTTCATAGGGAAATAAAATCCAAACAAGTTTGACAATATATGCACATATATATTTTCTTTTTAGTATGAGAGTATTTATTCATTTGAATGAAATAAGCCCTGGTGCAATTTTAGCATAAAATCTGCCAGATATGTAAAACTTGTCAATTTGGTTCAGTCGGTAAAAAAACTCAACTACCAATCGATTGGTCATAATTTTAAATCACAATAGCGGAATTTTAGTTCTATAAATGTATTTATCTAGAATAAAATGAGCTGTTATGTATTCCTAGCATAAATTCTAGTAGATATGTAAGACGTGTCAATTTAACTCAGTCGGTAAAAGACCCAGCTATCAATTAGATGGTCGTTACTTTAAATGTTAGTATTCACTATCTCGAATTTGGTGAGGGTTGTCCATGCTATGGCAAAAAAAAACCCTGGGCTTGGATTGGAGTCGGACAAATACAACCAGAGAGCTCATACCTCGCCATTGTCAGTCACTAGCCCCAAGATTGAATCCTTTTTAATTTAATTAATCCTGTATCATTTGGACGGACCCACGGACGGAGAGATATGCATATATCTTTCAAATTTCATTGACAGGGGAAATTGAAAGGATTTAAGAACTGAAACATTTCATTCAAAACATCTTCATTAATGATGCACAATCACTTTTGAAGAGAAAACCTCATCGCTATCAGGGATTTGGATGACAGAACATCTTGGATTTCTGTACATTGTTTTCTTAAGGGTAGAAATGCTAGCTCGAATTCTGTGATGATTGGCATGTTGGGCTCTCTTGCAGAATGTCTCACATTCAATATCCGGTTTGGACGAAAAAGTGTGGAGAACTCTCCCTCAAGGCAAAGTTCCCTCGGAAGCCGGTAGCTAATTGGGTATACTATGTGAATGAGCTTTGTGATTACGGTGGATGTATCCAATGAGATGGTCTTAGAAATTGTAAAATTAGAGTCTTGATCATGACCAGACTTGAAACCTGTGAGGATCTCTCAGCTGACGGATGCAAAGGAAACCCTTCATTCTCCTGACAGAGTTGTCTCTTTACTTTTTTTTCCATAATGGTGGACTTTGTTTGTTCACAAAGGTAGTTAGTTGCAAAATGAAGCATCCATTTGCAATTTTAAAAAAAACAAACTTTGCTATTTTTCATATCCAGAAAGATGAAAGCCCTTAACAGAGTTATTAGAAAAAGAAAACTGTGCATGTCGCGAAAGTGAAAATGGAAACTGACTCAGGTAAACATAGATAATCAATAGATGTTTGGTAAACAAATTTGGATCGGGCTTTGATGTGTATTTATCTCATCTTTTGATCGAGTGCAATTGAGATGTTCTCAAGTTAATTTTTTACAAGTTGCAACGAAAACTATTACTTTAAACAATAGTAGTATTAGTTTTAAAGTGAGAAATTCGGGAACAAAAGTGTCACATCTCAAATATACGATTGCTTTGATGCATTTTGCTGAACTTTCCTCAGCATTTTCAAAAGCACTAAGTAATGCAGGAAATTGTACCGAAAATGATGGCTATCTACATATTAGCTAATTTTTTTTAAGGGGTAAATAAGAAACAGGACATTAACAAACGAAGGATTTTTCGTTCTTACACATAATGTTTGTTGTCATTGCATTTCAAATGATGGACTCCTTATTTCCAGTAAGTCGGCAGGTATCGGATGTTGGGAGATTCATTGTCATCGTAAGGGAAATCAGGAAGTCGGATACTGTTGATCGTTAAGGTCTACCATAGAATTTAACAAGCAATGTTAAGACATACCAGATGGCCTCGCAATCAGGATATATTCCTGTAGAAAATTCTCTACAATCTATCCTTATGGTTGGTGTACAGAGAGAGAGGGGGGGGAGAGAGAGGGAGAGAGAGAGAAAAAGAACGAAAGAGAGAGAGAAAAAAATAGCCTGCTAACAATACATTATGCATGAACCTACGGTGGGTATCACCAAAAACCAAATAGTATTGTCATTTCTTATCTCTGTGCACATAACAAAGCAGACCCATCAATATCTTCACATCCCAATCCATAATTCAGCTGCAAACCGCATCTTCGGCCTTTAAAAAGATGGAAAGGGAACAGATATCTCTAATTTCGTATGTGTCAAAGCCTCTCGGGAAAGCAGGGAGGAATCTTATTCGAAGAACGGGGGTACATTTTTTGAAAAACTCACACCAAGAAAATAAGTTCTCTAAGCGACAATATCACCTCTGGAACGGATCACCTCGTTGTCATTCCCTGTGTCGAATGCAATATTTCAACAAATTTGCATTGGAGTACGCCTTTCAAGCAAAATCATAACAAGCACCTGAATCAGTAAAGAGAAATTGTAATCATGATAACTGGATATCCGTATTTGCATCATAATACCTTGCGCTATCACCTGGACTAATTCTCTAAAGGATTATCTCAATTTATTTGAAATAGATTTTCAATCTAAATTTATCTATAGAAAGTTAGATATCTTACCTAGAATTGTCTAAAAAAATATCTTGGCATTCGACGGTCTAAAATGACCAAAGAAACCCCAAAAAGCATTTTTGTCAACAAAAACAAAAAATTCATCTAGAATATATATATATATATATATGTATATATATATATATATATATATATATATATATATATATTATAGAAATCAAAAATACAGTATTATATAATATGATACAATAACTGGTTCCGTATAATAACACAAGTTCTAACCACCCGAATGAAATCATTAGGAAGATCCAATACTCAATAGACAACTAGATTGATATATAATTCTTCAAATGAAATAATATCCAACGATATTAAAAATGAATATAACAAAGCCTTGGAAGACAGCAGTTTAACCAGAATTAGCTTCAAATATGATAGAAAAATATTAAAATAAACTACAGTAACAACAAAAAAGAGGAGGTGAGAAAATCATCAAGTATACACCACCATTCAATCTACAAGTAAAAACCAACACAAGAGAAATATCAACCCAATTTATAAACAACACATCCCCCGAGCAACACACTTGGTAAAATATTAAACAAGGACAAACTGGTGATTAGATAGAGTTGTACGGATAATTATGATGAATTCATAACAAAAGGTAATGATAAAGTAATTAAAAATACCTCTCACAGAGAAAGCAAGATAAACCAGATTGCAATTGTCCAAACAAAAACAGACCCCATTTACAGAACAAATGTTTAAAATCGAATATTGTTTTCCAAGCTGAAATATCAACCCAAGAGAAACCCGTTAGAGATTAAACATCATATAAGAATATCGAAAACATCCTTTGGACTGAGATTAGTCAACCATATATCATCACTGTCAAACGAAAAATGTAAAAATAGTACATCACTGTCGATATATCATCGGAGACAAAATGATAGCAAACTCAAACTAACAGTAAAATGGAAAATATCAAAA
The DNA here is from genome assembly GCA_963457665.1 of Thysanoteuthis rhombus. Lineage (NCBI taxonomy): Eukaryota > Metazoa > Mollusca > Cephalopoda > Oegopsida > Thysanoteuthidae > Thysanoteuthis > Thysanoteuthis major. The sequence continues at coordinate 12,596,016 of OY735208.1, forward strand.
CAAACATGCATATGCCAAAATATCGAAACCCTATGTATCCTATGCTTGAATGGGGATTTTGAAATCTTCACTTTTCAAAAAAATAAAAATATAATATAATTATTAAATACAAAAATGAAGCTGCATTAAAATGCTGACATCACGAAAATTCCTATTACAAACATACCTTATCAACACTCATATACATATACTGAAAATTAATCAGCATATACATCTCATTCTCCTTGTTTTTACCATAAACACCATCATCATTTTATATTCCAGCCACTTTGAAGTACGACCCAATCACCGTAAAAATCTTACACATGTTGAAACAGATCAAATCCAGAATAATTAGATAATGAACTAAGGCTATGAAAAAGCGGACCTTAACACTGAGAAACAGATTTAAATGAAGAAACATACCATAAAGAAATCGATGGTTTAACTACATACTGATAACAAGAAGGCCTACACAATATCCTTTCAATTTATTATTTATCGCTACGAATAATCGCAATATCTCCACTAAATGAAACAGAAGAAAAAAACATCTCAAGCAATGACCAAGTACAAAACAAAAAAGATATAAACATAATAAAAGGAAGATCCTATATCTCACCCCCACAAAACAAAGGAAATAAACTGAATCATTCGCCTGGAGAAGCCCAAACAGGATAGAAACATAAACGTGTTTGTGTAACTGATCTTTACTATATATATATATATATATATATATATATATATATATATATATATATATATATATGTATATATGTATATATATATATATATATATATATATATATATATATATTCTCAATTAGAAACTAACAAACAGAAAAAAATGAGTGCAAGAAGTACAAAATGTTTTCATTTACTGGGTACATATCCTTGTAATCATTATATATATATATATATATATATATATATATATATATATATATATATATATAACTGACATGATAGATATGTAAGTGCAAGTTATTTTCGGGGCGAAACATCCAGTTGACAGGACGATTTACATGCAAGACAGCCATTTCCGAAGGTAAGTATACTGATAGGAAATTCGTGGACGGACAGAGTTAAAGTGGTGATGATATTGATGTGCTCATAAGAATGTCATTTGAATAATGCATTACCCGGGTACATGTTCAGAGCTAACTTGGGCGGCCAGGAACCAATCTACACAGTATTGGAAAAGCCTAATACGTGTCTTTGCTAGGAAGCTTAGAATCGGGGCTAATGATAACACTGTGTAACATACAGTTTACTTCTTTTTTTGTTCCTGGGTAATTGGTGTTATTTTCTGATTTATTATGTCTGGAAAGTATGGAAAATGTCAATCATTTCCTTCAAACTTCTTTTTTTTTTTTGAGCCAGGGTAGAGATGATTTGAAACGAACTTTTTTTCCCGAGTGGACAACTGACGATTTCACACATTTCAATCAAATAACATATGGGAAATAATTATATATGATTATCACTGTCACCAGTGCTGGATTTACTTAGGGGCTGATCAGGCTGCGGCGTAGTGCCTTATAAACTAAGGGGGGAGCCTCGGCCTCCTGCCACCTGCGCCCCAAAATAATTTACTATTAATTTATTTCATCTTTAAAAATGAAAACAAATAATGAAATCAATCACCAGAAAGCTTTTGACAGGGATCGATTTGATAATAGTAAATACTCGTTGCTTAGCTAACGGTATGCCTAAATTTGTGTCTGTGTCTCTACACAGTGTCTCGAAAGGTTCTGCAAGATATTGTCATTTAAAAGTTCTTTATTCATTTAGGGTACAAAAAATGAGGTTGTCACACCAGTAAGAAAAGTACATGGATATACATATTGCATTTTATTGACATAGATAATAGAGATTTGCATTGTGGTGAGCTTTGAAAATAGTGTTCTGTTGACCACGAACAAAATTTTAATATTTTTCTGTTCTTATTTTCATTACTTTTTATATTCCTTTTTTCCCCTTCCCTAATGTCCTTTAAATTCAGCAATTTCACTACCCTATCAGAACATTAAGTTCTATTTTTACTTTCGTAGCAAATTACTCAATGAAAATACAGATGAGTTGACTCCCTAAGCGTGACAGAGTACAAATAGATGAATGAATAAATACACACGGCGCATTGATATAATTAGATTCAGACGTAATTTAGTCACATTTGCATTAAACATGAGCGGAACGTGGAATAAAGCTTGTGTAGCCCAAGATTTATCCCTTTCTATGACTGGTTTCCTTTCCCAAGGCTAGAAAGCCAAATGTCCACTACTGAGGAAAGGAGAGACGGATTCATGACTTCCCCAAGGGCATTAGTGGGAAATTAATATGGACAGTTCGGTCTCAGGTCACCGATTCCATTTTTTGTATCGCTACCAACTACACCAATCGCACCACTAATCGAAGCTGACATATCTACGTTTATAAACGTAGGAAGACTGTCAACGAATGACACAAATATAGAAAATAAACGCTTTCAACAGGTAACTTTTAAAAACAAATTGGAAAAATACAGTTATCATTGCATCCTCAGGGATTTAAATATGCTCTTATTAAGAGTATAATAATGTGAAACCAAGAAGGGCGGACAAAAATGACTTTTTATTATCCGTCCACAGTCTTAGACGAATGTTTCTTCAGGCAGCATTTCGAAGAATTACTTATTTTAGGTTTTAAAATAATGCACTTATATTTTCATGTGTTGTTACGGCAAACTAATCACCGATAACAGTATTGCAAGGATATAAAAACTAATGTGCCGCTACAACGGACGTGTTATTAAACAGTGCTGTTAGAACGCGTATCGTCACAACGAGTTTACTGTAAAAGACTTAGACGCACTGGTTCTTTTCTTGTACAAACTTTTAGCAAGGGCAGTGTTTCTCAAGATTGTATCTGGAATTTGGTCAAAAAAAACATCTTAAAATACCTAGAAACATCTATATTCTCTCTCTCTATATATATATAATATATATATATATATATATATATATATATATATATATATATATATATATATATATATATATATATACACACACACACGCACAGACATATATATATATGTGTGTGTGTGTATATACACACACACACACACACACATATATATGGGGAATATATTATTCATCATCAACAAAGCAAGTGTGACTACTATCTTTAACATTTATTTTATCAAAAGTATTTTCCAATTTTATTTTAATAGTAATATAATAATACTCATGTTATTATGAATCATCTAAATATATATTTCTGGTATCTAAACGGAACCCAAAACATCTAAATCTATAACACTGAGCAAAGAACTCACATTTCAATATGTCAGTCATCGAGAGTAATCGGTGCTAGAGATGCTGCGCATCTGAAAACACTAAATCTGTGTGGAATGGCAATGTTGGGCTGATGAATTCTATTAAGTTGTGTGTATTTACCTGGTGAAGCCTTGCCTTGTTTTGAGGAAATGAAGAAAGAATTGGTGTGGATAGCGACAGGCGTAGTGGCGGGAGAATTCTCCAAAATGGTTGTCTGCTGTTTACAAACATGACTGAAATTTTTCTTGCTTCGTTTTCATCCTTGCTTCTTTTTTTTTTTTTTTACGGTGTTGTTACTGCTTTCCATCCATTCTTGAAAAAAGGGGAAAACAAAGAAAAAAAAATACCTTTATCTTTGTTTTCTTCCAACTTCACTGCTGTAAAAAAAAATCCTGAACGCATCTTTCGATGCCCGCCTGAGTCTCTTCGTGAACAAGTATTGAATAAACAGTTTGAAGCCATTCAAGCAATGTTTGTTCGATAGCGGTAAAAGTAAAGCCTGCTGGCGATAGGAAACGTAATGAAAAAAGATTACTGAAGCAACCCTAGTAGAAAATAATAGATTTACATTGTCACTAGTCTTGCAAAGTTGACACACGCTGCCTAACTTTAGATATTTATTGGCGTATTCATTCGGTTCTGCTTTGAAATATTATATCTATTCCTTTTACGTTGTCCTTTTTGAAGATCTAATTATCTAAGTTAATCCACCGAAATGTTCTGCTTTTACAGCTCTCCGGTTAGGTTTTCAAATATCTAACTCTTCTTACTTTCCCTCATTTCCTCTCCGAGGCTTTTTTGAACCGACACACCTATTATTTGAAAGAATCAATTCTCTTTCAACGTGACAACCATATTTGTTTTTTGTTAGAAGTGGTCTTTCTGGAACTGTAAGTCCTATAGCAGTAGTCTGAAAAACCTTTTGCCCTTGTTGGTCTATCCACTTATTTCTGAGTCGACAGATAGAGGCCATAAAACCTAGAAATATAGAAATAATTCATTTAAAGCAAATAATAATGTGCTGGAAAATCATTCATACTTAATCAAGAATATAAGTTAGTAAAGAAAATAGTCATTTTGAGCGAAATTCATTTAAATCAAGGCATATTTTGAATCTATAAGAAAGATACAGAGAATCTTTACAACGGACAAAAAGTCAGCATAGATTCCCAATATTTGTTCATGGACCGGTGTAAATCAAATTGCGTTTCTGAACTTCTCCACAGGCTGAAGGTTGCCAATCCCTGCGCTTTACTGTTTCAATTCTTTTTACAAGATTGTTTTAATATCATCTACCTTCACTAAGATGACTATATGCAAATGAGTTCACGTGTTTCACCACTTTTAGCAAAATCAATAATGTCAATCGAGCACTAATTGTGTATTTTCTTCTCACTTCCTGCAAGGCCATCACCAGATGTCGTATTTTGAGAGGTTCTCGATTCGGGAATTTCTTTACCCTGTTCACGTTAGAAACTCATATCGGAATAGACACATATTTTGTGACCATCTAAAAGTCTACCTATATTAACATGACTACACGCAAATAAGCGCATATCTAATTGATTATAGGTTGTTTTGCCATTATCAGAAGCTTCTCCGTTATTTGAAGTCTCTCCTTGGAGTTAGATGTTCTTGAAAACATTGTAGCGTCAATGTGGCAAATGACGTCGTCAGTCCATTGTGATATACATCTAAGTATATTTATTTATGATTACGCTAGTTGTAAAAGACAACACTAAATATGAATATAAAATTATAATGAAAGATAATACTATCCACTCTTTAAATACCACTATCTCATTTTAAATAATGATATGATGGTCGGAAAATCTACAACCATCAACTTGGGAACGTCTTTAAAGAAAACTTCGATGTCATTGATAAAAGGTTTGTACACTAACAGGGAAAAAATAAACGAAAATAAATAGACAGAGTTAGTCTGTTATTTTCAACAATGTCTGCTTATATATAAATATGTGTGTGTGTGTGTGTGTGTGTGTGTGCACTGCTCAACGGTAATATCGGTATTGTGATCGGTTCCCTGAGGCTTGATTTAGAAATCATCATCATTTTTGGAAAGGTGTCCAATGTGCAAATGAAGAAAAAAATTTCAGTTTGGGGCGGATCCAGTCACTTTCGATAGTCAACTCCCTTGCATCGTAGCTATTTGTACAATGCAAAATATCTCCGTACTTTCTCAACATATTTCGATTAAATGTTGTGGAAGGCAGCACAATGCGCTAAAGAAATACTACTTACATTTTGGGGCGTATCCAGGATATTTTCATAGTCACTCTCCCTGCATCTTAGTGATATATGCATTCTACGTTATCTGCAAAAAAATCTCAATCATATTTTCGGGAGAGTGGTCGATGGGCTAAGGAAGACGTGTTCACATTTTGTGGCGGATCCAGGATTTCTCACAGTTTCTTTTTAGGCATTTTGATCATAATAAAATGCATTGATGAAATCATTTTTTGAAAACACAGATTTTTTTTCAAATAGTATTTTTGATGAGTTCATCTATTAACAATATATTCATATATTTCAAACAATGGCTCCAAAGTATTCAAATTAAGTATCATTCTATTTAATTTCAAAGGTCCTTTTTACGATTTATGAATGTATTATATAGATCCAAGACACATTTGGTATCTTGGTACAAGTATCCCTCGATATTATGCTGTTTTTTTATAACGCAGTTGCAGTCCCCTGATATTGCTGTTTATACGAAGAAAATTACTTGACCCTAAGCCTAATGACCACCAAAAACGTTTTTAGAGGGTAAATGAATAAAAATTCCTCTTCAAGGCGGGTTTTTAATTTCTAAATATTATTGGTTGCAATTTCTTGTTTTGTACTCGTCATTTGGTAAAGAATAGATTCCAAGTGACACTTAGAATTTGAGTTTATATGCAGTTTCAGTTCAATGATTGATACATATTCCTTAACGTATCTGTGCCGATCACTGCAAAAGACTTATGTTGCTAAAGACGTACCTTAAACAGAGTGACCTTAATTTGAAAAGATCCAGCTCACTACATTTTTCATAACACTATTTAGTTCAATCAGCCTCAAAACATTTATGTCTTTTCTATTGTATTGACAGCCCCAGTGATACATTAAACTTTCATTTACTTTTAATGTTTGAAGACTAGTGATTCACATGCATTTTCTAAATACATATGCAACACGTACATATCTGCTTTTGCGGTTTTACATGAGCCTGAATTCTTAGCAATGCATAGGCTTATGTTTTCTCATTGGCCTCGTGAACGATAATACTGATCTGTTTTCTTTGTCTACCCAACCAAATAATTCCCAAAATTTGATTCCTCTGATGTGTATATGACTTGAGTTGTCCCAATTGTAGCCAGTGTTACAGAATTGACGTAAAATTGAGGAGAGAGATTTCATCACACATTAGGACAGGAAAAAAACCAATTCAAGCCTTCAGCAGGATACAGCTGGAAAACCTGACGCAGGGAGAGTTTTACAGTGATTAACCAGTAAATCATGTAGCAAGAATGTTGATCAAGAAGCACTTTGTTAAATAATGATCAGCAATCTAATATCATTGAAAGTTGTGAGAAGGTTCGACCCTAATAAGTTCTTTTTCCATATTGATGTTGTGATACTGAATTGCTTTTTTTATGAAAATTAATAATTTTAAAAAATCAGGCTGGACGCACGTCGTACAGCAATGATCAGCAAGCCAATTTTTCTAACCGATGTTACTGGGTTCGATTCTCATTTGATCTCTCAGTATCGGTGGTCTGACATCAACTAATGCTAAGTTAACATACCGACATAATGAAGGGTATGATGCTTTTGCTTTTATGTCTGTAACAATAGGCTCTTCGATTTAAGGGTAATAATTTTGTTGATGTTGAAAAGAACTCCCACCGATAGACACTACCAAGAATATCTCACAGAATTTTGAATTACCAACTCATCATCAATTGTAACGAAAGTCGACAGTTTTCAGAACGGGGTGGGGAGTTCATGTTAAGACCAAATTTCAAATTGGTTAACAGCATTCGTGAAGAATTTGGGAACCAGAAGAGAGACATTGGTTAAGAAGGTATCGACAGTGTTTTGTTTTTTTTTTGTTTTTTTCTCCGATCAGCCGAAAGCACTGTTAAAGATAAGAAAATACGATAGAGACAGAGTAGACTAAGCAATTTTTCTTCGTTTCTTACGCCTCGCTACGTCGTATTATTCTTCTTAAGATTGATTTTCGAGAAAAAATAAAGTATATGAGAGAAAGAAGAAAAAATAGACAAACGAAGAAAAGAAGGAAAAAGCAAACGCACAGTGTTTAAGTACACCCCATGTATATATATATATATATATATATGTATGTATATATATAGACATCATAGAATCCATAAAAAATCTCAAATGGCGGTGGGCTGGCCATGTTGCAAGAATGGCAGACAATCGATGGACATCACGACTCACAACATGGATTCCCCGAGACCACATGCGCAACCGAGGCCGGCAAAATGTTAGAGACGAGCTAGACAAGTTCAGGAAGTACTGGCTCCGTGACGCCCATGACAGAGAAGTGTGGCAAATCCTGGGGAAGGTTTATGTCCAACGAAGGACGCTAAAAGACTGATGATGATGATGATGATGATATATATATATCTAAGCTAAAAATGTATATACAAAGTCGCAATTTCTGAGCTGAGACAGTTTTGTGTTGTCATTTCCGTCTCTCTCGATACAAAATGCTTAAGACAATCATTATTGTTTTATTTCATTATTATGATACATTTACATGTCCATACCAAATCTGTCATTGGAAAATTTAGCCATTTTTAAACTGGGTCGTTGACAAGTATAGAAATTTCAAAGCCAGTCATTGACTAATCTAGCTATTTTTAAAGCCAGTGATTGAAAAATCTGGGTATAGTAAGAGCCAATCATTGAAAAACTCTAGCCGTTTTGGGAGCCTAGCATTGAACATTTTAGCCATTTTTTCATCCTGTAAATTGTTTTTTTTTTTTCATTTTGGCTTTCTATCATTTCCATCCTCATAACAACTGTCTTCATTAACACAGTTTCCCTTTGGCTTTTACTTCTACAAGACGATAAGCAGTTTCCACTTGTCAATTCATCATTTATCGATGATCATATCCTGTGAATTAATCCCTCAAAGGTGAGGATTAAAGGCAAGGATTATGACGATCTAATCATCTGATCTGATCTGAAAGCTTTCTTTCTAGTGAGGCTTTGATTTAGACGAATTTGAAGGTACGCTTTTTGATTGATCAGCCATCAACTTGCCTCCCAAATCTTTGATCCGATGACCGTGAAAGTAACTCCGGCTAAGCCATCATTAAATTGCTGAAAGGACCTTCTACAGTAGGAATCACATAAATGTAGTTTTTCATTGGTGCCGATACTCTCTTTCCAAGCACTACGAATACAAGTAACTTTGGTTTAGTATCTTGAAAAAGAGTAGTGGAGGTGATTCCCCTGGTATTTGGGGCAGGGGGCACTGCAGTGAATTAGCTTCTTGTTATACGTATGAAGTTGGACTCAGAGGTTATTGCTGTCCGTATTTCATCTTTTGACAGTATACATTCATAACAATGATTACGTAATCAATAGGTTTAGGACATAATAAATAGCACAGATATTCTTCTTCGATCGTGCCTTGTTCAGCTGACAAGAAATCAACAGTCCTCTCTGTAGTCATCTACTTTAACACTGTAAGTTTCTAACTTAGAATAAGTCCACTTCTGAGTAATACTATTTGGTGACCCTTTTTATTTAGTGAGTACTGGATCGACATGTATTTAGCAAGTTTAATATTTGCTGATGATAAAAGAAACTAGAAAGATCTTTATAGAAATAGACAAGAGCATTTGAAGTATGGAATAATAGCAGACAATATTTCACCTATAAATTTTGATTTCCTTAAGGGGTACCGTTGAAAGTGAATTCTTCAGACACTATATATATAATAATGAATTGCAGTATATTATATAGAAATTCTCATTCGAAATGATCTCGACATTTTATGGTTAATGTATCACGTGGCCTAATACTTATATTGTCTAGACCAAGTGATACATTATCTGTGTAATAACGGGAGATCATTTCGAATAAGAGTCTCTATATAATATAAGGCGATTTATTATCATACTGTTATATATATATATATATATATATATATATATATATATATATCAATATATACATGCAACTATTGCATTCTAGTCGATGTTTTTTCGTTTCATTTTTTATGCTTTCATCATCTTGTGGGGAATTATCTGGAAAGCTTAATTGGAAACGAATAGTTCTGGAAGAGACACGAATACTGTCAGAAATGTAGATACAACGTTGCAGCTTTCATTCCCTTTCTTGTAATTTTTAGAGGGCCTGGATCATTAAGACTCCCTATAGATACATAGTGACCCACCAAATAATCCAAATAAAGTGGCAACAACATGAATACAACGAGTGAGCGAAATTCAGCACCATCTTCCCTGAACCCCATATGGCAGCAAAACTTTCAAAATATTTTGGTGATCTTGTTGGAGAAAGGTTCAACTGAAAATGAGAAAGGTCCAACTGCATTGATTCATGTGTCTAGGGGGTCATGTGCCACTGATTGGGAACTGATGCAGTCTAAGCAAGACAAAGTCTTTGAAATTAAACAACGTGAAGGTGTGCATGGTTTGGGGGATAGTGGAAGACAGGAGAATAGAACAAATGATAACGGCATTGGACAACATCACCAGACACATCGTAAGTATTAGAGAAACTCACAGAAATTAAGAAAACCTTTTACAGACCAAGATAAGTAACCATCTATCCTATTATAAGAAGGGGATAACAAATTCAGTGGCGTAAACTTCTTAGTCAATAATAGTATCATAGGCCAAGTTCTTAGTTCTGACAGCATATCAGACAGAATAACTCGGATAAAAGTTAGATTAGGCAAAAGATGCACACTAAAAGTAATCCAGGTTTACGTACCTACTTCAAAAAGCTCTGACCAGAAGATTGACGAGTTTTATGATGATTTCAGTGAGGTACTGGGCCGGAAGAACAAATTACACAATACTCATTGGAGATTACTATGCTTATCTAGACAGAAGGAAGGCTGCTGAATCAAGTGTTAGAGGATATGGGGTGAGAAAGAGGAACAAAAGAAGAGATAAGTATATTTCTCGGATAGGTACAGAATGAATATGACAAAGATTTTTTTCTAAAAACAATAAGGTCACAAAAGCCTAAAAAGAAAAGCAACAATCAAAAATTGACTCCTTAATAACTGATATAACTAATAACGTCAAAAATGTTACCGTTATCAATACCATAATCATAGGAAGTGACCATAGAATGATAACAAGCAAAATTAGATTTAATCTGAAAACTGGGAGGAACCAAATGATTGTTAGAAAGAAAACATATCCCTGTAAATAGAGCCACTCCCCTATAGAGTAATAAATTCGAGGCTTTGTTGAATCATTGGAACAGCAAAGATAGTAAGCGAAATAAATGGAAACAATAAGTTGGGAAAATTCTCACAGACAACATTAGAATTAATTAAGAGCCGAGAGTTTAATAACAGTCTACTTAAAAGTTTAAAGGACATTATTGCCACAACAAAGTTGAGACATTGTAGATTGCGTGATATTGAGGAGAGGATGAATTCAAGTAAGAAGTATCTTTTTAACAAATAACTTTCTATCAAGTTGCAGATGAAGCTGACTGGAAACAACTGAGAAAATCTATCGTAAAACATAAATTCTAAATGCCTCTATTGCCAGATCACGTGGTCCTGGGTAGGAACTTTTTTTAGGTGAGGAGCATCTCACCAAACGACACTTCTCTACTAAGTTTCAAATCAATCTGACTTGAAACAGCCGAGAAATAATAAAGGGGCAGACCTACCGACCAACAGAGCCTTGTATAGAGAGAGGCAGACGCCTCCAGAAATTAAGAAATGCTGTAATACAGCCAAGAAAAACGAAACCAAAAGAGTAGAAATTAATGAATAAATAAACGAAATAAGGACTAGAGAAAAGGAAAAAATATGGAGAGGATAATCAAGGAAGAATATGAAACGGCAGCAGACTTCAATAGCTAGCAACAAATGTAGTATCAACATATTAAGAATAATGGAAGAATACTACAAGAACCTATACGCCGTTGAAATGAAAGTACGTCAGACTGAAGCTTCTATAGAGACCGATGACGTTCCAGACAAAACAACGTCTACGAATAGCAATCCTGTTGCACAAGAAAAGAGAAAATGAAGACCTCGATATTTACGGATCCAAAAGAGGACCAGGGTTAAGGATAACGCATAAGCTATCAGGTCACAATATGTGAATGGGCAGGGGCACATTGCAATGAAAATAGAAGGAACAAAGGGTTAACCAACTGAAGCCCATGAGGTTGTGATTGCAGTCAAAAAAATTCAGATACAAGATAGGGAGACAAGATAGAAAGTTTCACCGCAATCACGCTCGGCATGGAAGGAGATGGGAAACGCCTTTGTCCAGCAGAGGGTATAACAGCTGCTGGCACTGATGATATATATATATATATATATATATATATATATATATATGACTTGGCCTCACGGAGGAAGATTTTTGTATGGTTTTGTTCAAGTGCTAGAACATAGACGGCAATGCCTGTATGCAAGATATTCCTTCGGACACCGTAATGATGTTCAGAGGTGAAGTGCAACGTGCCCAGCACTAATCAATCGCTTTAAACCAAAGTAGCTCGGGTAGGTGTAACGTACCTTGCTCGTTGGTTTGACAGGCGTTTTCCTCTCCTGGTAGAAGCCCGTGCAAGCTGTGGGAGCCTGTTGTCCCTTTGTGGGAATGTTCTGATAGTATAGTTGATATGAGTAGTTATCCAAAGGAGTTGACACTCCGTGATATATATATATATATATATATATATATATATATATATATATATATATATGTAACGGAAGATCTCCAACCTGCAATTACAAAACTGCAATGACATCAATCAACCCAAAACCTGTCTCTTATCTTTATCAATATATATATATACATATATACATACACACACACACATATATATATATATATATATTGTTTATAACAAAATAATAATAATAATATGGTGTGAGATTGCAAATAATAATTATGATGATTATGATGATGATGATAATAAGATTATAAGTAACAGTAATTTATAACATGATTCCAGGTTTCATGCATAAGCTCAAAATTATTAGTTTCCTGCATTCATCAAGTAACAAATATGTTAGAGTGAAGATTTGCTACATAAACATGTTTATGTTTCTACCCTGTCTAGGCTTCTTCAGGCAAATAATTCGATCTATTTTAGGTTCCTCTTAAGGATATTGGAGGGGATGCTTTTTCTCTAAGTGGTGAGCTCTTTTTTGTATTCTATTTATATATCTTCTTCCCTTTCTTATTTTGTTGTGAGTGGACATTGCTTGTTATGCTTTCCTTTTTTTTATTTAGCTGGGATGCTGTGCTCGTTGGTACTTATGAATTATAAATTAGGAGGATATGGTTAGGGCATTTTCGTTATCAATATGTAGTTAAACCATCAGTTCTTTGTATAATGTTTTCTCTCTGAGGATGTTTTACTCTCACTTCCCAGTGTAAAGATTTCCTTTTATGTGGCTTTAATTGATAATTGATAATTCAATTATTCTGGGTTTGGTCTGTTTCCACTTGTCTAAGATAATTATGATGATTAGGTTGTTCTTTATAGTAGCTGGAGGTATGAAATGATGATGTTCATGCTAATAACAATGGGAATAACATTTTGATGGTGATTCATTTTTAGGACATCTATGTATGGGTTATTAAGATATGTTTGTTAAATGAAATTTTGTGCGATGTTTGCATGTTAGAGGTACTCTATTTTTTCTGTTTGATAATTCTGATTTTTGTTTTTTACTTCTTTTGGCAAAAGTAACGATTTAAAATTTTTCATTTAGGCATATATAAGATGGGGTTTCAATATCCTGGCATATGTGTGTTCATTTTGATATTTTCTCCTTTTCTTCGGGTTTGAGTTTGCTATCAGTTAGTCTCTAAGAATATGTCGATTGATGTACCACTTCTTTATCGTAAATGATGATATATGGTTGGTTAATCTTGGTTTAAAAGGTAATTCTGGTATTCCTATACAGTATTTCACTCTCAACAGTTTATCTTGGGTCGATGTTTCAGTTTGGAATACGATATTCGATTTGAGACATTTGTTTTACAAACGGAATGTTTCTGATTGTACAATTGTAATCTGATTTATTCATGCTTTCTCTGAAAGTATCATTTCTACTTCCTTTGTTGTTTTGTTTTGTCATGATCTCATCAGAATTTTCTATGCAACTATAGCTAATTTTTAGTTTTTTCATGTTTTCATACTTCACTAAATAAGCTGAAGGGTGAAATGTTTTTTATTGTTTAGATGAATATTTTTAGTAACTTGATTTTTACTCGTAGTTTGAATGACAAAGTGTACCAGATAGTTTTTCTGCCCATACTCTCCTATAATCACAATGTTTTTTTCTATCATATTTTACTTTTTAATCATATCTAATTCCAGTTTCAGTAAAACTGCTGTCTTCTAGGACTTTAGTGTATTTATATCTTATATCGTTGAATATTGCTTCATTTGAGAAATAATATATTGGTAAAGTTCCTATTGATTTGGGGAATTTTTTAATGATTTCGTCGAGGTATTTTAACGTATGTGATTTCAGAATTTTTTTTTCTCTGTGGTTTTTCAGGTGTTATTGTTTGAATTAAGATTAACATTTAGGAAATGTACAATCTTGACATTGGCTTTGATATCAACTTTAAAGTTACATTTCTTTATTCTTTTTATGATGCATTCTTGGCGTTGTACATATATGCTTATATATGTGTGAGTGACACATGTCCCGGTTCTTCAATCTGGGATCTGCATGGATGAAAGTAAATACTTTATTTACTGCTTATTTCTGGGTTTTGGTGACTGGCGGTAAATAATTCGATATCAAACTTTTGGGGACAGGAAATTGCAAATACAGGCCCGAGTTTGCTTTCTTAGAGAGTAACAATCTAGCTCCGATTAACCAGAGGCTAACAATGATTGATACATAACGCAAGATTCTTCTGCCAAATTTAGATGTCCTGTGGATCTGAGAGAATATTGATTTCAGTACCTTGCCCCAACTCAAAGAAGAGGAATATTTCTGGCTTTGCTTCCTGTTATTGCCAGATTCCGTTAGTTGAGAGAATGTCAAATCAAGGTAGATGTAACCTTTCACTGTCCTTCGAGAGCTCAAACGGTTAAATGCAAATGACACAAACGTCTGTCATTGCCAGTGTAGGGTCAAGTCAATAAAGTTTACCTTTCATTATGATTGATAGTAACTTAGTTTGATCTTTCAGTTAAGGCTTTCATCTTGCAATGGGATAATTGCAATAACACGAAATGTATAATCTTTCACGGGAGAAAGATGTTTTTCTTAAAACTGATATCTCTTACACTCATCATGGTAGCGACACATGGGTTCACTCAATGGACAAAGGATAATGAACTGTTTTAGCCAAAATTATTCGTTGGTCGATCGACCAATCACAGTGTCCTTTACGAAGAGTTTTGACTCACACAACCAACCAGTGTACAGCTCCAAAAGTAGTTCTCTCCCCTCATTGCTTGATTCATCAAACAAACACACCCTGAGCAACAATGTTAGTTGCAGGGAAATTTGAATTGCATAATAGCAATCATAGAAAGACATTGGCTGTTTTCATGTCCCCCCATTGACATCAACCGGCTGATGAGGTCGGGAGGAACTAGATGAAGAAGCGAGCAGGTTAGTGCCCATATGTGATGGAAGACTGAACGACCAATTATGAACGATAGTGAAGTTTCATATTCACGGTGGTAGTTCCTAAGGTCCTCCTTTCAACATTTTTTATTTCTCTCTGAATTCGTCCCCTCATTTCTCCTTCTTAGATCTTTGCCCTGTCTAGTTTTTTGTTGGTTTCTTTTGGGGGGGGGTAGCTTTTCATATCTTATTCCCGTTTGTTATTCTTATGTCTACAAAAAGCTATATGATTCATTATAGCTTCTCTGCGAAACTGCATGTGTACCAAGGCGCTGATACGTTCTCCTTTGGCTATAGTACATAATATCATACAATTCATTGGTCAAAAAATATCCTCTTCTTCCAAATATACACAACTTGAACTTCTCCTAAAATGCCAAAATTAAATTACTTCTTAAACCTTGAAATTTAGTGAAAAAATAATAATGGGGTGTTTTGAAAGAATTACTTATTTCATTACTATGAACCAATATGGACAAGACTAGGACTGAATGGTACGAAACGCCATCTAGACTTGGTTCATCTCTTCTAGCCTGCGTTGTGCCGTTAATAGACGATAAAGACATTAAGGGTAGAGTTCGCAGAATTCCTCTGAAAAAGCAGAATTATTCCGATAAGGAATTGATAATGTGATTTCCTGTGATGGTGATTACATAATTGATGAACAGTATTTAAATAAACTTCACTGGCATTAGGCTTTATCTCCTTTTTGGAGATACGTAAAAAAAATATGTAATCACTTTCTGAACATGAAAATACTTAATCACTTTCCTAACAAAAAAACGTGTATCACTTTCCGAACACAAAAATACGTAATTATTTTCCGAACACAAAAATATGTAATCAATTTCCGAACACGAAAATACGTAATTATTTTCCGAACACGGAAATACGTAATCACCTTCCAAACACAAAAATACGTAATTATTTTCTTTACACGGAAATACGTAATTACTATTCCAACACCCAAATATATTCATATTTCGGCCTTATCGTCTGCATTCTTCTTATTTTCCCGCGTACTTTTATTAGCCTAATCGATATTTTCTCAGATAGGATCGTTCATTCAACATTGTGGACCGTTATTTACCCCCAATGGTTAAACGATACATATTCGTTAATGGGACACAAAGTCCAATGGTGGGAACTGATGTCTTGGTTAATTGTGCTCTACTGATCCCATATTTACCTGAACTTTTCCACAAACCAGACACGGAGTTTTCTTCAATTCACTAAAGAAATCATCTTTCAGCTAAGATCTTAAATATTTGATAACACCTGATAACGAATGCACATACACACGCACATTTACAAGGATACCTGGAATCGATTAATCGGTTTTCATTTGTTAGTTTTTTATGTATTGCTTTACGAATGATGCAACTGAGTATAAGTTCAAAATGATAAGTCATAAAATTATAACAACAAGACCTTGAACATCACAGTTCCAAACAGTGAAAACAATTTTGGAACGCATTAACTGCATTAATCGATATATTCATATGTTGGGGTGACTGAAGGGGGACTGAGAGAGCAAAGACAGACGTAGGAAAGGAGTTGATGAATTCAATTCTTTTTCTGACGATTATCCCAGAAGACATAAGGAAGCTCTATTTATTCTGTTTGTTTGAGACTCAAAAGTACCAATGCCTCCACTTGAAACCAGACTGATTATTTCATTATCCTTTTCTTTATTTCAACATTTTTGATCGATATGACGCCCAGCTATTTGCCCAGAATCTCCATTTGATTTTTTAATTTTTTTCTTCTTCTTTTCTCTTCATTCAGAAAATGGCTAATTTCATGATTGCGATTCTAATTGAATCTACGAATTTGATTAGCAAAAGTAAATTCACAAGGAACCAATCAAATTGTATGCTGAATGAATCAGACAGGCAAAAGAGAATGCATTGGCGGGATTTTTCTCAAATATATGAGATCAAAAGTAGAATACAGACCCCAAAATTGATTCAAGTTAACAGCGCACATTTCCAGATTAGACTGTAATCAAAATTCAATTCAATTTAATGAAAACAAGGATTTTTTTTTTGTGATACTGTACCTTAACATTATTTTCGTATTTAATCCAAGATGGCTGACCTCTACATTGATTCTTGTTTTGGTTGAATACCGTTACTTTTCATCATGTCAAGAAAAATTGATTCTTTTTTATTCAAATTCCTCCCATTAATACGTTGATAAGTCGGGGTTGGGGTGGTGTCTCAGATTGCAATGTAATTTTATGTTAAATTGATCCTTTAGTTTGTGTCAGCTTGATTTTTCGAAAATGCAGACTTTTCTAGAGATTACCGAACAGAGGAAAGTCGAAAGAAGTAACGTATCCATTGATTCTCTTTCCCAAATTTTTAATTGATCAGCCCAAACGAGACAGACTACCAAAAGACGTCGGTCACATGACGGTGTCTATGGAATAACTATCAGGGCTAGTTGACGTTTTCTCAAATACGCCGTGCATAGTTGCTTCGCTAGGCTTCGTTGTTTGAATAGATTTTGATATTTATTTGCTAATTAACTCGCTATCGAATTTACATGATTTGGCTTGAAATTGCAATGTAAAATATAAAAGATTGCAACGTATTGCCACGCATGCGTGGATTATCTAGAGCTTCTATGCCTTTCTTGACTGGCTCTACTTTTAGTCAAAAGGTTTACGATTTAATTATGGTAATTGCTGGCAAGGATATATTTATTGAAATAAAATTTTCCCTATGCAAACATTAATGAGGAGATAATACTCTCTTGCTTATACAGTTGATGTGTTCGATGTTCTATCGTTTAGCAGAAACGTATTCAACCAATTCCTATCCGTTCCTGAAATACACTAAAAATGAAATAATCCTTGCTAAAACGAATGTAAAATGACGATGTCTGTATGCAGTATTTGACTACGGTATTTTACATTTGTATAAGGGAGGATTACCAAACATTACTTGCTCAAGGAAAAAAAAAACCATGATTCCCCATCTACTGAAAACTACTACAGATGTAATAAATCTCGAAATAATGGGCTATCGATTGGTGCGAACCCAACGTATCTATCTTCATTAGTTTTTGAGTTATTGGGCTTCAAAAAGCGTGACGAACGTGCTGTGTCGGGTCGGACAGGGTTGAGTTGTCTTTTTTCAATTTAAATGAATCTTCAAAACATATTTTACCAGATGGGGAAACCATGCTTTCGTCTCTAATAGTTATCGAGATTTTGCACTGTTCTGTGACCAATATATTTGATAACAACTCCAGCCATCAAGCCAGTCTCTTCTTGTATATAACCCTGATCAAAAACATGGAGCACCTGCGTAATCTTTGATTATTGCGTGCATTGAATAAAAAGTTTGTATTTTTTTTTTCTAAAATTTAATTATAATAATCATTTCACTTTGTTTTGTTCCTTTTGTTTCTTTTAATTTGGATTCGTTTTTGAGGCGTTTAATTAATAAGAAAAAATAAGTTGTAATGAATTTTCAAAGTTAGCGAACAAAATTTGTCAGAAATGAGAAAAACTGAAAAAAATGAAATAATTGATCAGTTTGGATTGAAAACAAGAAAAAAAGACCAAAAACAAACGAACAAGGCAATGTAGACTGACAAAAGTAATTAGAATTTGGATAGAAAAAAAACACTGCGTTCTACAATGATTTGTAGATGCGGTAGCATCTCTAACATCGATTGGTGCCAATGATTGATCTACCAGAATGCGTGTTACGTCCCAGACAGAGTGCTGCAAACTCAATTCGTTGTTGTATCTTAATATTAGCAATTGCTATTTAAATGTTATTTTTCTTTTAAAATAATTAATATTCTTCAAATTCATTGTAATACAAAAGTAATATTTTCAAATATATAGAGTATGAAAGAGTGATGTTATGTTGAATTCAAAACGATGAAGAAGTCATATGTTTTCAATTCATAGTCATGATTTTTTTTAATTCTTAGTGATAAAACATGCAATATGTTTTAAATCCAAAGTGATAAAAAAAATGATATTTTAAAATTCAATTTTGAATTGGTTTCTCATAAAAATCATTCTTATCTGCTTTTTGGGTTACACTGTTTCAGATTACGAAATTATTTTTCCAACTCTACTTGTGGTAAATAGGTAAAAGCTATATATTCTGAAACTTGCTCTCCTCTGTAAGGCACATGCTTGCTATGTAAGAAATGGGTAAACTGTGTTGCAAAACGTTGACAAGCTTTTAGTAGAGCAAGTCCGATTTTAAAGGATAAGAAAACCCAATTAGTCCTCAACAATGGGCTATAAAACCAATGCATGTTCGGGGTAGTCACTTATAGAGCTGAAACAGGGAACCGAATTAGAAGACTGACCCTTTAACAGAGAACCATGCAACGCACATAAGAGACAATCATGCCCAACGTGGGGAGATCACAAGACAGCACAGTATATAAGACAAAAATTATGTGTAAGACATCATAGAATCCATTAAAAGTTCATATGGCAATGGGCTCATCTCCCCAAATCATATGTGAAACTGTAACCAGCAAAATATAAGATGGAATGATACAAGATGGATGACCAGAGATCAGAAAGTACTGACGCTCATGACAGAGATGTCGGGCAATCTTTGGAAATATCTATGTTCAACGGCAGACGCTAAAACACTGTTGCTGCTGCTGCTGATGATGATAATGATCATCAGAATCATGTCTTTTGACTGGAGACACGTTTAACCTAGATGTCTTGAAGAAGCGACAGGACTAAAATAATCCAGACTCGTAAGAATAATCGAAAAAAAAAAGATTGATAAAAATAATATGATATTGTTACATTTGGTTTTGGCTAGGGAAATAGGTTTACAGTGTTATTACGCGCATCATTGAGGGATATGAAGTCTTTTTTCCCTTTACCAAAATGGCACAGAGATGTATGATCAACAATCAGAATTTTTGACGATAAACAGGATATCGTTTTTATTCAATGTTCTTTGACAGTTATCTGCATCTCTTGAAGATATGGACTGAATCATTTCACTTGTAAAGGAAACGAAAAAAGAGACCTAAAGTTTCTGTACATATAAAAGAGTACAAATCTCTTTAGCAGATTAAATTTAAGACACGTCGATATTTGATTATGTAGTTTTTAGGAAGACATCTGAAAAAGAAGCCACCTACAAGTGAACAGTGACAATAATCCTCTTTTGTCGTTGGTTTGGCACTCCATTACTGTAGCCTTGTGTCAAATGAATAATAACTGATCATATATATATATGTATATATAAAATCTGGAAGTGGCCATTCACGATTCGCCGACATGCAGATACGTGGAAGCGGCCTTTATGTCCCAATGCAATACAATGACACAAAGGTAAGCCCACTTCCAGATTGCAAACCCCCTGAATACTATGATTTTGAAACAGAATCACACATATATATAAGTAAGAATTTTTGTCAATCACAGATTGTACACTTCACTTATAAAAAAATTTAAATGAACGGTTTGGAGATTATTTCAAGCTTATATACCCATTTGGAAATTCCAACTCTGCATACCTATTTGGAGTGCAGACCCGCCCTGTAAAGATATTGGCCTGTTCGGTTATGGGGTCGGTTATGTGATAGGAGGGAACAGAAGAATCCACGAAAATGTTTTACGATTTGATAGTGTCCTGATTATTCTATTTTCCTGACTAGATTTAATTTGTGTTTTTCTAACTTTGCAGATGACCATAGAGACCCTTGAGAAGCAGAAAAAAAAATGATGGTCTCTAATGGTGGTGTACTGTAAATTTTTGAGGTTGTAACCCGAAATATTTGACCAGGAGTGCCTGGATAACTCCCACACACGCAATAAGAAAATAGACGGCGACTAGTTGAATTCGAATACTGTCTTGTTTTTGTCTTGGATGCGTAGTTCCCGAGTAATAAAGGTACAAACGTGACTGCACATATGCCTACAAACAGATAGATTATAACTTTGTACACAGAAATTGAGTATCACAAGTTTTCTATTCAATGACTCATCAAGCTCCCAAGCCAGAGCATGGTTGCCAACTCAAAAAAAAAAAAAAATACGTTTCGTGCTAGTTCGACTGACAAAAAACGCCCATTATACGAAAAATGGCATAATAAGGCCAAAACACAAAAAAGATACTGAAAAATGGTCCAGAATGACTATGCTATTTTAGCAATTCTCGCACTGTCAAAACTAGGAATGTGCTATGTTGAGCGACAAAAGGCGCTAAATTGGCAAAATCAATCCTGACTTTAGCTTCTTCACAACCGAAAGCAGGCGATCAAATACGTTCTATTCTCCCTTTTTTGTCCTCGTCAAAATATAACATTACCATTTCAGAAAGATTGCATTGTGAGATTACTTATCTCCCTGTCCTTCTTGTGATCTATCATCGAACTGTCATTGTTTCCGTGTGGTCATTAGGTGTAAATAACAACTTACAAATAGAGGGTGGCACTTGTAATGTTGCATCATTTGGATGTACTGCATTGGAGAGGATCGTTCGTGTTGCCGGCAGCGAACGGTCGATTTGCTGTTCAATCTGTAACACGGATGAGATGTCACTTACAATACATGCAGCAAGGACATTGGAGAAAGTTACGCTGTCTTCGATAATTGATGCATAGATAAGTCGAGGTGATGAATATGAGACGAAGGTTGAGTTCGTAAGTGTAAAAGATAAGAAAGAAGTAGGCAGATCACCTAAAGAGGCCCAAACGGGGTAGAAACATTTACGTGTTTGTACAGCGAATTCTCGATTCATTATATTTTAAGCTCTACTTTAAACCAATATTTGAAGTTGAATGTATCGAGCACTCCATAAAACACACCCATCGTCGGATATTTTAGTATATAATATCATATTACATCCCAAATTTGTACTATATGTATATATATACATATATATACATATATATATATATATATATATATATATATATATTATTGTGTCCACAGACATATATATATATATATATATATATATATGCATATACATATATATTATTGTATCATCCACACACAGCTGTTTTGATGTATTACATCTCTCCAGTGTGGCTATAGACTTTATACCATCCAGTACCATGAGGCTGAATTGAAACCTTCACATCGGACCAGGAGGCCGATATCCAGTCTCTGGACTACAGAACTGGGTGGCCAGTAAGGCTGAATTTAAGTGAAATATTCATTATACGCAGAAACCCCTCATCCATCAGAGTGCTCTATTCCTGTGGAAGAGCATTGCATAAGCTTTCAATGGATGAGATGCCTCACTTAAAGAGTGCTCAACCCTGAATATACATATATATATATATATATATACATATATATATATATATATATATATATATATATATATCATGTTGTTTTCAGTAATTTATAAGATTACAAAAAAATAAACTGATTTTTTTACCTGCTGTTGATGATATTCATTTACAGTGGCAATATTAAGCAAAGTAAATAAAGATTTCAATTACATTAATAAGGAAAAAAGCCGGCAGGTATTAACATTTCATGCCTTGATATTTAATCAAAGGCACGTAATGTTAACATCCGCCGGGCTTTTTACCTAATAAATCTAATTCATCAATATATATATATATATATATATATATATATATATATATATATATGTGTGTGTGTGTATTTTATTCTTGTGTGGTTGATTTAATCTAGTTTCCCCAAGGTTTATCCTGTCACTCGATGGTACGCTGGGGAGATGCCAATAGTGATGAGTACAATTCTCACCTTCATGTTACACAATCCATTTAATTTTCTGACAAAGTTCTGATATATATATCCATCTAATCACTCTTTTTCAGTTTGCATTCTAGTCAGCCCGAATTGTGATATGTATTACAATTTCTTTTTGAGGGGTTGCTTGGACTGGGTGATCAATTTGTAATTCTATTTCTCATAAATAAGACTAAAAGCAGTAGTCGAATCGGCTAACAGAAATGCTAAACTGATAAACCACAAAAGATTTTAGCAGAAGCAAGAAATAGAAATTTCTGCTCACTTGGTCAGTTCTTGAGGGTTTGGGGGCAAAAAACAAAAGAACAAAAAAACAAAAAATAATAATAAAAAAAAAACAAAGCTAATTTCACAAAATTTTTTTTTTTGTTTTGTTTTTACTCCAACCCCTTAAGAACAGACTGAGAGAGCTGAAATTTATATATCTCATTGCCTACACATTAAGCTTTAGATAAACTGTATGTTGATTGTTAATCAATGTTTGAATACACTCGTTAATTTAATTGTTCATGTACATTTTTATCATCATCTGACAAACCGTATCTTTTTTCAAAGCTCTATTCAAGTTATTACGAGTTTCAGAGGACAAAAAAAAAGAACTGAATCGACGCTGAATTCACATAACAAAAGTCAGCTTATAATAGTTATCTTTGCTTCTGCTAAATTGTTAGCAGCTTATCGGATGAGCATTCTCATTAGCTGCATCTACCGCAAACAATAAGTGATCTTCTAACCTGGATAAGCTAGTCAGTTTGAAAATGCAAGTCCATAAGGATTTTGTGTTGGGGTCTTCAATTCCTCTTTGTAATAGGCTTTAATTATGGAGTCATACATTTGAATAAAATGGTTCACCTTTTCCTACGTTTTTGTGAGTCTGTATCCACCATTACTTTTCTGCGAAATATAATTGAGCAGTATCATAGCTATGAGTCGGAATCATTAACAATATCTAATGGTCTGTTTATTCTCCTTCTTTCAGAATTCAAATTTTCATTCTTCTATTACAAATGTATTATTCTCTTAACCACAACAAAATCGACAAAGGCAGGTGAATGGTAGGCACTGCGAGCGCAATTGTTTGGGGAAACTAATATCAGCTAAAAACTGCAATATGTCCTCCGGCAGCTTTGAGAATATTTCTATTTACAACATCCTTTTGTTGAGAATCGTGACAGTCATTCAACGCTGATGGTTATCGGCACGTAGTGAGCCATTTGCAGCGACTAATTAATTTTAATGAGAAATATGCGTGTACACAAGAGAACTAAAGACACGATGTGTTGTGAGAGATAGACAAGCCAAGAACAAAATGGATGTAAAGGAAGTCGGTTCGTAGATTGAAATAATTACATACGACTGACAGGTGGAAATAATAATCAGTTCATGTATTCGCTCATTCTCTGGCTAGCAAAGATAGCAGAGAAGTTGAACAGACTCTCTCCAATTATGTTACTGTGTTTTGGTTACATCTTATTGGAAGCCGAATGTTTTTACCTTCTATTCACGTCACCTGCTCTGGTTAGTATGGGAATTCAATCCAGATGTTAGCATCGAATTATATCCACACATACACACACGCGCTCTATATACCCCTATATATATATATATATATATATATATATATATATATATATATATATATATAGTCATGTAAACTTTTCATCTGGTAATATAGAAAAAAAACTTTTTTCCAGTTTCCATTTATAGCCTCCAAAATATCAAAGATCATGTGTCAAGCAAGACACTTTTAATGCAATTTGTATTATTCCAACGTGTTATCTTAAAAAAGTTAATTACGTAGTTTTAGGAACTTTATTTATTTGCATTTTTATTTGTTTTTGTATTTTTATTCCTTATTATGGAGTTGGTTTTGTCATTGCACTATTTCGGAAGTTTATATATATATACATATATTTATATATATATATATATATATATATATATATATATATATATATATATATATATATATAATGTGTACTCTAGAGAGTGAGACTGACTCGGGAGTGAAGTGTTTGGTGGTAAGGTTCATTCATCCTTATACGTCAATAGTCCATACATGTTTCGGAATTCTTTCCATCATCAGTGATGTGTGCTGTGTGAGTGTGTATTAAAATGTACCATGTGGAACCAGAGTCCACTGCCAGGAGCTATGCATTGTGGGTGATATATATATATATATATATATATATATATATATATATATATATATATATATATATATATATCAAATGCTTATATTATGTTGAAACTATTGGAAATGATCCTCCGTTACTATCACACAACTGGTGTATCATTTAGCCAAAAAGATATTAAAAAAAATAAACAAGTCCGGACAGTTTTGCAGCTTTACACACTCAAGACGTTGCAAAAAAAAAGAATTATCTTTATTCATATGGAATGTTTCTCAGTCTTAAAGCATCCAAGTTGATATTACGTGAACATCTTATGAGCAGAAATGTTGTTTCTTTTCACCAGATTATTCCATTTGTGTCACACATATAATAACTTTACTCAAAAGATGTTCGAAGGGATTTTTATTCTTTCATTTTTTTTTACAGGGAATTCGATCTTTTAGTACTTACGTGTAATTTTTGTTGTTCGATGGATCAGTTGTTTACCATTGTACTGTTTCGGGATATTCCAAAAGAAAGTTATTTTACCATGGCTCTCCAGCAGTGCAGATCAAACAGTACCTCCCCTGAAGCTATGATCCTGATATTTAGCTTGTTATTTTGTTTTTGAGGAGTCTTAATATATGTAGTCGGTTCTTTTATTACAGGCACTTTCATAATATGTAGTATATGATAGCAAAACGTATCAATAGACTTGTTTAGTGACCGGCCGATACGAGATGAGTAAATAAAACGACGGGTGGTTTATTCGGCCTAGTTGCACTATGTAGAAATACAAGGACCCCTCAAAAGGGATCCTCATCTACTGAAAAATCTCCAGGGACGAATGGAAAATAATCATCTCATGTCCTTGTTCATTATCTGGATTGCATTCATGGCGGATGGTAGAGTTTAGCAGACAGTCTCCAATATTCCCATGAGTTCTGGTTAAATCTTTTTACTCATGTCATCTGTTCTATATAACATGAAAATATGTCTGGATATTAGCGTTGAATAATTCCGAACACACACACTAATACATCTATATATATATATTGAACAACCGTAGCCATCACAGGGTTCTATCATTTTTTGAATATGTGCATGTACTTTTTTTGTTTATGTGTTTGTGTTCAGGCGCCCCTGGCCATACTGTTTTGTCTATGCACTTGAAACTTGGCACCAGCACTCCCCTAGACTCCTCTCAATTTTTGTATTTTTTTTTCCGAAAAAAAAAAGCTGTTTTTTTTCTTTTAAACTTTCTGGGGGTATTTATTTATTGGTAATATCTTGAGTCTCTATTTTACATATTTTCAAAAGTAAAAATGCCAGTGATCTCATGAAAAGAATTTATTCTGACCATATTTATTCTTTGATTGGATCGTTTAATATGGATTCAAAATTTGACAGTTGTTCAAATATTTACAATGATGGTGAGTATATATATATATATATATATATATATATATATATATATATATATATATATATAAAGAGAGAGAGAGTGAGAGAGAGAGGGGGAAGGAGAGAAAGATTCCAGAAAAACCTTAGCCTCCATTAAAAAAAACTTTTTTTTCCTTTTTTCATTCGGAATCTTTGTTGAATATTCGTCGAGAATATAAATTTGATTTTAAACCAAGTAACAAATGCGTTTTCACAAGTTTTGCCAAATTCATTAGTGATGGGAGCCTGTCGTTCATAGAAAAATAAAAGAAAACCATCCATAAAAAGAATCATGATATGTGGTGTCTGCAATAATAGCAACCCTATGCTGTGGGTGGTATTTCCTGGGTTAATACCTATTTTGACTTGAGTATATAATATGGATTTATGTCAAGGGACGGGATAGAACAACGGGAAACAGGAAACGGAATTAGCAACCGGCATCGGATTCCGGCTGAGGTTACATGCGTTCACTTGGCACTAATGTATCATCGAACGGTATAAATATAACCTCACCATGCTTTGGATTCCTTCGCTAGATATTTTAGATATAAAAGTACTCTGACCTATCATGCTGGTCGAACGAGAAAAGTGAGCACTTGGGCGCAAATAGCTCTTACAACAATCATCACCCTCAACAGAAATCAGTTATGCATTTTGAGTAATTGATTATTGAATTAGCGATAAAAAGCTGTTGAACAAAATTCATTTTATGCTTGTTGTTCACATGTAGAGTATTGAGTTAAACATGATACATTCACCGATTTTAGGGGGAACGTCGTCGACGGAATAACCTTTGGAATATAATGCTTTCTTTCATTGGTTCACTTTATTCAGTGGCTTCGAGACATATCCAGCTAAGATAATCCTCAATTTGTACAGTTACTTACAGACATCATATTATTGTACTATACCGCGTAGTAAAATCCTGGTCGTATGAATAAAATTATTGCTAGATGTAACAAACATTTCAATACAAAAAAAAAATGACTGAATTCAAAGTAATACATTTGCCTCTTATTATGCAAAATAGCTTTTTGTGAAAAAAAATTTTTTTAATAGCAACAAATATGTTTTAGTACGAAGATTAATCAACATTTTAATACGAAAAAAACACATCTTGATAATGAAATGTATATTTCAGCGCTGAATACATACAAAACTAAATTTACCAGAAAATCCATTTCAATTTTAAATACAGACGATATTATAGTACAAAAACATACTTTATAACTAAAAAAATATTTTGATACAAGAAATGCCCAGCATTTTCTTACAAATTAACATATATATTTACTGATATGTTTTTATATAATTGTTTTTATATTGAACAAATATCTATATATTCAAGGACATCGATATATATATATATATATATATATATATATGTAGATATATATATATATATATATATATATATATATATATATATATATATATATATATATATAATCAAGTAAGATTCGCTAAACAAACATGTTTATGTTTCTGCCATGTTCAGGTTTCCTCATACGAATGATTCGGTTTATCTTAGATTTTCATTTAGGATATTTTGGGGGGTTTAATTTTCTAAGTCGTGGGATCTTCTCTTTATTCTATTTATATATCGTTTTTTTAGTGGTTGATCAATTCTCGTTATGTTTTTTTTGTTTCATTTAGAGGGGATATTTGGCTTGTTTATGGTCATATATAATAAAAACAAGGGCATGGGGCATGCATTTTTGCTATCAGTTTGTAGTTTAACCATCAGGACTTTGTGGTAAGTTTCCTCTCTGAGAGTGTTTTTTATTCATTATTTTCATTTTAGTGTATTTCCAAGTGTTACAATTCCATTCCATATGGCTTCAATTGTTAATTTGGTCAGTTTATACGTGTTTAAGATAATAATGGTGATTTGGTCGTTCTTTAGAGTGGCTGAAGGTGTAAGATAATGATATTGTTCATAGTGATAACGAGGGGAATGATATATCTATGGTGCTAATTTTTTAGTATACCTATATGTGGGTTAATAAATTATGATTTTGATAAAAATTTAGATCGATGTCAGTATTTTAACACTTTTCCATTTTTTCTGTTTGATGATTCTGATTTTCTGAGGGGGGTTATTGGGAAAAGGGAGGATTTTAAATTACTCATTGGTTTCAATATTCTGGTATATAGGTGCTTGTTCTAATACCATCAACTTTACTGTGTGTTCCAGTGTGCTATCCATTAATTAGTCTCCAATTATATGTCGACAGTGGAGTACTGTTTTCATATTTTTCGTTTCCAAGAGATACACGGTTCACTAATTTAAGTTTAAAGTGTTTCTTTGATATTCGTATATACTATTTCAGTTTTAAAGGTTTCTTTTGGTTTAATATTTCAGCTTGGTATATGATACTCGATTGGAGACATTTGTCTTACAGTGGGCATCTTTTTTTGTTAGTACGATAGCAATCTGGTTTATTGTTGCTTTCTCCGATGATATTATTTCCAATTACTTCATTTTTTGTTTTTGTTATGGATCTATTAAAATTATCCGTACAACTATAGCTAATTTTGTTTGTTAGTGGGTTACTCAAGGGTAAGTGTTTTTCTATTAATTGGATGAATATTTTTCAAGTTTGTTTTGATTGTGGTTTTCAAACCTCTGCTTTTTGGTGCTATGTTTTACTCTTTTGGATTGAGGTTTTTAAACTCTATTTAACGCTATTTGGGGCAAAACTACTGTCCTTTTAGACTTTAGCATATTTATTTCGAACATCGATGGATATTGTTTTATTAGAGGAAATTATGCATTATTGTAGTTTCTGTTGATATTGGGATCTTTTAATGATTTTATTCGGGAGTTTAAAACTTGGGTTCATTTATGTAATTATGGAATCGTACCGTTTGCGGGTGTTGTTTTTCAAATTAAAAAAAATAGTTTAAAAAATGTAAAATTTTGACATTGGCCTTGACTTCGACTTTAAAGTTAATTTTTTTCATTTCTTTTATGATTTATTTATTTATTTATTATTATTATTATTATTATTATCATTATTATTATTATTATTATTATTATTATTATCTGTATTTTTGTACGTTGCTGTCTTCTATGATTTGTAGGCCGTCATCCTAGTGCAATTTTTTATTCTCAGAGTTTATTTTTCCAGTGAGGTTATACAAGATATACAGACCAATTAGGTCTGACATATTGGCTGAATCGATACTACTCATAGAAACATCAAAACAGCAGATGTCGTGTTTTCTAGTCCATTGTTCTTTCCGTCTACAGTGATAATTCTTATATCTGTACTATTGACGCGAGGGCAGATCTTTGCGAATTCCGTGGCTTCCTCAAAGATTCCTTTGGATAAAGAGGTGTAGAAGTCCCTTATGTCGAACTGTACAAGAGCACAAGTTTTTCCTCTAGCTTAATTTTGCTAAACAAGGTAATGGTCTCATTTGCGTTTATCAATTTGTTTAGTCGCAGGGGCTTTTTGATGCCGTTGCTTATGTTTCCAATTATCATCTTACTAATTTCCCCCACCTAGGATTTAGATGGGTTAATTAGTCTAGTGGTGGGTTCATTTATGATGTCCTGTTTGTGGTCATTCATGAGCATCTTTTTTTTATCATTATTGATGTTTAATTTGTCACTGATGTTTTTACTCTCTTTATTTATACTTTCTTCATAATTGCTCTTCATAGTGTTCCATTTTTTGCAGTTTTTTGTGATATGGTAAGTTAGAAAAGTGTTATAGGTTTGAGACATCATTTCATAATTTATATATGTCATTATAGATTGTGTGATATCATACTGAAACTATTCGGAAAGATATTCCGTTGGATCATTTGGCCCAGACAAGCAATTAGAGGAAATAATTCTGCAGCAATAATTAAACCTGCGACTGATAGGGTAGCCGCTTCAACGTAGCTTTGTTCTTACCATTGAGCTGATCGACGATGATGCAAAGACACAAATAACTGCTTTGACTTCAAATTCTCATTCTGTTTATTTGCTGTATGTATCTGTTCTATTTGTTTCTTTCGACGCAGACAATTTATTAAGAAAAGGATGAATGATCCAACAGAAATGATTATAAATTGTGTTATATTATACTGAAACTCTATCTAAAATTATCTCCACTCATTCCACTTGGAGGGTATCTCCTTCAATGTAACGTTGCTGCAATTCCTACAGCAGCCCAATTTCCATCAATTTTTCATTATTTGGAACAATTGGTTTAGTTGGCTTAAAGCTAATCCTTATATATATATATATATATATATATATATATATATATATATATATATATATATATATATATACATATATATATATATATATATATATATATATATATATATAGAGAGAGAGAGAGAGAGAGAGAGAGATAGGTAGATAGATAGATAAAGAAAGAGTCGACTGTTCTTAAAAGTTTGAATGGTGGGTGAATTAAATTGTGTAATCTGATTTTTTCAAACAGGTGAGGGTCTTTTTACCTGTACCAGGTGTTAATAAGAATGTACGCAGAAATATTCAGTATAATGTACTTAGTTAACAAACGTTTGGAAATTGTATCAACACAAACAAAAGGAAACATTTCATTAGATTGATTTTGGGATAGTGGTGTAAATCTCATCTATGTGTATAAAATGATGTATGGGTTTGAACATTTCTGTATACGTGTAAGTATATATATATATATATATATATATATATGTAAATGTGCACGCATATATATATGTGTGTGTGCACATATATATTGACTGTACAGACAGAATAGTTTACATAGTTTTATTAATATGTTCATTAGATTAACAAAGTATAAACACAAAAATGATATCTACCTTGAACACACCCATGTTACACACATTTACATGGATATATATATATATATATATATATATATATATATATATATATATATATATATATATATATATATATATATATATATATATGAACAGCATACAGCTTGAACTATTGATGTATAATTTCAACACACTACTGTTTCCAAAATAATTTCCAATTTAGCCTACCAACAATTGTAATTTCACTGTATAACAGTTGACTTTTTATTTTTCCCATTCATTTGCTTTTTTAAGAAGTCCAGAAAAAGGTTGAAACGACGTAATAAAATTGCAATAGTTTAAAAACAAAACACCCAATATTGTCATTCATTTCTCTTATTGTTGCATCAAACATAATCAATACTGATATTTATTCATATACTCATAAATAGCTACTTCTAAATATTTATGGTAAAAGTTATTTTAGCCTCTGTTTTCTTTTCCTTTTTCATTGTTCAAAAAAGATTTACGCAAAATTCGAACATATTAAAGTACAGTTTCTTCCGACAATAGTTATTTACTTCTCTCGCTTCAACATACCCTGAATAACTCTACACAAAGCATCGACCTTTTGCCTGTTTTTATCAGAATATTTTATATTTTACATTAAGTAATTTTCTTATTTCTTCTTTGTTGCTCCTAAGTTTCCTTCCATTGTCGAATTCTGCTGTGATTTGCATCGAAAGTTGATTTTTTTAAAATTTCTTGCATAGAAACAAATGCCGTACCATTTCGATTATCATCGTTAAGTATTAAATAACCATTACTGAATGAATGAAGTGTGTACTTTGCGTACATCAGAGATCTGAGTGAAGTTGACTTTTTTTTTCTTGTTATCAGAAACCATCAACCGAAATTATCAACAAATCAGTCAAGATAGTTTTCTTCAGTTTTCAAGTTAGTCCTGCTGGCTGGCTGGCTTGCTGTGTATCCACGTATGCATGTAACAAACACATACCAATGAAGCTAAAATTCATCCACTCCTTATTAAGTCGACGGAAAACACTGCTTTGTTGACTTGCATTCCTTCCCATAATAGGCTTCTAGTGAAGGGTTATATTTCCAATGCAAATTCATGCTAAAGTGGTTCCCTTATTTTGAGCCCAACGGCATTCGTGCATGTTTTTCGAACATTTACACTTCCTTTTTAGCATTAACTACTGTACAAAAGACAAAAAAAACTGATTCACTGATCATCCCCCTTCTTTCCAATTTCATAATTGATCGCTGCCAACACACAACGCTGGCAGTTTCTATAGAATGACTAACCAGACTTGGGCTTTTTTCCGTTTATATCTAGATGCTTACATCTCTCGATCTTTGTTGTCTATAACTTCGCACTTCATGACCTTCTGTTTTCCTCGGCAAGCAAAATCAAAGTGACTATCTCATCGAATGTCATTAGAGGATTCACAGCTACCGTCCTCCACACAGACATCATCAATATCAGCATCAGCAGCATCAATGCCAACCTGACGACTGAATTCATTACCTCTACCATGAAAATCGATATCATCTTGCTTCAGATGACAGCGATAAATACCACCATTGTTACCTTTCCAACTAAACAATTAAAAAACGAATGATTCCTCTCAATAATCAGGATACCATTCTTCTTTCCTTCATTCTCCTTCTCCTTCTTCTTTTTCTTCTTACTACTACTACTACTACTACTACTACCACAACAAATAGTATTGACAATGATGATGATGATGATGATGATGATGTTGAAATGATTGATAACGCCTTGTCAATATTTTGAAGGAAAGGAGAAAAATGAGACTGTCTTAATTTTTTAGATACAATAATACAATACTGAAAATATTCGATACCAAGTGTATCTTCATCAGTCGATATTAAAATGTTTAAAAAAACTCTCAAGACGTAGATAGTGAGGTCTGCAATGAAACACACCATTTACGATTTGAAAGACTTTTTTACATTTGAATTTTGACGAATGAAGACACAAAATTTTCAGTATTGTTATATAATATGATATTTTTGAAAATTGAATCCGTCTCGTTTTTTTTCTTTAACAACAAGACGACATTGACAACAACGAGAACAACAACAACGAGAACAACAACAACAACAACAACAACAATAATAATAATAATAATAATAATAATAATAATAATAATAATGATAATAATAATAATAATAAGAAGAAGAAGAAGAAGAAGAATGAAATTGACAAGGCTCTGTCGAATTCCAGCATGGTGGAAAAGTTGCAAGGGGGAAAGAGGAATCGGTAGCTGGCCTCAGTCCCAAATGGAAAATGGTCTACTAATGGACTTAGTAAAAGTAGACACTTAAAAATATATGGGGATTATGGACATACTAGTTGTACTTAAGTAGCTCAAGGACAAAGTTTAGTGCCTTAGTTTTCAAGTGGGTGGTGAAGGACAAACTCTATGCCACACTGTTAGATGTTGTGCACAACCATATGCTTTCTCCTGGCGAGGATAAACCCTGGATATTAAGAGCCATCAGAAATCTGAGGTTACTCCTGAACCACATCAGTTTTAACCTATCCACCAAAGTCAAGTGCTACTTCAAAGTACAAAAAACAAAGATGACAGTAAAACCAAATCAATTTACAAAATGGGGCACGAATACAAGATCCATGTATCATAAACGTTGGGTTATCCCTTGTTAGCTACCAGGAGGGAGCAGTCATCATCCTGTGACTGCTGGTTAAAACCCCAGCTCGTGTACCCTTAATGGCTTTCAGGGGGGACTCGGTCGTCACCAAGCTACTATTGGCTAAAACCCCAGATTCTGCTCCACTAGTAACACCCAGAAGGAGTACAGCTACCATAGAGTGGCAGTTAGAATGAGAAATGGTCAAGAGAGGAAAACAGGATAGTAATGTGTAGCTACTTCAAAAACAAACCATCTGAGTGGTGTTATAAAGAACGCATGCTCAAAATATGGAGGGGGGATCCGTCGTGGAGGTACCAAGCAAGTGTCTGACTGTGAACTACGAGAGATCTGCAATGGAAAAGAAAAAAGAAAAAAATGATTTACCCAAAAAGAACTTCTCAACACAACCAGCGTAGTCAATGACAAAATTGAGAGAATACCCCACAAAAAAAAATCCCTGAAGAAAGGCATACACCAGAGATAGACAGTGACATCCCAACGAAGGGAGAGAAAGCTCGGATACGAAGTTTGAAAAAAAATTATGCAAGAACTAAAAAATGACTTCGCCATCTTTTGGAGACAAAGACTGGAAGAAATTAAAAGAAGCAACCGAAGATGTCAACTGTCACAAACATCATATCGAAACAAACAGCCTATCGGAACTAACAACAACCTAATATATGCTGGAGCAAAGATGGTAACGGAGTTCTTCACAACTCAAGAAAGAACTCCATATTATAATGGGAAGGGAAAACCGAAGAGGGAAAGAAAATCATGAAGACAAATCCCACAACTCCAGAGAGATTAAGTACTACCGAGAAATGAACCACACTTGAACAGACAACGTGTAAGACTTTGGGATAAATACAAGATGAGACAAAAGAATATCCGGGAGGCAGTGGAAGAGATACACCAGAGGAGACAAGTCAAAGAGTTAGGATTGAAGAGATACAGACAAAGGACTACCCAATACACACAGAACCGCACATTCAAAAACAACAAGAGAAAGATTAACCAGATTCTGACCTGAGAAAGAAGACTGAAGATAATCCAGATGCCACGGAGACAAAGAGCTACGGGAATTGCATATTGGGACACCCAAAAAGACACAACGAGACCCTGGAATTGTCAGAGAACATGGGAAAAGAACTCATGGACATTGACAGTGGAGAACCAACAGTTGGGAACAAAACCACATTGAAACACATTCTCACAAATAAGAGAGAGAGAGAGCCCCAGAGAAAGTCCCATGACCTGACGGTTTAAGAATTTCTCTACACTGCACGATGGGCTCACCCACCAACTCTTACAACTCCTACATGCAGGCGAGGTACAAGAATGGATGACCGGAGGTAGAACCACCCTCATCCAGAGGAGCCCTGAAAAGAGGGACGTTGTATATAAATATAGACCAATCACGTGCCTAACACTCATGTAGAAAATCGTGACCAAACAAATAGCGAGGAGAATATATATATATATATATATATATATATATATATATATATATATATATATATATGTATGTATGTATTTCCACTCCATCCAATTTGAGAATCAATATTTGGATTATTTTGGATTAAATTTAAAAGCTGACTCAACATGATCATAATGCTTAGTCTAACAATAGCACGATCAAAACGTGAGAAAACTTTGTTACGACCAGATTCAGAATGAGAAGAGCTTGCTTGTCGACCTGGAAATTTGCATTTAAAAAACCGTCTTTTATTTTGGCTTGAACTCTCACCCTTGGTTTTGGCAGAAAATTTTCCGGTCTTACATGTTTCCTGGATTAAGCTTAGTCCAAGGCAAAGAACGGTGGTTAAGTACGGAGTGTAGCGCCAAAACAACAAATAAAGTGGGCCCGCCTACCTTGAAATTTTGCATACGAAATGGCGGCTTATACATGTTTTCGAACACTAATCACTTGGAAGATGCCACTTTTCTAACCACTAAACAGCCTCTTCGTTGTTATTCATACGATTCATGAAAAATCTGCCCATGTGACCATTTTTTGACAGCCCCATTTTTTTTTTTGATTATTCAATCCTATTTACACTGTCTCGGCCGAGTGGCTTATCCTCCAGGTAGGAATGGGAGATCATTACAAGTAGATTTCTAAATAATATAACCAATTCATAAATATTCTGTTGGATTATACAACCATTTTGTGATATATATATATATATATATATATATATATATATATATATATATATATGTTTTAATCACTCATCCTAGGCAACCTGAACAGAACGAACATGAGGCTTGTATATATATATATATATATATATATATATATAAGAACTCAAGGGACATATACTCAGTGATTGTTAACATTTGTACCTTTTGCAATCATCAACAATCGGCAATATGTTGTTCCTGTGGAATATACATACATATATATATATATATATATATATATATATATATATATATATATATATATATATATATATATATATGGGGGTGTATGTGTATGACTTTGTCTATATAAACTACAGGCTAGTTTCATTCATTTTGCATGAAGTGTTTGAGACAAACTGATTTTGATACCAGTAACCATTGGATAGTATTATCTGTTTTTTTGCTATTCCAACAACAATTATTAGCAATCAACATCGTTCATTTTTATCAAGTCCCCCTTTTATCAGCCCAAATACCATCCTTCAATGCTCTGATCAATGTTGTTAGTTTCGATGTTTTTGTCAATCCAGATCTTACCCGCCGGCTTCATTGCACGATGTTCTATTTTGGCTGAGAAGCGCTCATCTTCTGATGCTGTAAGAAGAATAGAATCTTGAATGGGAAGGTCAACAAGAAGAAAAGATAGCTTGTTTGTTCGTTTGTTTTCGTTGTTTTTATTCGTTTGTTTGTTTTTATTTGTTTCTTTTTTAGTTCATGAATTTCTAGGCTTTCCATTGTGGGGAAATAAAGCGAAGAGAAACATTACTGCATTGACCTGTAAGATGAAGTCATGTGCCGCAATTCAATTTTCCTTCAATAGCCATCAAGAATGCGAGATCAAAAGGAAATGAACGATCAACCTTGTGATCGCGATAGTACTGCTACTGCTTTTGTTACAAAAACATTGGACTTTCACTAATCCGGCTATTTCTGATCTGGTCCATTCACTAATTCGGCACTGGTTTCAAATGAACACTAGCTCAATAGGTTCAAGCAGCGTGTCTGTACAGTAAATTACTTTTGATTTCAATTGATTTTCATTTAATGTTATGGATTTCTTATCGAATTTGAGCTAATTTACATGATATTTTATCAATACAAATGCGAAGGGATGATTAGTTATGGTTTAGATTTATCATTTAGTAAATCATAATCCACGAATCTGGCAATACTCAAGTTCAAATCAAGTTGGATTTGGGAAGGTCTATTGAAGAAGTAATAACGTTTATGATGGTGACACAGGTCATTGCGATTAAAATGAGCAGATATTGCTAAAAGTTGTTCACAATGGCTTCAATAATAATAATAATAATAATAATAATAATAATGGTGATAATCCGCATGTATAAAATGCAATTAGTATCCATATATATGTATATATATATTATAACTGAAATTTCCTTCACCATATAAAATAAATAATTCATAATAAATAATAACTCATACTGAACTCTTTGAATAAATATCATCAACAAAATATACGTTTTTTTTGTAAGTTTTTGCATGTGTTTCTTGTGATTTCAAAATTACTAAAATTATACACATAGATATATATGTTTGAGTGTGTGTGTGTGTGTGTGTGTTGTGGATGTGAAGTGATCCGACAGAATGTTGATGAAAATGACAATTGAGAGGTGAAGTGAACACATTTTTTCCATCAACCCGTTCGCTTGTTTCGATGCATTTCGACTGGAGCCAGTCTTCTTTTCCACAGAAAACTTTTTCAGTGGTTCACACAAAAAAATTGTTCTTTACACGTTTTAATCATGGAAATTAAAATGGGAATATTACTGTATTGTTTGGTTGTTTAAAAAGAGCAGGAGTAGTGGTGCTTGTATCTGTGTAGATGGAAGAAATGTTAGATCTGAAATGAGATGGGTCTGTGAAACGCCGGTTCAAGGGGTGTTTGTTTTCTGTCTCTTCGAGTGTTTGGCTTGTCTTAGACATGAAGGGTAGTTAGATCAGAAGGAAGTGGCTAAAATGGTCTTTCCTCAGGATGAGTGGATTTTTTCATTTTTTTATCGTAAGATGGAGAAATGGCCACTGGCGTTTAATGGATAGGTGTTAGGATATGTGGTGCACAGTGAACGTAGATGTGTTGTCTCTATTTCATCCTTTTTGTTGATTGTGGATGAGACATCTTTTACTTTTCTTAAAGGGATGTCTTACATTTAATAAACACAGATACAGACACACACATATACATATATTGTGTGTGTATATTTGTGTGTGTGTGTGTGTTTGTGTGTACCACTTTTCTGTGAACGCAGATAACGAATTCCATTCCTTGATCAAAGTGCCAAGAAGCGTCACTTTGATCCTGTAGAGAGCGCGCATAGACTTTTATCCCCAGCAGAAGTAATGATCCATACGTAAATAACTCTGTCATTCGTCATTGGTATTATGATGGTAATAATAATAATAATGATTTAAAACCCCAGAAGAAATGATTGGGATTTCCAGCCAAAACATCAGAATCAAGTATAGGAATATGTAGGGATAGAGTAATGAGAAATAGAAAGAACTCGAGAACAAATCATCATCATCATCATCATCATCATCATCAGTCTCCAATCGTCTGGTGTTCGATATGGACCTACACCAGGATTCCCCATATCTCTCTATCATGGGCATCGCAGGGCCAATACTTTCTAAATTTGTATAGTTCGTCTCTCCATCTAGTATTTTGCCGGCCTCTTTTGCGAATGTGATCCCTTGGGATCCTTGTTGTGAGTCATGATGTCTATCGGTTGTCAACTATTCTTGCAACATGATCGGCCCATTGCCATTTTAGTTTTCTGGTGGATTCTATGGTATTTCAAACTCAAGTTTTCCCCCTGATATGCTTTGCTGTCTTGTGTTTTCTCCATGTGAGGTTGAGCACCAATTTATTTGCTCTTCCACCAAAGCAAAATGCGACACGAGGTCAGGGCTTTATGCAGGGGGAAATGGTGCAACCCATCAAAAATAGATTTAGTCGATGTGACTTTGGTTTCTAAAACCACCGTGGTTGCCAAAGCAATGGAGGTTACGGAAGCATCAGGATGAGCCCAACCTGTCCCTCTTTGTGCAATGGAACAGCGCCGCCTGGGAGTGAACCGCTTCACGAAGTTGGACCGAGTAATAGTTGAAAACCCAAGAAATCTAAAGGTTCCCAATGCGCTTTGCAATGTGCAGCTTCAGTGTCCCTTCATTGGCTGACGCATTGCACCAGCCCACAATCTTCAGTCCATTCGACAGGCCAGCGTCAATACTGGTGCCTCAGGCTATGCCATGGAACAGACACTGCACCTATTTATTTACTCTTCCGCCTGAGCAAAATGCAACACAAGATCAAGCTTAACGTGGAGGAATAATGGAGCAAACTATCAAAAATTGGTTTCGTGGTTGGAATCCATTTTTCATTAGATTTTTTTTTTTAAGAATGTATCCATGATTTTGATGTTGTTCACAGTTGCAAAGTTTAAGAGAAAGTCACAATAGAAGTTTATTTCTATTGCGAAGTGGGTGGGTAGATGACATTCAGTTAGGAGCTCTTTGCAAATCGTTTGGTGACGCTGACCATGCAGTCTGAGACAGTTTTGAAAGCTACCACGTTATGTTCTAGGTCTTTATTGATGAGAAAACCTACTCTACTTTGTTTTACTTTCCCTCTTTTGTAGTTGTAGAGAAAATGTTTGCTTTTGTTTTATTAGTTCTTTTCCTGAACTTCTCATTCCGCTAATGCTGATGATGTCACATTTGATGTTTTTGGTTTCATTTTCTAGATGGGTTAGGTAAGTATCCGTTGTATTATAACGTTGTAGGTGCTGATGAATAATGTTGTTCACTTGGTGAGGTTTTTTGGGCTTGGGTTTTGTCTGGGCGGTCACTGTTAGAACATGATATTTATACACAAGGTAAATGATACAGGTGGTCCCTTTGGGATCAATAACTCAGCAGGATTGGGCGTTTTCCTGGTGTAGTTCTCGAGTAGTCACTGTTAGAATGCATCAATCCAACCAAAGCAAATGATGTGGCTTGGCTTTTGGGGACCACTGACCCAGCAGGAACAGCCGGTGTATGTTTCATTGTGCAAAAGATGGGAAGTATTGGGCCTACCCTGCAGCGCTGACTCATGACATGTTGGCAGAGGAATACCCACCAAATCGATACTGGCCAAGTGTCCCTCATCCGAAATTTCTTCGGCGTAGAGTGTTTCGGGTCTTGGAATTTTTCTAACTCTGGAATGCACTAACACCTCTGTCTGATCTCTCCAATAGTTTGACTTTCTGTGTTATGAATAAACATGAACACTTTTTTTTTCTTATCAATGTTATTCATATGGGTATCTGAAATCTTTTCTGAAATTTCGAACTATATTTTTTCACAGATGAAAGAATGAGCAAAAACACAACGATTAGTGCATTTAGACCTACAATGATTTGTTTTCTTCAGGACTTACTTCATCTTTCACCGTTTTTATGTATATTTTCACGTTTCAAATGTGTTGCCCCAACATTTACGGTAGCCAGAATGGGTTAAATGCCTTTGTCTCGTCTTTCGTCTTAGAATCATTCCAAAGTGAGGCCAGGTGTGGAATTTTCCATTTGTTTTTTTGTGATAACTTTTTTTTTTTAAATTCAGATTTTGGAACATTTCTATTCTCGGGGGTCTGGGTATTCAACGTGCAATTAAAATTCCAAAGAAATTATCTAGTTTCTCACCAGAAAACTAACTTGCAAGAATTTCGATATTCTGGATCAAGATACAATCAGACTGAAAGAAATTTGACTATGAATTCATCAGAGGTAAAATGACATTATCAGAAACCAAACTTTTCTGTATTATTCAGGTCAAAGGAATAGATACATTGGCAGTTTTTTTATCATAAGAACCAAAAAGCAAGAAAGCTGAGGACGATTCAAAAAGCTCTGTACCCGAGAGATAACATTGATACACTTTGTTGAAAGGAATGGAGAGGAAAAAAACTCATCAGCCTCGAGGAGTGAATTGACTTTCCGATCAGGGTAATCAAGGGCTACACTAGGCAAACCAAAGAAAGGCTGATTACATCAGCTTACACTGACATAAGAACTAATAAGTAGACGGATATAGGGAACCTGAAAACGAAATTCCGAAAATTGGCACAGAAAGAATTGTACGGATATTTGAGCAAGCAAATCAACGTAATTGCAGATACGATCACATAGACATGATAACGAAGTGTTGGTGGGGAGGTTGAGTGAGAAACAATTGTGGTTAATGGCGACCAAGAATAACTTCATCAGAACAAATTATATAAATGTGAATGCAGACAGAACACATGGGGAGAGCAATTAAAGACCATGCGGAAACAGAGATGAGACAATCAACTGCATAATGCGAACACAGTAATTTATCACAGACAAACCAAATAAATTGACATGGCTGGGTGGGGAGCATTACTAATCAGAGACTAAGAACGGTTGGGATTTGACCATTCTGACCAATGGTGAATGTACCAACTATAATCGCTCAGAGAATTAAAACAAACAAATCGTCTGGGATTTAAACGGATCGACCAATCTATGTCAGGAGATCAGATCTAATTATCGTGAACAGGAGGGAAAACGTATCATACAGTGAGAGTAGCTGTTCCAGTAGACCATTGTATGAAACTGAAAGAAAGTGAAAAGCTTGATAAGTAACCTGGCCTCTCTAGACATGTGTTAAGGTTATAGAACAAGGAGTTTACATTTGTATCAAATGTTATTGCTGTGAACGTACTTAAAAGCATACCTGGAAGGCTTAGAGACCCCAAAATGAATCAAGACCATCTAGATAAGGGCATTACTGAAAACATTCTGAAGACTGAAAAGAGTCACGGAGTATTGGGGAGATTTTCCATCACTTAATCTCTTGCGTAACCCATCGGTTATTATTGGTGTGAAAATTATATGAATGCAAGGTCGTTTTAAAAGAAGGAATATAAGAAAAAGAAAGGAATATCTTAGAGGGATAACAAAGATTTTAGGGAATGAAATGACGTAGGATGTAAACATGCGAAGTATCAATAATGAGATACACAAGACTCTTCCTGAACTTGACAAAAGGGGATCTCGAATCGATGGATCGGGAAATTACTGATCATGCGCAACGCTCAATTTTTCTGGAAATACATTGACTAGTTCTATATAAAAATAAAAAAAAGGAAGCGAGTAGACGACTTATCAGCATCAGTGATAGTGTCCAAATGTTCAAAATTGAAAGCAAAAGTACGCTCTACAGAGTATTGAAAATTTCATGAAAACGGTAGAGTGACAAGCCTAGGATTGTTGATAAATGCAACAAAAGAATTGAAATTAAAATTTTTTTGAAGAGAATTTGAAATAAAAACAATCACCTTAATACAGCCATGGACATCTCTACTGAGGTTGAAAAATATTTATTGAATAAAAGGTGATCAAAAATTAACAAGAACTGAATAATGCTCAAATTAACGTTGAGTAATTGCATGAGAGCATAGAATCCATTAGAAAACTTGAATAGCAATGGGCTGGCTATGTTACATGAATATCAGACAACTGCTTGAGATCACAACTCACAACATGGATCCCAAAGTATCAAACACGAATGGAAATGATTAAGCAAGACCAACTGGGCAGGTTCAGAAATAATTGGCTCCGTGACACCCGCGATAGAGAGGCGTGGCGAATCTTCGGGAAGGGCTATGTTCAACGACGGGTGACAAAAGACTGATGATGATGATGATGATGTATTCATAGCTAATCATAAGAGACAAATACATGTCGAAATGCCAAGTTTCGAGACTTTTTGGTGAGAACGCGTGCCCCAAATTTCAGCTAGCCTCATCAAGATGTTTTAGAAGCTGTAAAATTATGCATACATGCCCCCTTACATGCATAAATGAGTTAGATAGCTTAAGTGAATACACATACAGGAGTAAATGCATGCCTGTAAAACACCAAGTATATTCTTAGTATTCCAAAACTCCAATTATGGTAGACTCGATTTACAACCAGTAATCTTATTAATTCATTTAAAACGGTTGAATGCATTACAATGAAATTATTTCTAAATGAATTCCAAGTATAATTGTTGATTTATCCTCATTGAAGAAACTAATTTTTTCAATTACTATATTTTTGTATTGATAGGCCCCCTTTTGCTGAGTGTTTTGTATATATCATTGGATT
Source organism: Thysanoteuthis rhombus (assembly GCA_963457665.1). NCBI lineage: Eukaryota > Metazoa > Mollusca > Cephalopoda > Oegopsida > Thysanoteuthidae > Thysanoteuthis > Thysanoteuthis major. The sequence goes on from OY735208.1 coordinate 12,639,317, forward strand.
AGACTGTTCATGCCTGACAGAATTTGATGATTGTAGAGACAATTTATTTAGAAACACGTTTTGACAGGCACTCGAATTAACTGTTTGGCTGATCAATTTGCTACTCGGTATATACCGGTGCCGGACGAAGTATGGTCTCAATATATTTAATGATTATTCTCAAAATATATGAGAACGTACGCAAATCAGCCATCCTTCCAATATGGAGACATTTTCAAACATTGCAAATAAATCACATTGGAAAATACAATGAAAGAAATGAAAGGAAAAAAACTACCTCATGATAAAAACTCGGAGAATTTTTTCTAGGCAAGATTATGTACTGCGTTTATATTTTTCATTTTTATCTGTTAAGTGGATGTTCAAGTGTATTGCAAGAAACAATGCTCGGGTAGAATCTTACGTTGGCTCATGGGATAATGCTATGACGTCATTCAAAATGCAGACAGAAAAAAAGTTAATATGACAAGGCAAATCGTCTAAATATCGTGCATTACCGGCGATGTTCAAAAATGATACTTTTATCCACAAATGATTGGCTGAATGAGTGTCTGTAACGGGAATTGAATTTAATTTTACTTCAGAAGAAACAATTATCTCCTCGAATTTTCACTTGACTCGCTTTTCTTTTACTAAATTGTAACATATTAAATGTAAAATCTATGACATAAGTAAAGGTGAAATATCTGAAACATTTAGAGAGAGATAGAGATAGAGAGAGAGTGAAAGTGGGAGACTGAAAGAATAGGTAGATAAATATACGAATGTATACAACACACATCGATAATTTGTGTACAAGAAGGGATATATATATATATATATATATATATATATATATATATATATATATATATATATATGTGTGTCTGTGTCTGTGTCTGTGTCTGTGTTTATTGGACAATTAACACAAAATACACACATGCACAAGCACATACGCATAAATACATGTAAAGAGAGAGACAAAAACAGAAAGTGAGAGAGAAAAAAAAAGAAATATATAAAAGAGGAAAAAGTGGGAAAAGAAGAAAGGATACAATTTAATGACTGTATTTGAAAGAGTCTTAAGATATAAAAGAAAACATATTAAAGTCAAAGAGCTAAAAGGACACAGGCAAACCCCCAAAAGAAACTAAAAATCCCCCCCCCCCCAAAAAAAAGCAACCCCAAGCCTGCACCAGCAAGAGGCAATGGAACTGAGTAAAATAATCCCAAAGAAATGAAAAGGAAACAAAAGAATCACAACAGCACTCATTAAAAGCATTCTCGAAAAAGGTAGGGGATTCAAAACTATAAGAAAATCTCTCCGTACAGGAAGAAAGCTAATAAGTAGTGTGCTCGAAGCTAATGAAAAACTAATAACAGATAGGGACCAAATTGTCGAACGTGCCCAGGAATTTCACAAAGATCCCTATTCCTGCTAACGAAGGACGCAGAAAAATGAATGAATAAGAGACACGAGCCGGGAGTAATGAACTCGAGGATTTCCCAGAAATTACATTGCAAAATAGAAGCAAATTGTCAAAACAATAAAAATAAAAAAAAGGCCCTTGGATCCGATTACATCACCATCAAGCTACTGGGAAACCCATCACAAGAGAACTAGCCACTGTATTCAACTTATGACTCAAACAAAGTAAAGTACCAGATGGATGGAACATCGCCATCATAATGAACATATACAAAAAAAGAAAACCGGACGACCTCAACAACCATAGACCTATAAGACTACTCAACTGCATCAACAAGCTTCCAACCAAAGTGATCGCCAACCAAATCACAAAAACGATAAAAACCAACCACGGGAACAAGCTAGCTTCAGAAAAAATCTACTCAACTATCGACCACCTCAATTAAGTAAAGGAAGTCAACGATAAAGCAGTAGAATATAGATTGTCATTAGCTTTAGCATTCGTTGACACAATAATACAATAAGGTGTAAACCCTACATACATCAGAGTACTGCAACATATCTACCGACACAGCAGTTCCTTCATCAGGCTACATAAAGAGTTCAACTGCAAACAGGAGTGAGCTAAGGTAATACCAGATCGCCCAAAGTCTTCACAGGATGCCTTGTGATGATCTTCCGAAACTTAGTATGGAAGTACAGAGGAACCAGAATAAACAGAGAATACCCAAGTAACCTCTGATTTGCTAGCAGTATTGACCTCTTTGCTGCGAACCGTTACGATCTCCAAATAATGCGAGATGAACCAATCGAAGTAAGCAAGAAAGTTGGCCACCACATGAAGTTCAGCAAGACAAATGCCATGCATAATAAATATGTTGGGGATAAAGACACAACGATCAGAATAGAAAAGGCAGGGCAAGAGGAAGTAGATCTATATATCTTCCTGGGACAGTAAGTCCTCTTGAAGTTATCAAAAATGAAGCAAAGAATCATGGTTGAATGGCAAGCTTCTGGTGGAGCAAATTCGACTTTCAAGAACGAGAAAATCCCACTAGTGATAATAAGAGGGGTATACAATCTATATATCCAACCCAAAGTCACCTATGGAGCTGAAACATGGAACCTAACAAAAAGATTGACCCTCAAGCTGAAGACCGTGCCGGGTACACATGAAAGAATTTTGCTCAGCCTAACATGGAGAGATCATAAGACAGCATAGTATATAAGAGAAAAGACAGGAATCTAAAACATCATAAAAAACTGTTAGAAAACTCAAATGGCAATGGACTGGACATGTTGCAAGAACATCAATCACCCTCCTGGACATCACGACACACATCGTGGATCCCCTGGGATCAAATGCAGAGCTGAAGCCAACAGAAGTAAGATGACGTTATCAGTCAGATAAATTCAGAAAAAAACTGGCTAAGCGATGTCCATGATAGAGAGGTCTTACGAATCCTGGGGAAGGTTTATGTTCCACGTCAGATAACAGATTGATAATCATCACGATAATCATCATCATCATTGAACTGTATCCATATATACACACACACTTATATATATATAAACATTCATATACAAATAATATACATAAATATGTCTTCAGATTCGAACAAAAATTGGGAAAATAAACAAACATCTACACACTTTGGAACAAGAACCTTCTATTCAAAACATTGTGAATAGGAATTCATACCTGCTTTACCAGCTGCAATAGTGTTAAATGTTTCCTGTCTCCTTTCACAGTGGATTCCGGAGACTAGGACCACATCGATACCAAGAATCTTTGACTAAGTAACCGGCTGGTCCGATGAATCAAACAAGGTAAATATTTTTGTGTGGAAAGATATCAATAGAAAAACTCTTGTTTGAAGCAATAACTGTGGCAAGGGAGGTAAGTCAACCACATGGCAAGTTTTTGTGGGTCAGGTCATCTTAGTAATGCTTGCATAAAATCCTCATAAGTGACTATTTTCCTGATTTTCAATACACTATGTAGAGAAGATTTTAATTAAAAACTTGTTTGAACAAAGTATAAATTCTGATATCTAGTCTTTCAGGTATTAATTGCTCAAAACCCAAGAATTATACCCACTATCACGTTACAATTATGTGTAAAATCCAAGGTAACCCTTAAATAAAAATTGAAATGATTTCAAGATCTACACCGACTATCCCATCCAAGCAGGATATCAGGATATGGTTGTCAGGAAGATGAGTACAGAAATTAATAAAATGCCATAATTATACAATGGTAAGTGAACTGAAGATTATGCGGAACATGAAAGTCTGACTAGTACCAGTAATAGTAGACGCACTTGGAACTGAGCAAGTGACATTGAAAAAGAAATCAGAAGAACCGGTGATGAGAGGGGTGGTCAAGATTATACAGACATGAGCACTGCTGGGGACTGCATGGATCCTGAAATGGGTACTGGAAATATGAGATCTACGACCACCAGCTGTTAGCAATGGCCTAACAGCCAAAGGCATGGTCGATTTAGTACACACCACAGCGAAGCTGTGATAGGTGTGGCAGATATGAGGGGAGGGTTGGAGACCAGTAGAGGGTTACTGTCAGCCTTCAGCGATAAGGAGGGCTAGAGACTTGAGGAGACTTGCTGTCATTCAGTCTCCAGCGGTGACCACGAAACAAGTCGTGTGAAAATGTATTCTTCTTCTTATTATTATTATTATCATCATCATCATCATCATCATCATCATCATCATCACCATCACCATCATCATCATCATCGGATCGTATAATGTTTAGCACTTCTGCCTCACGCGCAAAAGGTCAGCGTTAGTTCGATTCCCGCTACGTGTGGAGAACTGACTGAGTACACTCTTAAGCTGCATGACTTGGATGTTTTGGCTTCTAGAAAGGTGCTTAACAATGAAAGCTTAATTCATGTTCCGGTCATTTTTACTAATGGTAGCGTCCCACAGGACAAAACAACGCCCGGAGAGGTTAAGCTAGCATAGCTTAGCCACCCTCATTTACCTTGAATCTCAGGTGGGGGACTCGGTAAAATGATTGTATCCACCAAGAAATCACCAAAGTCCATGAAAACGAATAAATCTTGCAATTACACATGAACGTTAGAAATTATATATTCAAGAGGACTTGATATTAAAGGCCAAAGAAAATTGACTTGCTATAAAGCGTAAGGACCACTTGTAACATTCAGAGTGTGAGAAAAACAAAACAACTACAACAATAATGATAATAATAATAATGATAATAATGATGATGATGATACTAATAACAATAATAATAATAATGATGATAATGATAATAGCATCAACAACGACAGCAACAACAACAACAACAACAATCACAATAACAACGATAACTGATGCAAAAATGTAAGAGGAATTTAAATTGAATCCAGAAGTGAAAAGAAAAGGAACCTGGATAGAATTTGGAGAGGAACCCCTCTGAGATCTCAAAGAATTTGCAAAAGAAACTGTAAAAATAATTTTATTAGTCATCCAAGTGAATGAATCGTTATAGAAAACTGCTTTTGCCTTGCATGGAATTATGTTTGATTTTTTTTTTGATTTTTTTTTCTGCGACCATTTCATTGGGAAGAAGCATTCAAAGAAGAATTGCTAATTTAGAAAAAGACATTTTCAATCTACTTTTTTTTTTTCATTTGGACTTTTTAATATTTTTAGCAGAATTATTTGCTTTTTGTTCTGTTTTTTTTTTTTTTTTTTTTGCATCCTGTTCGTTAATTTACATTTTAAATTTTCACACGCATCTGTTCTTTCATTCTCTCAATTATTCAGTCTAAATAGTATTTCATCCCTTTCATATCTTTATTCTTCCGTTCATTGTTTGTTTTGTTTTTTTTCGTTTTCTTCTTTGCCTTTCTGTCTTTTTTCTGTCCTTGTTTCTTTCTTCTTTTCTCTTTCTTTCCTTCATTCTTTTCATCCTGGCTTCTCTGATTCCATCTAACATTTCTCTCTTTCTCTTATTCTCCTAAGCAGTCTCTTCTCCTCCTATCTTTCTCTCCGTCTCCCTCTTAATCTTCCACGATTTCTCTTTCTCTATTATATCTCTTTTCCATTCTTCTTCTGTCATGTTGTCTCCCTCTTTCTATCTCCTCCGTCTTCGTTTGTTCATTCATTTCACCTGTCTGTCCTCTCTCATTTCCGTCTTTCTTTCTCCCTTCTTTCCTTCCATCTTTCTTCCCGTCTTTCCTTCGTTCTTTCTTCCTTTTTTTCCTTCCATCTTTTTTCTTTTCTTTCCTTTATTCTTTCTTCCTTCTTCCCTTACTCCTTTCTTTCTTTCTCCTTTCATTCTTTTCTTCCGTTTCATATTCCTTCCTATTCTCTTTCCTCTCTGTCTGTCTCTCACTGTTTAATGACTGTTCCCTCACCTTCTGGCTTTTTCTCCTTCATTCATTTGAATCCCTTTCCTCCGTCTCTTTCGTAGAACTTTCCACCCTTATTCCATTCGACTCTCCACCCTGTTATCCTGTCGCTCAACTTTCCTTCCTCTCCTGCATTCATTCGGATTTTCTTCCTTACTTTCTTCCTTCTATCTTTTTCATTCAAATTATATCTCGTTCATATCATTCGACTTTCTTCCATCCTTTCAGTCTCCCTTTCAATCGACTTTCTTTCCTTTCTTTCAACTACTTTTCCTCCCTTCCTTGCTTTCACTCGATTCCCCTTCAGTTTTTCCTTCTATCTGACTTTCTTTCCTTTCTTTGTGAATCTCACCTACGCTTCGCCTCCTCCGTACCGATTCGAGAAAGCCTTTTCAATTATTTCTATTCAAAGACATTATCACACCAACGGAAATTCCTTGAGAACTCTTCGTGCATTTGCACATCATGTTAAATCTTCATTTTGAAAAAATATTATCTACTAAACGCTTACAATTCAATGACAGAAAAAATAAAAATGTTTGCTTGATAATTGTATTTCAACAATAAACTAGAATACCACGGGGAAAAAATTGTTTTTTGTATATCATTTTAATCACTATTTATGTGTATATTCACTCAAAATATATGGGATGGTGATCACTAAAGATCAAGTGACAGCAAGTCTTCTCGGACATTCAATGCTCTTATTTAAAATCTTCACTGATTTCAGCAGTTCATTCAACGTCTTTGCCTTGCTCTCCGAGGCTGTTCCGGGTGTTTTGGCTACGATTGGAACCAATGTCACGTACAGCTTCTATAATTCTTTCAGTTCTCTGGCAAAATCAAAATATTCATCTCGCTTTTCTCTCTCTTTCAGTCCCATTCTGCGGTCAATGGAGACTGCAAAATCCATTTTCTGATACGTTGTTATATTTTTGATCTCTACAACTAAATCAGGTGTTCTGGCTTTGATTAGATAATTCGTTTGGATCCCAGTGTCCAAGAGGATTTCATGTATTTCGTTCTGTTGGACGAATAATGTTCCGTGCAAATACCATTATTATGTATGTAATAAACTCAGTTGATGGCACAATTCCCCGTGGATCAACCTCTCAAACTAGTCATGTCTTTTTCATACATAAGTTAATTTGTTGCATTGTCATTTCTATCTCCACATAGTCTACACTTACAGATCTCTTGTGTCTTATCTATTCAAGCCTCTACGTAATGGCTTTGTTCTTGACTGAGCAAGTCACTTTCTCCCGCTAAATTTGCATGACTCAGCTATGGTCATGGACATTATTATGCAGTTTTAGAAATGCTCCTCGTCTCAGTATGAAATCATTTTTTTGTGTGTTTCCTGGTTCTCTGGTTGTCCTCCTGTTAGTTTTATTGCAATCATTGATAGTTATGTTTTGCCTTTTCCCACTTTGTCTCATGCAATTTTCAATTGTTTAAATTATCATAATCATTACTTATTCAGATATTCCCTACCAATGTTCGCAATCACATAATTCTTACTTCGTAAACATCATTGAAGTTTCATGAAACTTCAAGAATTAAAATTGATTGAATAACAACGTTGGGATATACGTATTTGTAAAACGTATCTAAATAGTGAAAATATTTCCTTATTCGTGAGGATCTTCAGAAGTTGTTTTTTTTTTCTTTGTTGTTTCGAGGCGAAATGTCAAGCAACAGGAATTCAATCTTCTAGAACAGGAATGACATTTAAGCACTGAATTATCTAGCGTTTTACTTTATTCCTTTTCTCAGATACCATGGCCTAATTCAGAGGAGAGGCATTTTCAAGAGAAGGGAAAACGTTGCAATCACCAATTCGTAATTTCTTTGATCTCATATTACAGCAACTCAGTTTAATGCGTTATTACTTGTTGGCAGTCTTTTTTTCTTTTTTTCTGTGCACCCCTGCCTCTTACATTTATTTTTTTCCTAACGGTTCTTCTTTCCTTTGTAAAGTTACTGTTTTCATTAATTCGAGGATATTGCCATTTGGCAAGGGAATGAAACCTCTCTATAGACATCGAGTGATACAAAAACGAAATGAAACGAATGATAATAATAGCAACAACAACAGTAACAACAGCAACAACAACAATAACAACAACAACAATAATAATAATGATAATGATAATAATGATAATAATAATAATAATAATATGAGACATAGGAAAAACTATTAATCAAGAAGAAGAAGAAGAAGAAGAAGAAGAAGAAGAAGAAGAAGAAACAATTATTGTCACGAAATGGAAAATGGAGAGAAAAAAACGATTACCAGTTCAAATTTCTTCGACATTTTTTCCTGCTTCCAAGTCTGCCAAGACAGAAGAACATCATTTTTAGATTCTCTTTAAGCGGAAATTGTCAAGAAGTATTCAAAGAATTTTAAACAAATATAAGATTTTTACCATGATTAAAGAAAAAAAGCTTGATATCCATGGAAAGTTTTGTTTTCGCTTAAAAGAGAAAAAAAACAATGAACCAATTATTTCTAAAAGGAAAGATGTAGAGAGGTTGACAGAGGAACAAGAAATCATCTCCGAATATGTAAGATGATTTGCAGATTTTACAAGAACTATATTGAAAGTCTTTTGCGGAGGATATTCCTACACTGCTCCAGTCTTTGATTCCATTGACTTTTATTTAAAGAGCATCACTAACCAAACGATTAAAGACAACGTCGGAGATTGAACGTGGTTCACCGATTCCATTTTCTGTACAGCTAAGCTTTATTTACCCCCTCCTTGGTCCATACACTACTGAAGCGCCAGGGCAACAACACGACCCAAGACCTCCCCTTTTTACAGTATGGAGCATTTCATGATACAAGTCAGTATTTTCACAACACTATTTGCATTGACCAACCGATATTAGTAAAACGTAAAAGTTGGGCAAATAAGTACACAAAAACTGATTTCTCAACAGTAATTCATAGTGATGAATGTAGAGATATATTGGATTGACCTGATGGCTCTGCTAGAGTCTGATTTTTCTTTGGAAATAGTCAACCAACACGACTTAGAAGACAAAATGGGGGTGAATTAATATCTAGGGCTAGTATTGTATCCAATTCTTTAAATCTCAGAAAATTATATCAATCTTTCTTACAGAACGTTTTTGAGAGGTACAGGTCACAACCAAGAAGCCTGAAGCAAGACAGAATCTTCATCCAAGACAATGCTCCTTTACATTCTGCAAAAATGACGATTACCAATCTTGCCCCGAAAGGTTTTAAAGACACTGAGTTAATGGAATGACCTCGGCTTCCCTTGATATCAATGTAATATAATATATGTGGTCCAACATAAAAAGTAGTGTACGTGAGAATGGGAAACAAGTTTCAAGCAGTGATATCTGGGGAGCAATAAAAACTGCAGCCAGTAATGTTGAAGCCGAAACGGAAGAAAAGTTGACAAGATCATTGAATGAAAGACTGGCGATGGTCATAGAATGTCAGGAGCCCATGACAA
>OY735208.1:12653603-12746103 GCA_963457665.1 Thysanoteuthis rhombus
GTCAAGCAAGAAGCTACTTAGGAATTCAAGTCATTTTTCCAGCGCCAATGACTGGTGAGAATGCTTTGAAATGCTTTTGAAAATCGTTCGAAATTATGGATGGCACTTGAATGAAACCTTCATAAAACCTCTTGTGTCCCTCGGACACGTGCATGTGACAATCGTCCTTCCCCATAAACTTCAATCAGTATAATAGCAGAGTAGGTGGACATCTTGCTCAATTCCACCGAAAAATTTCAAATTGATGCATTTATGGATTTTTGAAGTGGTCATTATTATAACACGTAAAAACATTGAAAAAATAATCACTCAATATAAAAACCGTTATACAATAAATGTCTTTTTGCATCTTACCGTTTTGGGAATGATAAATAGAAAATTAGAAAAAGGGGTGATCAATGAATGAATTCTTTCCCTGGCCTTTTTGGACAGTGATTGCTACAAAAAAAGCCCTGGTTCTCAAAAAAAAAAACAAAAAAAAAAAAAGAAATCAATTTTAGTTCAAACCTTTATTGAAAGTTGAACCCCCACTAAAAATCCATTTAGGTGGGGATCTTAAAAAAACAGTTATTGTTTTTTTTTATCTAGTCATGATAAAGAGTCAGTGTTCTCATTTTCAGTCTTTTGGTTACAACAGAGTGGACTGTACGCATGAGACATACAAAGCCAGCCAGACAGACCAGCTTAGAAACTAAATGGAATCTATGTTGACAGTTTTAGTTGACAGTTTTGGTTGACAGTTTCTAGCATGCCCACTTCAAACGATGCATAACACTGAACTGAGAACGTTAGCTGATTGAAATTATCGACGGTTGTTTGAGCTTGCCCCTTTATCAGCATATTCCACGTGGTCCAACTTACCTAAGCCCAGTGCCGTTATTAAACAGCCACACCTTGTAAAATGATCGTCAACAGAAAATGTATCAAACCAGGGTTTTGGCATTGAAAGAATCAATACTACGATGAACTAAAACTATTGGTGCAATAAGAGTAATAACAAAGATAGTACTGACCCCAAGTATTGCAATAAAAAGCAACAATAATCAACAACAGTGGATCAAAACACTGGGGCTGCACGAATAGTGAGGAGAGTACTGGAAAAATTATACTTATGACCTCCAGTTGTTGGCAAAGGGAAAACAGCTAGAATGAAAAAGCATGAGTATGTAATGTTTGAGAAGGTACAAGCCCCCCGTGCTGTGATATATGAGGACGATGACAGAAGGGCTTGAGACCCAAGGAGACTTACTGTCACTCGGCCTCCAGCGATGACCAGGAGGCAACTGATTCAAAAATGCAAATCACAGCACTGTTGGAGACCGAAAGGGCTAAGAGGAGGACTGGGGACTTGCCGTCACTCAAACTTGAGGAGTGACCACAAGGCAACTGATGCGAAAATGCTAGAAGATAATGTTGAAATACAACATGTGTACATCATTAGAAGATCCCTCTCCACGTGAATGTATGTACTACACATTGCATTCATAATTTTATGTACTTGCAGAAGTATATTAATGAAAATGTATCTTATGCAAATGAAAAAACTTGTCTTTTTTTTAAATTCCGAGCTGTCATGACTTACATAAGGATGTTGGCGTTAGGTTTCTTGCTGGCAAAGCTGGTGACAATGATAAACTGAAATCATAGCAAACAACATAACAATAATGCTGTAGAGTGCGACAACCAAGAGCATTCGGATAAAAGGCTTTAACAATATGGTTACAAAAATAGTGATAAAATAACTGTAAAAAGGTTGAGTGCACCAACGTAATGTAGTGTAATGAAAAGCAACAATGATAAAATGGATACTGACACCTATTAAGAAATAGAGAGAGTGGTATGAGATCAAAATCTGCATTAGATCAACTTGTACACGAATATATCTGTTATACTGGATATTGGATCGTTGCAATTAAATATATGAATGGATGAAATCCTACAAATTCATGTCTTAATTCAGCTTATGTTTCCTTCAGGGTTAATGTGTGCATTAACAACAGCCGATGCGTTTCAGATGGGTTCTGAAATATGAAAATGGCGTCGGAATGCCAACCCTCTTAAACCAAACAGTGTCGCCTAATAAAACAGTGGAGTTTTAATTTCAAGAATAAAAATTTTGAAGGAAATGCAATTATTATATTGAGTTTTATGTAAATATCTGCATCTATTGGGTCTTGTGTATTACAGTTTTCCTTCTTATTTTTGTTGTTTCTTGGGGATGTTTTCTTCTGCGTTTTCCGGACACGTTTTGTATTTTGTCAATCATTTTAGGTTAGGTTTGTATATCTTCGTATTTTTCACCCTTCTCTCGACAATCCGTGTTCATTTGGGACATTTTTTTTTTTTGCAAACACACAGCTGCTTTTATTCTTTAATTCATCTAAAACAAACTGAACAGCCAACACTTCTCACCTCTCCAGCTGTTCAAGAAAAAACTATGAACTGGCCTGATTGACCTTAGGATTGATTTTGATCCGATTTCCTCGTCAGAATCACTGATAGAATAGGAATTAGTGAAATGAAGTAGCGTTTATACATTAGTTAAAAATTTGAGTACGTTCCCCGAAAATGCAGAACAAAACAAAACAACCTTACGCAAGGTCATCATAACGTATCATGAATAGAATTTGATAATGTCTTACGAGTTAATATGCTATCATTATCAGAGAGTACGTAGCGCTATCTCAATGAAAATATTGTGGCAGCAATAATTTGAAAATATATTGTCTTTGTTGAACCTCAACAAGATTGATTGGATTAGTGTGGTATATGTCATCTAGTAACTACTCTCAGATATTATTAAAATTACTATTCATGTATATTTGTATACGTCTGTTGTCATACTCGTGGCATACTAACCAAAGTGTACAATATATAGTTATTTGGAAGAAGGTCCACGGTGTTGTCTTTTTATTCATTTTGGAAATTTATTATTACTGTATTCATTACAGAAAACACTTGAAAAGGTATGCTCTTGTGAATCAAGATGGTGCTAAGCGGGTTAAAAGTATACATTGGTCATTTTGATGAAAACAACAAGTGATAGCTACTTAGAAAGGTGAATCTCCAAAGATTTACCTGATGTCGCTCAGATTGTGAGCGCTTCCTTCAGGCTAGAGCCGAAGATATTACCAGCCAATGTTAATGTCCATCATAACCTGGATGGAAAGAATGGTGGAAAGGTGTTATGTTTTACTGGTGGGATATATCAGTGAGACAAGCTGGTCGGGACAGTAGAGAAGCCATTTCAAATTGCTTGCTGATGCCGGGGGTCTCAGAGGCTTTCCCCCACTCTTCCTTTTAAGCGATGTCACAAGACGACAATTTCATCGGAGGCAACAAGTCGTGAGAGATTTTTCCTTTATCGTTTTGGCGGTCTCCTTCATTATCATTTTTTTCTCGTTCATCATCGTCATCATCATGCTTCTCTTCAACTTGTACTTTTTAAATGATTTCATTTTCTTCTTCTTCTTCTTCTTCTTCTTCTTCTTCTTCTTCTTCTTCTTCTTCTTCTTCTTCTTCTTCACATCTATATCATCCTCGTTTTCTCCTGTCAAAATCATTTCTTCTTTATTTCTGAAGAGCCCCGCGTTGACGCTTGTAAGCTATCGATTCCGATAACGTAATTCAACTCCAGTCTCTTACTACTGTAGAACTCGACTTGAACGACTATGTGCTTATAATTAGCAATTTGAGCTAATCATCAACTTTAATTAAGGTTTTAGTTTCATAAAAGTAATTAATGGAAGTACACAACCAGTGCAACCTCCCGATTACTTATAGAGCTGAAACATGGAATCTTTACGAAGAAACTCACCCGCAGATTGAAAACCATGCAACGTGCACAGGAGAGAATAATGCCACAAGACAGCGTAGTATATTAGCGAAAAACATGAGTCAGAGAAATCATGGGAACCATTTTGAAGCTCAGATGGCATTGAGCGGGTCATGATGCAAGAATGGCGGGCAACCGATACACATAACAACTCACAACATGGATCCCAAGATATCAAAAGCAAAACCGAAACTGGCAGAATATGAGATAGTGTGAGAAAATTGGACAGGTTAAAAAAATATTGGCTCCGTGACGCCCATGATAAAGAGGTGGAGTGAATTCCGGGGGAGGTTTATGTCCAACGACGGACGATGGATGACACATAAATACGAAGGTATTATGGAATGAAGTCAAAGCCGCTTCAAAGAAGATCAGAACGATCTAAAAGTGAAATGTCAGATATATTCGTTGCATGATATGGTTATGAATATTAAGAGTTTGGAGTTGAATTTATAGCTGGGGAATTGGAATTGATATGCAGTAAAATCACGGGTCGTTTTCTTTAATTAAAGAATGTATTTTCTGTTTCAGTGCGTCATTGAAACGCGCAATTTGCTTGCCATTACATAGCTCGTTGACAGATGTTTAAGTTCCAGCAATTTTTGATAAGAAATTCTATTCAAATCTTATCAAATGTTGAAAATGATTTTTCCTTCGTAGATTGAGTAGAGGTTCAGACGTTGGAGACGTAAAAAAATCAATAAGTAATACTTAAAAGATGTCCCTAACATTGTACAAAACTTTACTGAGATGCTCTGCAACAAATTAATAAGAAGATACCACTTTCAATTTCTTTTTTTTATTTTTAGCTGAAAAAGTGTTATTATCCTATTCATCATTTCTAAAAATGATAAAGAATGTCAATCATTCTCTGCAAACTGTTTGCATTTGTGACTAGGATAGTGATAAATCTACGAGCAAATTTTCACAATTTCAATCACATAGAGTAAGAAAAACTATTACAAATTAATATCATTGACCTGGCATAAAAAAATAACAGTGTGAAAGAAATAACACTAACAACCTAAATTGCATTCCATGTTGCAATCTTTACAGTGAACTAAGAGACAATAATATTGTTCTTGTAGATATAGTTGTTCATCGAATCACTGTAGCCCAGTGTCTGTTGGTCTATGTATCTCCAGACGCTCATGGTCAGATTTTGGGGGCTAAAACCTGAGAAATTTGCATGAGCACACTGCTGGACATCATATAAAACCGTTCTTGCTTTTGATTTGAAAAAAGTATCACCATAGTCATTTTTTAACTTTTTCTCAGATTATTTCAGACAAAAGATCGATTGTTGTATAATATAATCTATAGATAATTATTTCTCTAAATAATCTACAGATAATTATTTCTGGTACTCGCACAGGATATTGTGATTTTAATTGTTTTATTTTTCAAATTTCTTCTCTCTAACATATAAGCAATTCACTATATCTTAAGGATAGGGCATAAACTAAATACAGACAAACAATGGGCCACTCCACATTCCAAAAGTTCTTATGCAACTGAACTAGTGTTCGTTTCAATGACCTAGATGTGTGGAACGTATTCATTGTACCATTTACGTATGGGTTGGGCCTTGCTTACCCTCATTCCCTCCTTACTTTCTGGTCGTTTTCCAACCATGCCAAGACTACTAATACTGTTTTTCCAATAGATAACCTAGAAAAAGTATTGATGACAAAGACAATGATAAGAGTATTAGTCATATTGATTTTTCATATCTTAATTATTTCATTGCCATCAACATTTATCTCAATTATTTTTTATTGTTTTCTCTGCAGCCTAGTCGGATTTCCCATAAAAGATGTTAACACAGCCGATAAAGTCGTCGTCTGTAAAAGATCTGTCAATAACAAATCTACATTTGCACGATAAAATATTCTTGAATTTTTTCCAGAAATCTTCAACGTGGGTAATACTGCGCACCAGTGGGTGGATCGCAAGTCTAAATGGCTGGTAGTTTATTCTGAAGAAAACTAATTGGTGAAGAAGGAAATGTTAAAGTTAGAGTATTTTAAACAGATTCTAATCTCAACGTTTTATAGTTGTGAAATATTTCCAAAGTTTATATTAGGTGGATGGTAGCATGTTCAATCTCTCCAAAATGTATGCCAAACTGGGCAGTGGGTTGTCGAATTAAGGCTCCAGTTTGAAAGTGAAGGTTTCTCTTTACTACGAGCATGTCCCCATTGATATTTTTGGTCGATGTCAACTTTAACACAAATGTAGGTTCAATGAACTCTCAAGGTGAGAATTATTCACATTGATGATCAATGCGAAGTTCATCCATCGTAACTGACCATATCTTTTGATCTAATTATTGCAGCTGTACGGCAGAGTCTGAATTCATGACTTGAGCCTGATTTGGATTAAAGTGAGAGAAGGAGAGAGTTTTGCTATTCGTCAGCTTCACTATTTCGTCCCTGTCTACCCGAATCTAGAGCAGAGTGCTTCAAAATGGACGATGGTGCCCACTAATGAGCAATTTGATATTTTTAGTTGGCGGTAGTTTGTTTCAAAAACTATGCTCTGCTATTAACTTATTTTCAAATCTTATGTTAAAGGGGTAGTAGCGTGTTTTGATCCCCTCAGAACATGTCAAAGTGGGCGTTCAGCCAGAATGGTTGAATACCCAAGGCCTTGAAGCGAGACTCAATCAAGTCGACTGGAGACAAATTGGGGTGCAGTAGATGGCCAGAGTGCTGTACTTGTCACGTAGTGCACTGCACGCTCCGCTCAGGTTCCAAATCTAGATTTGATTTTCCAGATTCCAGATTCTGGAAGTCACTCTCGAATTCAAAGAATAACAAAAAACATCTCAATTTGCAACCTTGGACTTTAAAACGTGGGGAAAAAAATACTGTCTACACTGGACTCAGAAATTTGAGAGAAAAAAAACATCTTAATTGGCAAAAATTGCTGTAATGCTGATCTGTTTACTGAGAGTCGCCTTTCTGATTGACACCTTTCTATTGAACTAAATAGGTGTTTGTTCCGCGCAGCCCATCAAGTCTTACTCACGGTAATCGGCTTGTGAAACCCAATCATTCTCTTGCGGAACTACAGGGAAGGATTCGATAAACATTTTCAGCTACGTCAGCATGAATCTAATTATTTTAATACGTATAACAGAGCACCTGTCGGAGTGCATTGGTCCGTGGTCCATTAACGCAGTTTTGTGCATCGTCCAACAAATTTATCCAAATACATATATATATATATATATATATATATATATATATATATATGTATATATACATATATACATATATATATATGTATATATGTGTGTGTGTGTGTGTGTGTGTGTATGTGAGAGTAGATAATTAACTCCAGACCTTGGTGGAAGAGCCGGGGAGTGTTGTTTTTATCCAAAACAGAGCAGGCATAGACATTTAAGCCCGGTAGAATTTTAAGATATATCCTGCATTTTGTGGAAGCTTGGTGAAATTGTACATTTTTTTTTAAATGAGAAAATAAATAATATTTTGGAATCATATATGCGCTCTCTCTCTCTTTCTCTCTCTCTCTCTCTCTCTCTCTCTCTCTATATATATATATATATATATATATATGTATATATATATTCATATATATACATATACGTTTATATATATGTTTATATATATATATATATATATATATATATATATATATATATATATATATATATATATATATATATATATATATATATCTTCCCCCTCTCCTTTTCTCTCTTTATCACACCCTAGCCTATATTGCTGTCTTATCTTTTAAGTATGTGCATCTGCGTGATCCGACTTTTAAAAATGTCGATGAATACGTTACTTAACATTTCACACTTTTTCTAGATTCTTTACATGGCTATTGGGGCCTATGTATGCTACGCTGGTATAGTTTTATGTACGTCAAACCAAACAGATAAGTAGATTACTAAAAATAATAATAAAACAGCGAATGAGAGCCAACCAATCATCAAATGAACTATTTTTCACTTTTTGAGAAAACCATTTATTATTCTAACTTTTGTTTAGTTCATGGGAAAATGATTTTAATTTTTGAATCCTAATAAGTCGTTTCGATTCCTTAGTTGGTTTTTATTGTCTTTCTTGCGCCAAGACATGCTCAGTAATCGTGTGCCGAGTTGTGTCTGCCCCAAGTAGTCGTCATTAATCATTTTGAAAGTGATGAATACCATTTTTTTTTAGTAAAAACATTGTTTTATTAGGGCACTTTATCTCGTAGTACCTTATATCTTTTTTGTTCGCAGATTTCCGGGGTTCCGCGAAACCCATTTTGAGAAATTCCGGTTTAGATGTAACTCTTCTGAGATTTAACATTTTCATTAATCCAGCACTTCACAAGCCACAATGGCAACTGGATAAGTGAAGCTCTACTGTAATATAATGACAAACTTCTTCTATTTATGATGTTTCTATTTGAATTCTTCTTCTTCTCGTCCATTTCTGATGTTGGTATTTTCTCGAGATTAAGGACACAGATGTACAATCTTGTGGTTACAGTGAACAGCGGTCGCTCCACACATGACAATGGACGAATGCAGACTGATGTAGCCGAATTTAAAACTGGACGCGTTTGTTATTTTGGCACGGGATTTAAAGATCTTGTTAAAAATAACTCGCATTCGAAGCAACTCAGTACAGTTTAGTTGTTTGCTCTGAATCACATTCATAAAATTCAAACTCGCACTAACTGCAAGGGGCCATTATATATATATAGAGAGAGATAGGAACAGTTTTGTTGTATCTGATTAGTATTTTGATAAGATATATATATATATATATATATGTGTGTGTATATATATATATATATATATATATATATATATATATATATATTTATATACATACATATATATATATGAATTCGTTATGCTGACACAGGACTCCAAATAAATGCAACTCAGGATAGTTCATTTGTTTGCCCTGAATAACAATCACAATATTCAAACTTGCACTAACTGTAAGCCTCTCCATATATATTTATACATATATATATATATATATATATATATATATATATATATATATATATATATATACATATAGAGAGAGAGAGAGAGATAGAGAGAGAGAGAGAGAAAGAGAGAGATGGAACAAGAGAGAGAGAGAAAGAGAGATACAGATAGAGTGATACATAAATACGTAGATTGATAAATATTTACAGTTTTGTTGATACGTGTCAGTTTCACGCTGTTGCGATTGAAGGACACCATGCCGATTGTTATAACTTGATAATTTCAAATCTTAAAATACCAAGTACTTTCATCATAGGTAAGGTAGCCCCTGAAAACAATATACATACACACACACACACACACACACACACACACACACACATATATATATATATATATGTGGTTGATCAGGGAGGTTCAAAATGAAAAAAAATTGTGGTTCATGGGGCACATTGAATCATTATGATTTCTCACAAATGTGAATACACAACAGTGCATCTGCTACTTCATCCACTCAAGTCAACACATCTACCATGTTTTGTGAATGACTTGCCTGCTTGAATATTGCTCTACAGTGTGCAAGCTAAGCGACTGATGTTTAAGTCAAAAGTTATATTCGAAAGTACTCTTTCTCTCATCATAAAGCGATTACTATTCAGAATATTCTAATCCTGAAATAAAACAGTGGAATTAAGATTGTATCACGATTATCTGAACTACAAGCACTTTGCTTGCGCTTCGGTGAGATTTAAGGCTAAATTTCTTAATGGTTCATGTGGGATACAGTGAATTGAGGAACAGTGGATCACCTATACCCTTCGATATCTCTAAAAGTTCTCGATGGACGAGCAATCAGATTGGGAATGGGTGTTTAAATAATTAAGCAGACCCATAAGTTTTATTTTGATTGAGAGGTATTTTCCTTTTCTTTTTTTAAATATATATATATATATTCATCTTTACGTTCATGTCTCTCAATGCAGTATCTCTGAAAGTTTTTGATGAATTTCAATGAAATTTAGCGGAAGATTATTCAATAGACTTTGAAATCCATGCTCATATCTTAGATTGCATCGGCGCAATATTACTGCCCCAGCGTCGTAGTTATATGACCACGCTACAATATATTACCAAAATTTAATGTCTGTCCGATAGATATATCATTGAATTCCTTGGCCAGTTTTGCACAGCGTTGGCAATAGGGTAGATCCATATACCATAACTTATCCAGACAATGACGTACTCTAAGCACTTTGTAGTTCCTTTAGATTGTATGACTTTTGCTGATGAATGTTTGAGATATTTTTATGACTCTTTTTTGCAACTTGGACTGCTATTTAATAATACTTCTATGAAATGCAGAGTTTGTTTCACTCAAGGACTTCTTTAAATCACTCAATCTTATCTTGATTCACTGATCTCTTTTTGCTAGTTAACTACCTACCAGTGTATCGGGTAGAGTTCATCAGGAAAAAAAAAGTGCCTGAAAGTCGCTAACCATCCACCCTTCTACCCTGAGTTGCAGGACCATTCAGAAAATCTTGTTGTCTGTTCTGCCCTGGCCACCAACAGATTGCAATCCCATCGGAAATATCTCGGACCGACAAATCTGTTCTGCAAAACATCTACCGTGTACCCTACAGCAGTTGAAGAATTTGCTATTACCATTCTATTACCAGATCATAGAAGAAAGCTTTGAAGGTTTTGTAGAGTCCATGCCTTATCACGTGAGTGTGTCTAGATGGAGGCAATGTTGCCAATTCAGATATGATTTTTCAATTTTTTTGGTTCCGGTAGTAATTCTCAAATTCGAAATATTCTTTTTTTTTAAGCAAACATCTTAATTGGCAACAGTAAACTTTATGACAAAAAAGTTTCCTTATCTAAATATTGTCAACACTGGACTCACACATTCGAAGAGATAGAGCATAAACCATTCACATCGGCAGCCCTGCATTGGAGACCAACTTTTCTTCTGACAAATAGTTATGAGTTTTTCGCTCATCAATAATATAATAACTCATTTATGGTCTCTGCCGGTCTACAAAAAAAATTAAGACATGACAATAATACCCTGCACAAGTATTATGGATAGAAGGCCGACTCCAGAAAGGCTCATTGATCCAGCCAACTATTCGGAATGATCTCATAAAACATTATTTGTGAAAACCTTACCTTGAATGCCAACGCTAAGAAGCGACTGGTTGTGTACTTTTAAAAGGTAGGATATACATTTACAGCAAAAATGAGGATTCAAGACTCAGGAAATCCTAAGGTATTGATTCTCTCCAAGCTCTTCTTTTTCTTCCTTTCTCTCTCCATAAAAAGTATTTTTTTCGCTTCCCTCTTTGTCTTTTTCGTTCCCTTCTTTTCCCTCTCACATTCCCTTACTTTCCCTTCTCTCTTTTTCTTCATCTCTTCCTTGCCCTCTTTGTTTCTTTGCATTCGATCTCTTGTCTCTGTCTTTGAGCTCTTTCTTTGATTCTATTGTGGAGTGTGCCAAAACGTGCCTCTTTGGCCAGCCACTATGCAACAGGATATTAATTGTAATAATTCTTCGAGTTCCACCCATTCAAATCTGAAGCATACTGGTTGACCGACGCGTAGGTTGGACTATTCAAATGGTCCATTTATATATTCTATACATATATCATTATATATTACTATATATCCTTATATATTACACCTTGGTATTACTTATTTTTGAGGTATGGCTGACTGTCGACGACCCTTGATATTTTCCTTTGTTCACCATGAGAATTTTTCATCTGCAAAGCAAGTTTTCGTCACGAAACTCATACGCCTACCACATTCACTCTTGCAGAATATGACCTCGTGTATTATCAAACCCTCTATCTTTGTACTGAAAAAAAAGGTATGAGTATACATTATATTTTAATGTATAATGCATTCAATGAAAGAGGCGTGTGTGACCCAATGGTTTGTAGTACAGAAAATAGAATCGGTCAACCAAGTTCAAATTCCTGGTGAGACAGTTTGCTTTCGCTTCGTTCTAATGTCCTTGGGAATGACATGCACCAAACTCTTCTATTTCAAGCTATAAGTAAGTAGCAAGGAAGGCTGGGGTCTTTAGACTTGGCTGGCAACCAGTCTAAAAGACAGACGACTGATTTCTCACCGGGAAAGTCCAGCCAGTCGCCCAGCGTCATGAGCTGAGATGTCAACTAAAAATATATTTTCAAAAAGCCTGGTGAAAAACAAGAACCAAAAATGGCAAAACACACCATAAACGATTCAAAAAATGGGGAAAGAATGTTCGAAAAATGGCCCAAAATGTTTGAGCACTTCTGCACTGATTTAGTAATTTTCGCACCGCCAAAACGAGAAACGTTTTAAACTAGTGTGAAAAGCGGCAACTAATCGTAAGAGACTGGGAACAGACAGAAAGGGCAACATGTTCCTGAAATGTACGCTTAACTGGGCTTGTTTGGAGCTTCGACAGGCATAGTAAGCCAGATGCAGATTATGATAATCAATAGATCAGGTAAAATGAAAAGGGATAGGAAAAATAGCCGGATAAACAAAAAACATGACCACTGCCTCAAACTCCACATGACACATCTAGTATAGGTGAAAGAGTTTTTTAAACGCAGCAATAATTTACAGTCCAGTTTTTATCTCTCGCACCAAATTGTCTTAAAGTTGAAACGATTTTAAAAGCTAGTGTAAGACCTGAAATTGGATATCATTGACCGCTTTCTGGCATTCCATGTTTGTTATATGACAATTCTTGAAAGGGGAATATACATGGCAAATCTTTCTCGCCAGGCAAAAGTAATTTCATAGGAGATATCTGGGAGTGTGTGTCCACTCTATATATCGGTAACATTGTCACGAGTATATAAAATTGCAATATCTAAGGGGTCAATGGAAATGAAAAATCCCTTCTCTAAAGGGTTGAAAAGGTCGAATTTTTTTTTCATCTTCGAGGGGTTAGAAGCAAAAGGAAGCACCATTCCGAAACAAGGGATCAGAGGTCAGGGGAATATTTTTTATGTGTCCAAAAAATGCATCTTTTTTTTTCACCTACCTAATCATTTTACCTTGGTGAGACGGGTACTTTTGCTCTCTTTATATGAATTTTCAAGAGTTTCAGCGGGGGCTTTATAGACAATGTAAACAAAGCAAAAGTCGTCAAATTTGCACCCAACTTCCTGTCAAGTGCACTTATCTCCAAGTTTTTTTTGCCAGCATAAAGGGGTCAAAAGTTAAGGGGGACTTTCTCCTCTTTAAGGGGTAAAAAGTGAAAAGAGTTCCCCCTTTTTAAAGGGGCAGTAGCGTTAGGACCCCCAACCTCCAGGGATCAAAAGTGGAAGGAAATTTTTCCCCACCTTACAAGGAGGTAGAATTGAAAGGAAACTTTTTTCCCCGAAAAATGTTCAGAAGTAACTATACGTGCGTAGCTGAGGAGAGTGGAAGCCATTTTAAAACGTGTCAAGTATTCTACTTGATGCCTCCATAAGCTTTGTGAATCGTTGTTCATCTTCTACATTTCTACTGACATTATGCAATAACAACTCTCACTAAGAACAGAAAATATAGATATACAGAAAAAAATTATATATATATGTATCTATATATATATATATATATATACATATATGTGGTCAACAAAGCTCGGCGTGGGTCAACATGGTAGGATCGAACTCTTCACGTCTGTAATGATCTGTAACACTAGTATGTCCACTACTACACGACTGATTGTCCAGGTATCTACTAAACTATCTACTCTGGAACAAGGTTACAAACGGGGAGCATTCAGTGAGTATTAAACTCACAACACAGATGTAATAGTCTGCTAGACTTTCTCAATAAACATTACTCCTGGGGGTGGGGGCAGCTGCTATTTTTTCCACGAAGAAACAATTATGAGAATGTCATTCTCTTACAGAGACACACACAAATACAAACACACACACACACACACTCTCTCTCTCTCCCCTCTCTCTCTCCCCTCTCTCTCCCCCTCTCCCTCTCTCTCTCTATCTGTCTATCTATCTATCTATCTCACACACACACACACACACTCACACACACACTGGTACACACATACACTTCCTTTCATATGCATACACCAATGCATGCACATTTACTCTCTTTCACACACACATATAAATGTATATATATACATACACATTTTCTCTCTCTTATGAACACACACACACACACACGTATATACACATTCACTTTCTATCAGACACACACATAGACATTAATATACACACTCACACGTGCATACACATTCTCTCTCTTACACACACTCTTTCTCTTATAAAAACACTCACACAGATGCATACACATCCACTCACGGACTCTCACATATACGCGCACACATCCATACCCATTTTCTCCCTGACACATGCACGATGTCTATCACATACACATGCACATACATATACATACATTCTCTCTTTTACACACGCACACACATTATTTCTTACATACATATGCTGACACATACATATACATTCTCTCCTATATACACAAACATATATATATATGTATGTGTATGTGTGTGTGTGCCTCTGTGTGTGTGTGTGTGTGTGTGTGTGTGTGTGTACGTGTGTGTGCGTTGCGTATATCTAAACAAGCTAAAAAAGACCCTCCACAATCCATTACCAACGTTTGATAGATCATTTGATGGTTAGAAAAAATATCAGCATTATTTCTCACACGTTCCCATCAACACTCTTTCTCCTTCTTAACGTTTCCTTTTTAATATGTATTAAACGGCCAGCCTTGAAATGTGAAAGATTTATTGAACTGAAGTCAGAGTTGAGTCTGTCCTGCTGAATACATAACAAAGAGGATTGCCAATACTTCCTCAAGGATTAAACCTTCTAGACGAATTCTAATTTAGCGACTACACTAACAGAAAACCAACCCAACCCACCATACGGCTGTCTAATCATCAAAATACCCGTCTTGAGTTATTCTTACCACGTGGGTATGCCAGATTTTGCTTCTGAAATTTCTATCAGAAACCTAATTACCGTACACTAAAAAAAAGTATTACGCATTAGAAAATTCAAAAAATTACTCTTATTTGTTACACGTAAATTTATCAGTTTATCTCAAAGTAATATCAATCACATTTAATTAAAGTTGTTCCAAACAAATACTTTTTTAGTGTATACCGTTGTGGATAAGCAGTTGCTCGGATAGCATAACATACAGACGGTTGTGGGTTCGATTCCCGGCATGAGCAGAAAGAGTATCAAAACTCATCATTAGGACGATTATTGCAACCAATTAAGTGCACTCCCAGGTGTTTACTTGCATCCAGCCAAGGGCATGGTCATAAAAACTTGTTATAATGATGTCCAGGTATCGACCTTACTTGAAACTTGTAAAGATCACAAAGCCTACGTTCGCAAAGGGAATTCAGACTTTGTCACCGACCGTATATACTCCAATGGGAATTATATTTCAAGAGACAAATGCCTTTCTTACGAGTGGATAAATCAATATCTGAAGACTTCATTTTGGTCATATAGTTTTGTGTCAGTTTTATAATACGTTATTGTTCCATTCGGTCAAGATCTCTGGAAAATACAAGAAGATAGGACAATCATTCTCAGTTTCAAATATCAAAAAAAAATTTACTGTATACAAAACCGTTTGTTACTATATTTTATCATATTGACTGTATTCATTTTGCATACCCACTTTCGGCATATACGATTGGGTCTGTTGTTCCTTTCGGGAAAAAAAGTCGTGGACTATCGTCAGCTATGTCTGTCTGTCCGTTGTTGTAGTTGTCGTTGATGTGTCTTTTTTTTCAATTGGATAACTTCATGATTCCTGAATATATTTCAACGATAATCCATGAATAGTAAAGAAATTCTACCTGGGTATATTGTGTTATGGCCGACCTGATCATTTGTTTACAATCTATAAGCAAAGATGTTTTTGTTTGCAATTTGGGAACACTTATCATATTTTGACTGATTTTCCTAGATATTGGCTGTAGTGTTGATAAAACCCTAGGAATTTAAAAAAAAAATGGTGCGTTGTAACTAATTGTTTACATTTCATATGAAACTGAAAATCGGTATATAGGTTCTTAGGCATCTAATTACTGAAAATACATAATGCTCATAAAAGTTTAATGGTTTCAATTGAAAAAAAAACAAACTAATATCTCGGAGTTAACAGTCCTATTAAACAATTAATGGCCCCTTACCCCTCTCTCTCACACATACATACTCACACATTTTTACTTTCCATTTAAATCGTTTCCAGTTGGGAAGCCTTTATACTTTAATGATTTTTTCATGTAATGTTTGCCAAGTTTGTTTTGACTTCTCCTTCAACAACACCAGTGCGTGGAAATGAGATACTTGCCGTGTGGGTGACTGCTTGTCTTCTTGGTAAAAGCCTGTGCTCTTGAGGGACTGAAAGCAAAGATATTTCAAGATGTAGATCCATAGTCACACTAGATTGAAATATAGCTTGGATCAAGACCTTGTGCTTATCGATAGTCAAATTGATTACATTCCTAGTGCAGATATGTTGTTCTCCATGCACTTTCCTTTTCACATAAAGTCTATCAACGTTGTTTTCGGGGGTTAACGCTCTAGATATAGGCATTAAATTCTGCATTTTCTGGTCGACTGATTTTATCAGATTTGCTCCTGTCCAGTTTAGGAATGGCCCTGAATATCACACGATGAATATAGCTGATACAACCTGCTTGGTGTATTTTACTGTTGAGTCTCGTTCCAAAACTCCGTAACCTTCTGCTGAGATATTTTCCCCACATTTCCATCCATCATGAGAGACGAAATTAGAAGAGGTATATATATTCACTCATACTTCTTTTTCTATCCGTCTGACTGTCCACACGATAGGTCCTAGAGTTTTCAATGAATTTCAATCATATTTTGTCGAAGGATGAGTCATGGGCGAAGGAGGACGATTAAATTTTTTGCTGGATCCAGGAATATCATCTTGATAGAGAGATAATTCCATATATCGAGACAGTTATCCAAAACAAGTGAAATCAAAATGCCCAGTTACCTCACCCTTATAGCAGCTATGTATGAACCGTGCTTTCTAAATCAAATACGCTGCTCATTTTTGTTTTTCATCAATACTATTATTTACCGCTAGGAACAGAGTAGGGAGAAGTATATGTTGTGACTCGTTTCTGTTTGTCAGTTTGTAAGTTGTTCTTCCTGTCTGATGGTCCCACTATATCTCCGAACGTCCTCAATCACTTTCAAAGACATTTGGTGAGAAAATGGTCAATGGGCAACAGCAGAAGTGATTGAATTTTGTAGCGAATTCGTGAATTTTCCTACCATGCATTGTAGCTATATATACACACAATATCTCCTTTGACTCATCTATTTGTATCCCCAAAGATCAAGTGTAAGGCTATGGCCGACAAAAAGTGACGAGGTAGATAAATTCGAAGAATACTGGCTCTGCAATGTCCATGATAGAGAGGTCTGGTGAATCTTGGTGAAGGTCTGACTGACTGATAATGGACGCGAACTGACTGATAATGAGAAAGAGAATGACTTCACAAAATGCACCTTTAAAAAACATTTTTTTACGATGCACATTTCGGATCAGCAATGCCTAAATCTTGTGCTTGTAATTTTAGATAATTTTAGTTGAAAAAAATCTTTTTTTATAGATAATTTTAACTAGAATTTTTTTTTTTTTAGATGATTTTAGATATTATTTTAGATGATTTGTTCCGGCTCACACGTGGGCTACAGTGATTCATTTACGCAAGGCACGGATATCCATTCAATTTTTAGCGATAATGGCGCTAGCAGAGGTATGCGTTCTCCAAGTGCTTCCTTGTAATTCTTTTTGTGTCAGTAATGAAAATTCGATAACTATTAACACTGACACATCATACAAATCTCTCGAAGATTCCCAAGGGTCAGCTTTTGTGTAAAGGCGGCAGAGATTACAGAAAAAGGAGCCAAGGGAATTCGTGCTTACACATTTCTAGGTCTCAACTCTCCTTCACTAAGTTCCCTGGCTCTCAGCTCCTCAGTCCCTTGCTCCCAGGTCTTCAGCTCTCCCGCTCTCAGCTCCCCACTTAAGGTCACCAACGGCGGCCATTCATTTTGGGTCTGATGCCCCCTACCCCACTACCCCTCAGCTCCTCAGCCCTCACTTCTTTGACCCTCAGCTCCCTGCTTATCGTCGCCAACGGTGGCCATTCACTTCGGGGTCTAGTGTCCAGCTCCGATTAATTACTTTTGCTCGGCTGTGGAAAAACCGTGCCTGTGTCTTCGTGATTTCATCCGTGAACACAATCGAGTCGGCAATAGATTTTTCATTATTATCAATAGAGGTTTTTATCCGAAATGCAACGTTCGCTTACAATGCACCGCCGCTCTGGGTCGCACTTGACTGGTCCCCTATTAATATGGCGTGGTTTGCTGGTCAGTCTGGGAGAGTTGAGTTTCGTGGCTGATATCTGATATTAAACGCCTTTCAGATTGGGGGCACAAAGATCGGCGTAATTGTAATTGTGTTTACGCTGGCACTAATCGATAAGTATTCAAAGCGACCATGTGTGTAACCGGCTGGCTGGTTCACGATGGAATATCAGGTTTTCCAGGCGAGAGGAAGGTGTATTGGTGTAATCTTATACGAGAGGATTTGGCGCCAGACCTCATCTATCTCTCTATCTCTATCTCTCCCTCTCTCTCTCTCTCTATATATATATATACATATATATATGTGTGTGTGTGTATATATATATATATATATTTATAAATGTAGTTCAGTCTGTTTGTACACACACACACACACACACGTATATATACATCCGTTTTAGTCAGTTCATATCTATCTAGCTATCTATTTAAGTTATTTATATATGTATCAATTTCAGTCTGCGTGTATCTATCAATTTATCTATGTCAGTGTTTGTGTATATATATATATATATATATATGTATATGCATATGTATATATATATGCATATATATATATATGTGTGTGTGCGTGTATGTGTGTGTGTAATTATCTATCTAATTGTTTTCTTCTCGATCCGTAGACACGAATAATGCTTAAGATATTGCATAATTTCATAAGCATTCGGTATTCAAATCCAGATATAATCTGACTAATGACTTATAGATGTACCTTAAAGTATATATATATTTACATATGATTGTATGTACGGTAGGATGTATCCTTTAAAATCAGCTGCCACTTCCACTACTCGATCCCTAACCTGCAACATTCATTTTCCTGTCTCTAAACGTTTGAATGGATGAAATGTAACGGTTGTCGTTTGTAATGCAATTTCAGAACGTCTTGCAATGAAATGGGTACTCAATATAATTAGTTGTAATGAGATAAATACTCGATTTGATTAATTAAGGCAATGTTGAAACGATAGGTGACGTCATTACGTGGATTAATTGACGAGGGATTCTGGGACAATCATCCAATTAAGATTTGTCTCAAACAAAGGAACCACGTCTACATCTATCACTGTCTGTCTGCCCTGTCTCTCTGTCTCTCTGTCTCTCTCTCTCTCTCTCTCTGTCATCTTCAAACTCCCTCTATATATAAATAGTCTACAAAACTTTACAAGTTTAATCACTAAACATTGAAAATCTTTTCAAATTGTTTTCTCGTGTCACTTCAGTTACTTATTTCCCGAAATCTGCCATAGCAATTTTTCCAATTTTCCTTAGTTTTTCCCCTATTTCGCATACATTTTGTTATTTTGGTACAATGTATGAATTTTGCGATGTTTGGATCATCAACTGCTTACCATGTAACCGTTTCGATGATTTTAAAAACAAAACAGTTATATTAACATGGCACCCCAGCAGTGTTGAACCAACATCCCCCTTTCTTACAATATAGTTATGTCATACATTTAGTTTATCATTTTATATATATATATATATATATATATATATATATATATATATATGTGTGTGTGTGTGTGTGTAAGCATAGCACCCATCAAAATCCGCCATTTAGGAATTAAACTGATGCAGATTTGTCGCAGAGGAGCTTCTCTCTCTCTGTCTCTCTCTCTCTCTCTCTCTCTCTCTCTCTCTCTCTCTGGCTATAATGGAAACATGAACTCTCAGACCAATGGTGTTGTTATGAGAATTGCACTTGGTCTGACCTTCTCGAATTTCTAAGTAGCCCATTTCAGAACAACTTTTTTCAAAAATTTAGACACACCAAATATCTATTTTAGATATCTTGATGATATCCAACCTTGCTCAACAGTATTTACGAAATCAAAAATTCAAAAGCCGCTTTTGGAAATACCCGTCCTTTGGTTTAATCAGCATGAAAAATACAGACCGTTTGCAACGCCGTTGTCGATTCAAATGATCAAATTTTCACTATTTCAGTATCCGAAAACAAGTAAAAACTCTCGCCACCTCAACTATGATAGTGATGCCCAACACAGATATGAAATAGCAGTCATCAAAAACTTAATTAATATAGCAAATATTATCTCTTCTCAACGTACTCGACGATATAAAACAAACACCAGTAAACAATGTTTTATTTTATTATATTGTCGACAACTAAATGAAATTAGCCCTCACCAAACTCAATAGTAAAACTATAAACGCTAACGACGACAAAAGCAATAAAAATACAATAAATCTATTTCACTGTTTCCAGATACAAAGTAATCATAAATACGTCGAGTCAGCAAAATGTCATCGAATAGTACACTTCTCCGGTTGAAAAAGACAAACAAATAAAATTGACGACTCATCATAAAAATCAGTCAAACTTGACTGTCACTACACTTCAGTGGAGTGTCTCCTGCATCATAAATTTCCACTGATCTCATATATAGGACACGCAAGAACAACATTATCACAAGGCTTATCCCGTTACTTCTCTGGTCAATGTGCAATCAAAAAACATCTGAAAATATACAAAAAACTAAACGATGATACTCCCAATAGCAATACACTCGTAGATAACACCTGAATACTATTTACAATTAATTGAATAGACTGGTATTTTTAAAAGCATTTATGATAAGTCAAGTGTTACAATATGAAGGCTGATTGTGACAGTTTGATTGAATATTTCTTTTCTATCTTTAAATTTGTTAAATGATTTTTGAATGACATTTCGGTTAAAGATACTTTTTGCGTGGGTATATGTGAAATAGACTTACATAATTGGTCAAAGATAAGGAAAGTTACAGAGTAAAGGCCAAAAGGATTATAGAAACATCTTAAGTAGATTCATTACGACTAAATAAAGTATGGTTGCTTGGAACCCCTGCAGATAGATAGCCAGTCACAGCCACTTAATTAAAAAAGACACTAGCAGAAAGAAGGTGAGATGGGGTTGATAAAAAAGAGGGAAGGTGTATTAGGATTCTATCATTAGAAGTAAGAAAGATAGTGAGTTCAGTGGTGTGAGAAACAAACGAAAGCGGGGAGAAAATAAGAAAGGAACGAGGTAGAATATAATCTGGTCCAGGTATTATGTAGAAAAAAAGAGAAAATTAATTCAGTAAAAGAGATAGCGATAGAAAAATAACCTTTGCCAAAGGTTGTTCATCAGAAGTGCAACATTATGCGTAGTAGGGTAGCGGCCGTTGGCCCTTGGCCGCTGGCTGTAGACGGACTGATTGACTTCCCTTTTTCTCTCTCTTTTTGCGCGAGTTGGGATTTCGTTTGGTCTTCAAGCGGAGATTATTGATGAATTTTCGGTCGTCCAAAGTTAGAAAAAAATGAAGATTCAATTCTGAATTGCAAAAGCTGAAAATAACGGTGAAAATTGAACTGTCACGTGATCAGTGACCTTTGACATCATGCTGTGTAGGGGCTGATCGATTAGAACTTGGAAAAAGATAATCAATCTGTAAGTTAATCCTATCTTTTGCTGGACCCTAAAAAGTCCTATTTCTTTAAGAGTGCAAACATCTGGGCACTAATAAGGGATCGATTTAGCAGAAACTTATATTGTAAATTGAACCCAACCCAAAGTAGAAACATACTGGGGGTGGATATTGTGAAAACAAAAACAAAATAAAATGAGGAATGAATGTTGGAATTTTTTAGCCGATTACGTCCACTGACGTGGCTATATATATACTTGCATACATAATCAGCCAGGCAGACCCGGTTGAAAACTGAAAAAAACTATGTTGACAGTTTTGATGACAGAATCTAAAGAATGGAAGTCATTCTGCGACAATTTTTTTGGCAGCTGATCGTCATAAGGGGATCAGTTGAACTATTGAAAAAAGGGAGGTCATTGAATATTACTTCTCTTGCTTTTTGTTGAATCATTGAAATGTTCAACCTTTCGAAAAAAAAATGCACACTGGATAACAGAAAGTTACTAATTTAGCATAAATTTACATTGCAATTATACCAGAACCTAAAAACCTATTGGGGAGAGAGGATTTTCAAAAAACAAACTTGGAACTTTTCTTCCAGACATTATAATGAGTATATGCTTGAATTATGGGCACTCTAGCCCCATTGGCGCTGTCTGTACACGTGACACATAAACACATAGACAGGGAGCTAGCCGGAATCATCTAAACACTTAAGAAACCATTGTTGAATGTGTTGATTGATGTTGACATTTTTTGTTGACGGTTTCTAATATATTTCTTAAAGGTGAAATTCTTTTTTTCCTTTCTCTTTTCCTTCTTCCTTTCTTTCCTCTCTTCTTCCTCTCAGCCCTTTGTTATGAAAAGCGCCCATACAGTCAGTATCCGTTACAAAGTCAATCTGATACGATAAACAGAAGAGCAAGAATCATCATCATCATCATCATCATCATCATCACCTTTTTAGAGTCTATCTTTGGACACGGACTTTCCCCACAATTCGCCAGGTCTCTCTCATGGGCGTCCCAGAGCCATTACTTTCTGAATTCGTCCATCTTTTGTCGGCCACGGTTTCTCATGTGATCTGTCATTCTCGAAACATGATCAGCCCATTGCTATTTGAGCTTCCCGATGGATTTTATGATATCTTGGACTCCTGATTTTCCTCTAATATGTTGTGCTCCAAATCCTAGAGTGATAAAATAAAAGAATCAGAATATACAACGAATATTCAAGCAATCTCAGATTTGCAGACTTTTTTGTTGGGAACCTTCATGACCTCCAAATGATGCTGTACAAAGTGAATGGAGAAAGCAGTGAACTAGGCGTCCGCATGAACTCCCATAGAACTAATATTGTGTACAACGAACGATCAAAATCGAAAACACAGTGGAGGAGAAATCAAACGAAGAATCACTCTTGGGTGGTATATTTTGGTAGAGCGATCCTAACCTTGAAGAACAAGAAAAGTCCACTGGTGATAAAAAGAATGGGAAACGTCTACTGCCATCTCCCAATAGTCACCTATGAAGCTGAATAATTGAATCTAAAAAAAAGACAACCTTGCAACGTGCAAAGGAGGAAAACATAACATGGTGAGATTAAAAAAAAAAAAAAGCAATGATAACTAACACGAGTTGTGGAAATTCAACGGGTGTTGACGACTGAGAAGATCCGTCGTCTCATGCCTCTGCTCTGTGTTTTCTCGTTCTCTTCCTAATCTATTCGAATCTTTGTTGCCGGTATACTTTTTCATCCGAATGGTATACATTTATCTTCCAAGTGGCTCTATAGAAAATGTCATGTGATGAACTTCTTTTTTCGGCATGCTGTGTTGGGGGTGATCAAATAAAGAAATCGGGGGAAAAGAGTGACCAATGAATAAGTCACTTCTCACACATTTCTTCGGAAAGTGACAGCTGCAAAAAGAAATGACAAGAACGCTGCTGCACACTAAGGAGGGGATCAATATAACAAAAACTTACGTAGCTAATCGAACCCCCATTTATAACCTTGTTTACGCAGGGAAGGATTTCTTGAAAAAAACAAAAACACCATTTTACAAGGTACAGCGTTACTGTAGGATATTTCACTCCTCCTCTACATTGGCGCAGCCTACACGCGTAATACACAAATATCAAGACAAGCAGTGAGCCATCTAGACCAATCTAATAACTGGAGAGACCTGTGGACAGTTCCGGTGACGCATTTTTCTCTATCCTGTTTACAACATCATCAAATTACCTCGTTTTCTTTTCTTCCCCCCAACATCCTTACCCTCTCATCAAACTACGTATCTTTATTTCCATCAGCTTTACCTTCCTACAACCTTATTGAACTGTCTAATTTTATTTTTCTCCGGCTATGATTTCCTACCTCCTTTTTGAACTACCTAACTTTGTTTTAATCGGCTCTGACTTTCCATCTCTGGGTTGAACGATCTAACTTTATTGTCAACAGCTTTGTCTTTCTACCTGTTTATTGAACTACAGAACTTTCTATTCATATAAAAATTCTCAACTTTTTCTCTGACTCCTCTTTTCCTATGCTTTTCTTTGTCAACTTAACTCTCTTCCTTATTACCAAAATTCATAACTTCCTTTCCTGCCCTCTTTCTCCCCACCCTTTTATTAAGGTTTCCGTTATGTTTTTACTGGAAGCGGAAGATTCGAACACAGGTAGGAACATAGCAGAATGCTTTAAGAATCCGTCAACGAAAACTTTCCCGAAAGCGGTCAACATAGTTTCCTTCAGTTTTCAAGTTGGTCTGGCTAGGTAGGTGCATAAAGGCTGCACCAATGGAACTAGTAAGCTTAAAATCTAAGCAGTTGTTTTTTTGATCCCTCCTCCAAATAGATTCTTAAAAGGGGTTCAATTTCCAATGTAAATTTAAGCTTAATTGATTACTTGGTTATGACATTTTTTAATGATCACTGCTCAAACAAAAGGCGAGAGAAGTAATTCATTCATTGATCACCACTTTTTCCCAACAAGACATGCTGCCAAAAGTTCTTGGTCACGTGACAGCTTCTATTCGGTGACTAACCAGACCTGGTATAGATACTCATGCGTATTTTCACGAAATTGATCCGCTCTAGGTGATGAGCCATATCCATCAAGATCAGTTTTCATTCGAGAATCTCCACAAGAGGCCGAATTATCTTGAATCGAAATATCAGAATTTCGTTGATATCATCGCGATGGCTTGCGAGGCCAGTGTCGCTTTGACCCAGTGTCAATGACGTAATTGTTGCTCCGAGATCAGAAGTTTAATACCTGTCGGAGAGCGTCAATTAGAAACCATAGAACCCCAAGGTAGTTGAGATCTGAGCCAGTAATAGAAGATAGAAATGCATTTTGTTTATACGTCGACTGTCAAGGTTTGTTGACGTAAAGAACTTGAAATCCCTCACAAAGCAGATATCTCTGGTAATGCCCAGCACTGACTGAAAACTCAATGAAAATGATTCCATGTATCCGTACCTCGCATAAATGAATCACCGAAAGCCGTGTGTGTACCAGAACTTATAATCTAAATTGAATTAAAAATTATCAAGAAGATATTCTAAAGAGAAAAAGGATTTTACATCTAAAATTATCTGAAAAAAAAAGGTCCCATATCTTAAATTATCTAAAAGAAATACCAGCAAAAGATTTTGGCATTGCTTGACCGAAATGACCATAAATTCACCAAAAAGCACATTTTAGGTCGTGCCTCGCAGTGTACAGTACTTTATGCAGATTCTCAAAGTTGTAGCCCTGAATAAGTGACTGGCAGCACCTGGGAACACACAAACACACACATACACACACATGATCGTGAAAAGAGAGAAGAATATGTAGCCCACTTGGCTGGTGATCGAGTGATCCATTCGTGGGGCTAAGATGATTCAATATAA
The DNA here is from genome assembly GCA_963457665.1 of Thysanoteuthis rhombus. NCBI lineage: Eukaryota > Metazoa > Mollusca > Cephalopoda > Oegopsida > Thysanoteuthidae > Thysanoteuthis > Thysanoteuthis major. The sequence continues at coordinate 12,679,160 of OY735208.1, forward strand.
CTATATTAAAAAGCAACAGTTACTCTTTTTCGCTATTGCATATTCAGGAATATTGTTTACCACATTTATACACGAAAAATATCTCTCACCAAAAATGGATTCAATGATCCACTGTGAAATACATTCGGTTCTTTCTCAGCCCACGACCCATACTTCCACAAAATGTCATTTGGTTTAATTGAGAACGTTTGGAGATATCTCGTGGACAAATAAGAATGATTACATGTAAATATCTTCTTAAAAATAGTTCTCAATCGAAGAAGCTCTCGAATCCGTCTACAACGGATAATTAATCAATTATCCCTGATCCCAACGTCTTTTGGCAGCATGATTTATTAGGGTGATTAATCAAAAGAAATTGAGAGTTGACTGATTTTTGGATAAGTCGCTTCCCTCATATTTTGTTTGGCAGTGATCACTAAAAAAAATTGAGTTTTAAATAAAAGTGCGAGTATCCGTGGGAACAAACTGGGGAATCAGCAGAACAAAAAAAAATATTTTCTTTAGACATAAGAATAAGTTAGTTTAAATTCTCAGCTCCCTCGCTCCGTCGAAGTGTTCTTTACGCGTTATGGATACATACATACATATATATATATAGTCAGTAAGCCAGCCAGATTGACAGACAAACCAACTTGATAACTGAAGAAAACTATGTTGACAATTTCGGACTGCAGATTCGAATATTGTGCCAAATGACACACCGGCAAGAGTGAATACATATGTCTTCACGAGGATCTATAGTAAGTTTGCATTTTCTCCAGATGCCACTAGTAGCAAATGTAGTTCTCCTTATTTGTCAGATTTTTAATTATTATTTGAATAATTCTGGCTGCTGCAGGGTCAAAATCTAATTTTACTTTTAGTCAAACGGAAGATAACGGCAACTATTACTCTGTTTATATAATAAATGATTTCGTAAAATGACTTTTCTGTCTGGCTCAGTTGTTAGGAGAGCTGCCAAGCAATCACTGATTTTAAATCACAGTTGATGAATGTTAATTCTATTAATTGGTTTGGTTATTTGACGAGACATGATAGATAAACTGTGAAGAGGTTACTCCGCTAAATTAGGTGGGGATTGTTCTTGTTACAAGGGAAAACAAGACAACTCCAACTGAGACAGGAACTTCACAATTATTTCAGTCTCGAAGGTACCTAACCTGACGTACTTTATTCAAAGTGATTTACCTTATTTGATTGCATTCTATTCCCAGGATAATTTCAAACTGTCTTGCGAAAGGTTAAAAACCCGTGGTAATTCTACGGCATTATTCAAACCCTGATACTTCTGTTTTAATTTCCTTTAACTGAATTTAAGAGTTGAATAACAATAGCCACCAAAATTCGCGAACGGTTCTACTTTTTTTTATAGGTGTATGTGTGTGTGTGTGTGTGTGTGTGTGTGTGCGTGTGTGTTTGACTATGCATTGGTGTGGTCTATTGCTCCTGGCCATACCATTTTATCAATAGACCTGAAAATTTGCATAAGAATTTCATTAATCCCCATTCTGAATTTTCTTTTTTAATCTTTTCAGTCTTGTTTTGACTGATTTTTAACAACATCAAGATTCTTTAGAATTCATGTTTTCAGGTGAATTTTCACTTTATTTTCTTAATGTATTCCAGTTAATAATGCTACTGATGTCATAAAAGGAATTAATTCTGACCATATTCCTTCTTGGATGTAACTTTCAAATTCATCACTACAATTGCTCAATAATTGACTGTTCTATTTTCCCATTCTCTTGATTGAAAAGTTCCTCTGTAGTTCATGTAACATCTTGAAGTATCTCACACAGGAGACGGAGTTCCAACCAACTCTCCAATGCTCTAAGAAGGGAAGGTATTGAATTGAAATGTGTAGGCAAGAGTCTTAATGAAATGTGCAAGCAATTTGAAATATCAAAATCTGTTGTTTCAAGGATCTGTGGTCAAAATGCTGCCGAGGGAAATTTTGCAAAACAGAAACGTTCAATGCATTTTACAAACGTAACAAGGCGACGGAAAAGAGAAGTATCCATCGACCCAACCCACCATCTAAAGGGCCTGCTTCTTCCATTGCAAACAGTTTAATCTGATACAGTGAATCGTATTCTGACAAAGGATCGTGGCTTGAAGGCTTGCAGGATTTTGAAAAAACCATTGATTACCGGAAAACATTCGTTGGAACGTTGGGAATCGTCTAACAAAACGAAGGGCTTGATTGTGGGGGATTAGTCAAAGGTAATCAGATAAATCCAACTTTTTTTTAATGTTTTTGAACGATCTAATATGCATGTACGTGGCCTTCAAGGAGCAGACTCAACAAGCTAACAGTTTACATAACTAAACATCCTCCTCCATGATAGTCAAGTATTTTCAGTTACCAAAAGTGAATATGAATTCAGAGTCACATCTAAAACCTTATTGTGGGATGGTGTTCCGTACCATACTGCTAAGCGTGAAGAGATTCATCCAGCACAATTGTATCGAGCTCTCACAATGACCAACAAACTCACCGGATTTCAATCCGTGGGATATTATGAAAAGAATGATTGAACCAATGAAAATCACCACCATATATGATCTAAAGAAAGTAATAAAGACAATGTTAAAAGAAAAAGCCAACGATGATCTGTAAAACAGTTTAGCGACATCAGTGCGTTTCAAAATCGAGGCCCTGATTATACTTTCCTTTTAAAAAGAACTTTCAAACTTGTGTTAAAACATTCTTCTTTTCTAATAGGTTTTGCACACAATGAAATAAAGTAATATATTTAATTGGAAAAATTTCATTTATAAGATTATTGGCTGGGGTTTCCAAACATTTGCGAGTCACTGTATGTATAAAGTATATTGATTTATGCATTTAATATTGCTTTAGTAAGAGCAGAATTTCGTTTACTCAAGAAATATTAAAAGACGGTTTATCATGTGCCTGTAGTTGATCATAGGTAGGAGCATAAATCGATGTGTCCAACTATCGAATTTACGCCAACATAAGAAAACTCCATCTTATTCTCCTTGCTTTTTTTTTCTTTTCTTTTTTTCTTCTCGTTTTATCCTTGTTCCTCTTCTTTGTTTGCTTCTTCTTTTACTCTTTTCCCCCTCCTCCTCCTCTTCTTCTTCTTCTTCTTCTTCTTCTTCTTCTTCTTCTTCTTCTTCTTCTTCTTCTTCTCTCTCTCTACAGTGATTGCTTGGTATTCACACATGAGCGATATCTAATCGTTTGCGCAGTTCCTTGTGTATAGTCATTGCCACCCTGTCGAATTATCGTTGCTTTTTATTAATTCATTTATTTTGATAACTGATTACTAATTAATTCGATCGTTTATTCGTGTTGAATTCTCACACCATTAGTTATGGTGATTTTCATTGGGAATCACGTGACAGCAAGCATACTCACAGGAAACAGGACCGGCTGAAACACTGGGCGCTGAAGATTGACTCGTTGGAAGTGCATGGGCTGGATCGAATACACATCAATAACAATACTTATTTTTGGTCATGACTTCTGACATCAGCTCAATCGGGATTTGTTTGCCCTGTACCGTTGCATTAACGATTAAATCAAATCACCAGTAGTAGTAGCAGTAGTAGTAGTAGTCGTAGTGGTGATGGTGATGGTGGTGGTAGCAATAGTAATGTTGTGCGTGCTAGTAGTAGTAGTAGTAGTCTTGATATCAGCGGCAGTAGTAACGGTGGTTGTAGTAGTAGTAGTAGTAGTAATGTTGGTAGTGATAGTGGTAGTAGTGTTCGAGGTGGTAGTAGTAGTAATAACGGTGGTAGTGGAAGTAGAAGTAGTAGTTTTGCTGCCCTTACGCTGGCTATGGCTTTAGCTGTCCCTGACTGAGTTCGACATGGCACGGATGCCTCTATTCGACAAGATTCTTAGGTTCGTGATATCAGGAATTGAGTAAGAGGCAAAAAGGTGAAGTGACCCGAAGTGGTGCCACTCACTTCAGTCGCTAATTTGCCAATAGAATCTGGGTTGGAAGATGGATTCATGCTTTCAAAAGGGCATTAATGCGAAGCGAACGCAAGTCCCCGTCGGTGTTTTGACTCGGCTTTCTGATTCAGTTTTTTCCATACCGGTAACCGTTTGGCCAAGATCACTGTTACTGACCAATCGTTACAGACGTTAAGCTCTTGACGTGAATGGCCGGCCACAAGTCAATCATCCTTTCGCTGTGATGTCAATCGCGTGGAATAACAATTACGTAGTCGCCTCTTAACAACTTATACAGCAAAACGGCTTCAGAAAACGATGGAGAGGAAAGTAAAGAAAAAAAAAGGTGTCAACGAGCGTCTGTGTCTTGACTGTGATTTTCGCTCTTTGAGCCGATTGACAAGTTTGGTACGTCAATCTTTAGAATGATGACAAGTACAAGAGACGGAAACCCCACTTCTTGCTGACATTATGTTCCACGTGGTTGATAGTTGATAACCAAGGGTGATAATGTGGTCATCGTTGCGACAAGTGACGAGGGCCCTGGTCAGGGTTGCCATTTGGTACTTTTCAAGATCAAATCTCGGCCAAATTGGTACTGAACAAAGCTATTTAGTTCTTGAAGTAAGCATTTGGTACTGAAGCATACATTTGATATCACTAACGAATGGTGATATGCAACATAAATATAGATGAACAACAGGCGAAAAATACAGACTTTAATCTTAGTCTGATGACAAATTTTGATTTATCTGATTATTTTGGTACTAAAGCTAATTAGTTTGATCCCAAAAACATACAAATTCAGTTTGATGATGGGTGTCACCTTATTGGGTTTTTTTTTGTTTTTTGTTTGTTTTTGTTTTTGTACTGAAGTTACTTAATTTGGTCCCCAAACCAAATGAATTTGGTCCCCAATGGCAAAAGACACTTGGCAACCCTATCAGAAATGATTGTTGGTGACAAAATATGAGAGATTGGGACATATGCAGAAACAAGGCCTTAGGATTTTACAGTTAGGAGGGTGATCACAGGGAATGAGAATTGGGATTAATATGAGGATAGTTTTCTGTTTTAATTTCTCATCAAAGATACGTTGAATGAGATTTCGACCTAATACATTCATTGTATAATGATCAAACTGTGTGATTATCATTCATCACCGAATTAAGTGTGTTGGAGAAGAAGGAGATTATGTTAAAACATAAATATCTGCAGCATGAAAACGTTTTTTTTTTTTATGATTAGGCTATAAACTTATTGATGCTCTTGTGTAATTTTGAAGAATACATAAATCGGTATGAAGAAATCGAATAAAATGGATATAAATAGTGCAAAATTAGAAAATTAAATTATTACAGAGTCAATCGACCTGTAAGGTGAACTAAGATTAAGACTGGAAAAAAAGATTATAGCATTTTTTCTCCTCGGTGCATATCCATGAAATCGCCAGAACATCATACTAAAAGTCCTAAGAGATCCTAAATTAAAATCTGAGAGGGTGGCCATTTTTCTAGATGGCCGCCAATTTTACCTTATTAGATTCTGTTTGATTACCTCTATTCAGGGTTGAGCACTCTTAAAGTGAGGTAACTCACCCATTGTAAGCTTATGCAATGCTCTTCCATAAGAATAGAGCACTCTTGTGGATTAGGAGTTTCTACGTAAATGAATATATCGCTTAAATTCACCCAGTTCCGTAGTCCAGAGGTAAGATATCGGCCTCCGGGTCCGATGTGAGGTTTTAATTCTGCCTAGCGGTACTGGATGGGATAAAGTCCATAGCCATACTGAAGAGATGTAATACATCGAAACAGCTGTCTATGGATGACACAATTATATATATATATATATATATATATATATATATATATGTAAGACAAAAAAGTTGTATAGAGAATTTTCTCAGCTTACCAGCGGTGCATCTTGTCAGTTTGTATAAAAAAAATTATAGACAAAATATAAACAGTTAAGAGTCTATCGGAAAGGGGAAGTTATGATTTTAAAATTGAAATGGACGACTGTGAATGTATATTTCTTTCAATTATGACTACGTCATTGTGCCTTGATTCATCCAAAAATTTAATCATTTCTTTAAACGAAGTAATGAAACTTCTTCTTTGACTAGAGTGGAAATATCGAGATTCGGCAAAAATCGAGTCACTATTATTAAGCCAAAAATAAGGTAAAAAGGTCAAAAACAACTTTTTTTAGAAACTTTCAATTTTCAAGTTTGTGGATAAAACGGTATGGGCAGGACAATGAAACATCAAGATATACAAGCAAACACATTAGCAAAAACAAAAATACATACACATTTGGAAAGAATGGTTAGAACCTTTCACCATGTTTAATGGCTACAGTTTTTCAATGGAGAAACCTTAATAATGAAATATTTGTTATGTAAAATAAATACTTTTTCATGACTGAGCGAGCTATCTATCTATCTATCTATCTATATATATATATATATATAAACGTTAATAAACTAGTTGATTAAAAAGGGGGTCTGCTTCAGTAATCGAACTCACGACCATTAGGGTAGTTGTTAGAACCTAGCGTTGTTTTTTCCATTGAGCTAAATAGTCGTTGTAAAGGCCAAAATTTTGCTTATTCGCGGTCTATTTTTGCTCTTCTTCTTCCTTCCAATGCAACAAATATTTTATTAAGAAATGGGCGTATGATCCAATACAATGATCATGAATAGCATAATATCACATAAAAACTCTCGTTTGAAAGTATCTCCTGTTATTATACAGTGAATGTACCAGTTGGCCCAGACAATGTTAATAGAATGAATAATGAAAGGAAATGGGGATAGTACAGGAATCGAACCAGCGACTGATTAGGTAGCTGCTTCAACGTAGCGTTGGTCTTACCATTGAGCTAAAGAGCCAAAATATCGGTAGCAGGTTCGATTCCTGTCACAACCCCACTTTCTTAAATCGTTTATCCTGTTCCCGTTGTGTAGACCAAATGGTACATTCACCGTATAACAGGTGATCATTTCAAATAAGAGTTTTTATATAGTGTAACACAATTTATAATCATTCTTTCAAATCATATATTCACTTCTTGAAAATAGATAAAAAAATTTCTAGTGTGTAAAAATATGATATCCCTAATCGACTTTTGTATTCATTCTCTCTCGATCACCGCCAATAAAACCCACCTACACTGAAACCTATCTCTTAATGTTCATCTCAATTAACAGTCATGACCCTTAGGTCAGGAGTGAGAGTGACGAAGCCATTACGAAAATTACAATGTCTTTAGAAAATCCTGACTATTCATTTTACGACGTGGATTTTTTTCCATTGTCTTCTTTTCTTCCTTTCTCCCTTTTTTCCTTTTTCAAAATTTTTCCATCTATTATTTGGAAACATTTTTTATGCTTTTCTATCTCATCTTTGTTCCGTGCTTTGCGAGTTTGGATTATTTTCAAGAGCATAAGTGACCTCATTTTATGATTTAGGTTGAGAGTGATCGTGCAAGTAGTTCCAATAAGTGTTTTAGTTGTAGTAGTAGTAGTAGTTGTCATTGTGATATTAGCAGTAGTATTACGATCAGATGCAACAATACAAGCGACAATGTGCTGTGACCTTTGCGAATATTGTACACTCTTGAAAATATTATCACTATTGTTTAGTCCGGTTCAAGTTTCTGGCATTGTTATTTCGAGAGCTGTCTCAAGTAGGTGGATATCTACCAACAAAAGTTCATGCAACTCTCTCTCTCTCTCTCTCTCTCTCTCTCTCTCTCTCCATATATATATATATATATATATATATATATATATATATATATATATGTGTGTGTGTGTGTGTGTGTGTGTGTTTATAATTGAACGCAAAGGTAATTGAGATTATTTTCCTTATTCTCTACGATGAATCATTCCGAATTTGATGACATTTATCTACTCAATTAGCGTTAGTAAAACAGTTCATTAGGTGGAATTCAATTAATCAACAGAGCATTGATATTATTAACAATGTTAATTCAACAATTAGCAATAATAACTTCGGAATAAGTAATTGCCCCGAGCGGAAAATAAATTTGGCACTAAATTGGGCCATAACAACAGCTAAAAATCAACTATTTCTATACCCATTGCATGTTGTAATGCTCAACACAACTTTGGAAGGCCAATAATAATCTATTTTGCAAGTTGAACCTTCATCAATTTTTGAAATCTTGACGCAAACCAAACAGTGCTCTAAGGACCTGAAAAAATTGATTGAAGCTCATCAATCTAGGGAAGGCTATATGAAAATTCCCAAGCGATTCGACACACGCCATTCCACTGTCGTATTTATGTATTTATAAACGGAAGGAAACAGGTAACAACATTTGCCAGCTCGGGTCGTTCAACGAAGATTTCTGAAATTCCAAGAGAAGTGTCAGTCAGCAGGAAAACGAGCCTAAAAGATACCCTGACAGATCTGAGGAACCCTGAGATGGATGAATCCGTTCGGACAATACGCAGATCATCAACCCGATAGGGATCTCACAGATGGATTGAACGAAAAAAAGCCATTAATGAAGAAAACAAAAAAAAGGTTCGTTTAACATTCGTTAAAAAGGTTTTGGGTCCGTTGAATGATGACTCGGATACAGTTATTCTGTCAGGCGTAATAAAATTGAGCTTTTAGCACATAACTTTCAAGGTTAGGTTTGAAGAAAAATGAGCACTGCACATGATATAAAAATATCATGGAAACAGTGAAGCAAGATGATAGCCAAATGATTTTATGGGACTTCGTAAGTGCAGCAGACACGGGAAAATCACTAGGATTGATAGGAAAATGGATTCACTCCATTTCTTACACAAAATTCTTCTCCTCAGTAATCTACCTTAAACTGGCTGGGCAATTAATCTTATAACAATGCACAGATTTGATACATACTTAGAAAATCAATGCAAATTGATTTGGAGGGAATAGATCACCTGATTTTGTCAAATTATGACAAAAAGAAGACATCTGAGAAAGATGCCTAATTTCAGTTACATACGTCCTAATATCTGCCCCTAAACTTGTAAATTGTTTTCAGAGTGTCCAGAAATAACCCCTGGTAACCTCAAATGAACTTCTAAGTCAACCTCTATAGCTTATCTGGTAAGGTGACCTGTCTTTAGTCTACATGCAGAATATCAAGTCGACATATTGTGTAGTTTTAGCGGAGAAGAGACGCAAATATATAAACAAACAAAATACTCAAATATCAGTATAGATTGTATGACTATATAATGTAGATATAGTATGCAAAAAACAAATATTGTAGAATGAAGAATGAATAATTTTAATATGATTTATGAGGTTTTTTTACTTAGGAAAACTTCTACTTGGATTTTTTCAAAACTATATTTTTCAAATTTAGATGGGCTCTCATCTCTTATTTATGAACCGATTTTCATGAAACAAAAACGCCATTTTCAAAGTTAATGTGTTGATTACGCAGTTCGAAAAAAACATCGGTTTTTTTTTTTCAAATTAAAAAAAAATTATGTTTATTTTATGTATCTAAAAGAAAATCCTTTTCCAATTTTCCCCCTCTTTTAAAGGACTCTCTCTATAGATATAATCTACATCTATGTCCCAATGTAAGGTATTCGATATTCAAATCTCTATTTTTCACAAGTTCCAAACATGCCCACTGAAAAATACCTCCAAATTACCCCTGAATTAAGAGAAAAAAAAAAACAGAAACAATTATGAACCGAAATTTATTTTTAAAAAATGGCTCTCAAGATAATCAGACATTGTAAAATTAATGTGAAAATTACGTATAGTTGGGACAAAGGGGATTAGCGGAAGTGAGTTCCTCCCTAACAAAGACAAGGATAGGATAATAGATAATTCCCCAATTGCCTAATCTAAATCTAATCCGACATTTGTAGAATAAGTTGAAAAGTACTGTCCATGAACAGAAACGTACTAAACGATTTAGGGAGAATTCTGTATAGAAGGATGGTCTAAAATACATGTCAAGAGATTCGGAAACCTTATCAAAGGTCAAAGATAAACGCCTATCAGTACCAAAAGATCCTCAACAATGAATCCGTTGAGGCGATAGAATATTTACGCAAAAGATGTTGTAATGAAGTATTGATAATTATGGAAATAAAATAATTATTAATATCAATTTCCTCTTATTTCTTAATAATTCACTTGGAAAACTGTTTTGGTATCGCTAATTGAGTATATGAATGTTATCAAATTAAATGCAGAATGATTAATCAGAGAAAAGGAAAGGAAAATGTTGGGGTTGAATATTTTTGCTTATAAGTCGAAGCAGGATTGTAAAACTAATGATTTCGTGCAATCCCTAGGAATTTCAGGAAATCCCTGATCATTTGAATAATTTCACTATCTGCGTAGTAAAGGTTAACACGTTTGTGACGTTTACTATTACTACTGTAATGGGTTCGATTCTATAATGACTTTGTGTCAAACTAAGCCGCGCATACACTGTAAATCCTGGGGCAGAATATTCTTGATACTCACCGTGCTGGGCCCTTCATTGTATTTTATGAAGCGATAGTACTACTTGACAGCATCCATCTTTCCTCCTAGTAATACGTAATAGATTCTAATGGAATACAAGTACCAACAACAGGGGGACATACTTGACCTGACCAAACCTGGTCTATGACAAGAAAGGTTGACAAAAACCACTTCAGCTGGGATTTAACCACACTAGCGTGGATCAGTGTTTCTAAATCTATTTCAATGTCACTCTCCCTGAAGTCTTTATTACAAAATCCCATCAACCTGTCAAAAAATGCTCTTATATATTACTATTTTCATCTTAATCTCCCTTAAGTATAATTTTAATTCATTTTGTGTAATGAGTGTTTATTTTATTCATGGTTTTTGAACATCCTAAAAGTATGTAACAAAAAATAGGAGACACAGAAAAGTGAAGACAGAAAATGTTGTGATTTTTTTTCTATTTACTTAAGCTTAGCAAACACAGTCCAACAGCATAGGATAATAATCTTTTTAATAATATTTTATAATTGCATGTTTACTACAAAAAATTACTTGTTTTAAAAAAATTAAAGAATATGAATATCCGGATATAATATCTTCACTCTTTATCTTTCATCTGACCGTATTGTTTCATCTCTAAAATAATTTCATCTAGCTCTTGCTTAATCATTCACCAGTTTGTGTTTATCTTATTCATATTTTTCAGCATCCTAAAAATATGTTACGAAGATTGACTTACATTAACATACAAAAACTCAAATAAGCTACCCGTCGACAACTGTTTTTGGAACCACATAGGAAGTAACCAGATGCGCATGACTCATTCACTAGGTACTGTGATAGAATTGATTGCATAACCATGAATGAATATTTAATTATAATTTCAGGATACTGTTTTATAGTTTAAACTACTTAAGTCCTATAAAAAAATTAATGGATGTTTTTGAATATCAATAAAACGATTTTTGAGTGTATTTGTTTCAGTTGAAAAGCCCATGGTTTTAAGCGGTGTGTAAGAGGTGTTTATATCTGGAGATTTTACCCTTTTTTAAAAACGTATATTGTTACGACCAGCGAACCAAGAGAATTACAATGTTCATCAGTAGAGTAGATATATCAACTCATTATGAGTATCAGACAATCTTTACCAGGAGATCCGATGAGGATCGAACCCACCAGCAAAGCAATATTAGTTGCTAATCATTTCTATTTGACTTGCGTCTGGATCCTTTTGTTTTTCTTCATATTTCTTAATTAAATTGCAGTTTTGTATCAATAGTTGGAGATGCAATGAGGATCGAGCCCACGGATTTTTGAAGATCATTTCTGACCAGACGAATGTAGTGCTTCAATCTTTGCTACAATAGTTGCAAGGTCAACAAAGAATGTTTTAGAGAAGTTTCTCCCCAACTAGTCTGTGAAGATCTTCATGTCTAATCGACCTATTGTCAATTCCTATTCTTGTAAGGCTTTGGGTAAATACGAGCTTGCTTGACTTAGCTTTCAGACATGTAACCTGAACCATTTTGTTTTCATTTTATTTGGTATTCAACCATCGATTATGGGGATCCAATATTGATTGAACCCGCTAATAGAGACCTGCAGTCTTTAGCCTGTTAATCATTGCTCGACAATTTGTCCCTTGAGTTATTTTTTTCTTATATCATCTTCTTGTTAATTGCAGGAGGAAACATTCAGTGATATACTTGAATTGAGATTTCATTTCTTGTTCTGTTCTAATTTTTTTTGTTTTTTTTTTAATGGTGATATTTTTTACTGGGAAGACAGCTTAGTTTGAAATCATAGGTACCACGTATTTTCTCCAGCAAAAGTTTTACCCCCTTGCCGAAGAGTCCAGGATTACGACTAGCAAACAAGAAAAATACACTGTTTATTATTAAATCAGACATTTCTTCAGGAGAGTTGTGACAGTCCATGATTTGATAAAGACTGTTTAGAGTCAAGAAATAATTCTCAGGCCATTGAAAGAGGCGTATACAGAGGAAAACGAAAACAAGTAACTGATAAACTCTTTGTCTCCTTCCTTGCTTCTAAGCTCTATGAACAATATATATATATATATATATATATATATAGAGAGAGAGAGAGAGATAGATAGATAGATAGATAGATAGATAGATAGATAGATCATAATTTTACCAAGACAAAATTAAAGAATATCTATAGGTTTTTTTGATCCTCACTTGTTGCGTGGAGTGCTAGCAGGGGGTGTCATGCAATCATCATATTAGGGGTTTTAGTCAGTCTACTTCAAACATTCAGAGGTAAATATCATAATTTTTCATGATGACAAAAATAGCTCGGAGAAGTATATAAGAAAGGCAGAAAAAATGGGGCTTTTTTTCCATAGAATTTGTATATTTTTCTATAAATGGCTCTCTTTAATTCAAAGAAGATCCGTAGAATCTGATCCATAGTTAGAACGCTAGGGTTACGTACTCAAGAGAAACATACACAACGAATATCATTACATCTAATTCAGAAAACAGACAATAACCATTTAGCATATGATACAATGATACACTGGATCTAAATAGAAAAATATAATAATACACCAATGAGAAAAAAGAACTCAAATAAAACATCTGAAACAATAAGATTTCATTAGTTGTTATTTTTTATATAATGATGTACCAATAAGAAAAGAAAGCTCAAATAAAACATCTATATATCACAAATTATGATAATTCTATAAATCTAAAAGTTAACATATATTTGGGGCGGCTGTGTTCAATCAATACATATGTAGGATACCATACTAAAATATCTGTGCTGTTTTAAAAAATCCCGAAACTAGACCATGGTAAAACAGCTGATGTTCCCAACAATAAAATAAAGTGCATAAAATAATTATCTAAATTTGAATAACAGCGATAAAATCAAATTTTGTACAACATACGAGGAAATATGAATGTGAAACATTTACAGCGTTCGGAAAATATCCAAGATGATTTGGGAATGTATACAATTTCTAAAAAAATTAAAGAAACGTTCTCGTTTAATATGAACGTGCAAAGTTTAAAAGAGTACACACACATAAACACACACACACACACATAAACACACACACACACACACACACATATATATATATATATATATATATATATATATATATATATATATATATATATATATATATATATATATATATACATATATATATATATATATATATTAGGAAATTGCATCAATCACCCAATAGCCTGATAATGGCAAAAGGATTTTGTACAAATATTAATTTCGAACATAATCTCATTTTTTCAATGCACTCAATTCAGTTATAATCAAAGTTTAACGAGTTTATGGCTACGGAATATTGATAAATCCTCCTACATATTGACCTGTGAGCAGTGACAATCTGTTTCCTTCAGATTCACGAAGATCAACGTACAGATAGACTGCCGAAAGTTGCTAAAACATAATTTAGTATAGTTTTTCCCGGCCGTTATCCTCATCTCGATTCATCTTCTGAACACAACGTTCCGGCCGTTGTGTTGTACCCCGTGGCCTTCTGCAGGAGAGTGTCGTAATTGGAGGTGTCTTGAAATGCCGAGCCAGGGTGTGTCGGGGAATCATATTTTTAGAATGGAATGCCCTCATTCCGCTGTCAAAGTCCCGTTGGGATCGATTCTGAGGACAAAACGATGTTGCGGATAATTTTTGATGCAATAATCAACTCGATATCAGAAGCTGATGCCAAGGGTTGTTTCATCATCATCACCATCAGTCTTTTAACATCCGGCGTTAGACATAGACCTTCCCCAGGATTCGCCACGATTCTCTATCATGGGCTTCGCGGAGCCAGTATCTCCCAAATCCGTCCAGCTCATCTCTCCATCTTGTGTTCTGTCGGCCTCGGTTTCTCATGTGATCTCTGGGGACCCATGTTGTGAAACGTGATGTCCATCAGTTGTCTTTCATTCTTGCAACATGGTCTGCCCATTGCCATTTGAGTATTTTAATAGTTTGTATGATGTCAGGGACATCCATTTTCTTCCTTATATACTGTACTGTCTTGTGATCTTTCCATGTAAAGTTGAGCATGATTCTCTCATGCGCACGTTACATACTTCTCAGCTTGCAGGTCTGTCTCTTGGTTAGGTTCCATGTTTCAGCTCCATAAGTGACTATCGGGAGAATGCATTGGTTGTATGCTCTTCTCTTTAGGATTATTGGGATCATCTGGTTCTTGAAAGTTGAGCTTGCTCTGCCGAAGGCTTGCCATCCCAAAGTGATTCTTCGCTTGATTTCCTCCTCTTTTGAGGATCTCATAGAGATTTGTTGTCTGAGGTAGATGTAGTGGTCTACCTTGCTGAGTTTTGCATCTTCTATCACGATAGTTACGTTCTTATTCTCAGCTTGATTATTGCACATGATTTTTCGTTTTACTGAAGTTTATGTTTAGGCTGACTTTTAGCAAAGGTTGTTTAGACCTCTGTGAAATAGTTGAGTGTAAAGTCAAATTGATATGGGGAAAGGAAAGTTAACTCTTGCCGGTATTTTAGGGAAACAGTAAGAACCAAAGTCAAGTCCTGTCTTACAAAGAACTTAATACTTGTGAATGTATATCCATTAGTTTAGGGGAGATGATTCAGGTAAACGAAATATAATTTAAAGTAAACATAATAAATGAGACTGACATTAATTCCTTTCGAAAAGGGGTTAACCCGTTCCCTCCCCCCAGCTATGAGTAAAATAGCGTACGTCAAAGTGAGTGACACAACCCCGGGTGCTTGTCACCTCCAAGTCAATTTTTATGTGAAAATGTGAATTATTTCCAAAGCAAACTTGATAAATATTGGAGTATACAGGAGATTCTGAGTAACTACAAGTCCACAATAAACATCTGGAATTGATGTGAGATTCTGAAATTATTAGTGGAGGCTTGAGGAGAGGATTTAACATAAAACCTACCCCAGGGAATATCACTGAACTCAACTAAGCTAAGCTTAGTCAAGTCGCTTTTCCCCTTTTTGTTTCGTCTTAGATATTCTATAAATAAGGGAAGCAGATTGAATGAGGGACTTGAGGAGATATTAGGAAGGTTGTAACAAACCTTTTTTGAAATTCTATTTAAAAACTCTCAACCCGAATAGTGAACATAGTCAACATGGGTTTCTTCGGCTTTTAAATGATATTAGCTGGCTAGCCATCTATCTATCCGATAACCGTATCCCTACAAATTGTCTGCCACCAGACGAAACCGGCCAAGTTGGTTACAGATTTTTGTCTCATTACTCATGTGTGTGCGTGCGCGCATGCGCTCACAAGTGTTTTGGGATCGTTGGCAACTACTGTGGGTGCTTCTTCATAATTAAGAACAGATCCGGGCCTCTTTTGAGATTTATTATCGGTATCTATATTTTCATATATAGATATATTGAAACAACTCTGAACAGTTCAAACTGTAGTAGTTGAGCAGCATTATATCCTAAGATCAAATCGTACTTAAAATTAGTCCAACTCCTTATGCAGACACTATACCCGTTGTGGACTCAAAAACCTCCAATAACAATGGATTTTTATCTCTATTAACATAGAATATCTGAATAAAAATGCAATATCATTAGTACCACGTATGTTGGTATTTAAGTCGACTTTCTAAGCATCGATTATTTTCTCGAATGGATCATGTTAGTCTGATTAGACTGATTGATACTCTGATGAATCCAGCGCTGCTATACCTTGGAGAATTGTCTAAACCAGCGAATATTGGATTTTGGAGTCGACTTATACGTCAGTATATAAGGCCACTCGACTAAGATCAAAGTGGAGTATTTGTTCTTTGATGAGTTTGTGCAGTTTAAGTTGATCTGTGCTTTGCCGGCCTTTAGACTGAGAAGTCGAACAGCCCAGATGCTGGTGCAATGCCATAACTGATGAAGGGTCATTGAGGCTTGGCATTGCTAAGCATCAGAGCCTGAGATGCGTCCCGGGCCTCACAAAATTACCTGGCCTATTGCACAAAAGGGATGGGGTTGGGAAACACTAAGATCAAAATCGAGGACACAGAACTGGAGAAATTAGATCATTGCATCTACCTAGGACAATGAATCTCCATGAGACCCTCAAAATAAGAAGAAATCAAGCGAAAAATCATACTAGGATGGCAAGCCTTTGGCAGACCTAGCTCAACCTTCAAAAAAAAGAAGATCTCAATAATCCTAAAAAGAAGGGTGTATAACCAATGCATCCTCCCAATAGTCACTTATGGAGCTGAAACATGGAACCTAACCAAGAGACAGATCCGCAAATTGAGAACGTGCTCATGAGAGAATTATGCTGGGCCTCACATGGAGATACCACAAGACAGCACAGTACATCCGGGAAAAGACAGGAGTTAGGGACATCATAGAATCCATTAAAAAGCTCAAAGGGCAGTGGGCTTGCTATGTTGCACGAATTGCGGACAACTGATGGACATTGCAACTTAGGACATGGACCCCCTGAGATCACATGCAGAACCAAGTGTGGCAGAATATTAGATGGAGAGACAAGCTAGACAAATACAGAAAGTACTGGCTCCGTGATGCCCTTGATAGAGAAGTGTGGCAAATCTTGGGGGAGGTCTATGTCCAACAACGAACGTTGAAAGACTGATGTTGATGATGAATTAAATCTTAGTTTTAAGCTTTTTCTGGTCTCAAATCAAATCTAGCTGTTATGTTATCCGTCATTCAATGAGTTCAGTGAGTTTCAATGACGTAATTGTTATGTCATAATGAGAAGATAAATTGCCCAATGAGATGCGTCAGCGACAAACTACCAGAGAGGAAATTTGTATACAAGCTCACTATATGTATATATGTTCAAGAAACAAAATGTATTTGTGACAATAAAACTGTGAGTGAATATATTGTTTATATCTTGCGGCTTCCAAACATCTGAAGTTTATCGTGTGTGGATCTTGCATTGAACAAGTGTGTCCACACCTATTCTATGCTGCCTCAAAACAGTGTATCATGTGGAAGAATCTAATACATGTCCTATAACGACTACTGATACAGCTTGAATCTGGTAAGATATAATACGCTTTAATACAAAAAAAACAAACAATTTGTTGTAGGATCCAAACGCACTCAATTAATAATATATGCATCGAATTCCGTAAATTGATTTTAGACTCAGATAGCATAGTTAAACTGAACAAATCAACTTTACCGGTGTTGTACTACGGAAAAGTGACATTTCAACAGAAGCAAAGAGAATATTTTATCGACAGGATGCGCGTTGCTGATGGACACATCATTTAACGGCGAGACTTCATTAAAAGTTAACGAATCAAAAACACAAAAAAACAGGTATCGTGAGTCACTCAACAGAAGTCGTCCAACGTCTTTCCGCAGCATGCTTTGTTAGGGGTGATCAATTTACAAATAGGAAAAAGGGGCAATCAATAAATAAGTTAATTCCGTTGCCTTTTGTTGGATCACTGAACAGTCCAGATTTTCAAAAGAAGTAACCAAGTGACACAAACTGGGGGATCAATTCAGCACGGCCTCAGATTGAAAATTGAACCCCCTACTGAAAGACATACCACTGCAGACGCTTTTTCTCAAAATTTGAATAAAACAATTCATTTTGAGGTAATAAGCAGAGGAAATATCCCCAAATTTAATCAACTCTTACTTAAGCCGTGACATACCATCCCACATAATACCAATGATATTCATCAAAATAATTCCCTGATCCAACGTATAGATGTGACTAATTTATCCTCACCTCATGGATTACCTCTCCAGAAAAATATCATTGGAATTCGTGTGGAACTTTTGAAATACAGTGTGGGTAGACATATACCAATGATGTAGGGGAGGTGGCTGTGAACATTCCTGAATCTGCCTCTAAATCAAATCAATCTTCCCTCAGCCAACGGTCCAACCATCAACAAAATTCCATCAAAATCTATCGTTGTGTTTTGGAGATATTGTACGGACAAATAGAGAGCCATAATTGAATACACATACCTCCTCTAACTTTGTTCACTGGAGATACAAGAATCATACGATCAACAATACGTCCACCATCCAAACGTCCATGTCAGTGATATTCGATTTTAAGGGGATTGTAAACGAAGTATTAGTCCGATTACTAGTTGTTGTAGAAGAAAATCTGGCTCTCAAAAAACAACTAGGTTTGAACTGAAGTAAATTTACAATTTTATTAACGTTTTGCGCTGGAGTTTTTGTATATGGTTATTTTATTTGATAAGCAGGCCTCAAATGGATATGCATATAAAATATCAAAATTTAGCTAAAAAAATGAAAACAGTTTTAGTTATCAACAATAAACGATACTCGGCAATACTACAAGAAAACAAACGCTCGATACGTAATCTTTCACTGACATCACACCACTTATGACATAATAGCAGCTAGTAAACGAATAGACATCCGTCCTCCCCGTTTCTGCTTTTTAACATAACCGAGTCCGACCGTCTGATCTACAATGATCTCATAGAGATATACAGATACATTTAAAAAAAAGCAGTGAGTATGCAGAGGGGCCGCTTGCAGATTGTAATATTTGCAAAAGAAAAGGAGTGATTTCGACGAACGAGACAGAGACAATAGGGGTACACTTACTCTAAAATGTTTTCGTTGAAGCATTCAAGATAACAGGAATTTCATTGTTAAACTGGACAAAAGAAGCGGTCTCAATGAATTAAGAGGACAACTAATAGCAAGAAAAAAGTTATTTACCCTACGTTCACTAAAATGCTCAAAACTTGGGCCCTCTTCCTGCAAAGGGGAACATTGGGTAGTTGCCTCGGGGTCCCGCATTTTAAGGGTACTAAAATTCAATTTAAATAGACATAGAGGACATCCTTTGAACCTTTGTTCTATACTTTATTGAACACGTGTATCCAATCAGGGTCGACTCTACGGCCTTTGGACTAAAGGCAGTGCTTTGCCCGGGGGCTACAAATATTCTTGGGATGACCCTGATGACAACCAAGAAGATTTTGATACATTATCTACTATATACGACTCGAATCATCAAAATGTCTGGTAATGACCTAATTATTTCGACTCGTCACTATACTTCGAGACATTTATAAGATATAAGATTGGTAAATCACTCAACAAAAACTGCCATGCGACCAAAGACTTTTGACAGCATACCGAATTTCAGGGTGAGCAATTGAAAAATCAGAAAAAGGGGAGATCAATGAATAAGTTCTTCCACTTGCTTTTCCGGGGCAGTGAGTATCAAAACAACGTCCTAATTCTTGAAAAAAACAGGTGAATAGAAATAGTGAGGAGTGAATATAAAGTCAGACCTATTTAACTGAGAGACACATATATTACAATTATGGTTTGGCGAATTTTAATATATATATATATATATATATATATATATATATATATATATATATATATATATATATATATGAGTGTGTGTGCATGTGTTTGTGTGTGTCTGGATATTTGCTCAGAAGTGTAAAAACTCTCTCCCCTGGGCTTATAGAGTCGGTGGTGTGACGTCATTGAAAATGTATTGTGTGATTTCTGCACTTGAAATCAGTGAACATACCATTTATTCCTGTGTTGCGATTCATTTGGTAAATTATTGCATCACACAAGACTCTCGGATACTTCCACCTCGTTCCGACACATACTTACAGTCTGGATTTGTCTTTCTACAAACTCTGTTGTTTTTTTGTTTGTTTGTTTTTTTTGTTGAAAACGCCTTTCGAAAAGAAGGAGATTCCTGAATGTGGACCAGCTTGAGGAGAACGTGATGAGGCTGCTGATGGCGATCCCGACAGAAAACTTTATGCACTTTTGGAAATTAGAAGGGAAGCTTTGTTAAGCATGTCTCAACTGAAGTGATTTGAAAGGGACAAAGATGCTATTGTCCTGAGTGGTATATCAGAAAGCGTCAACCAAAAATTGCCAACGAGGCTTTCTCTCAGTTTTTAGTTGACTGACTGGCTATGCATATATCCTGCGTACAAGCTGTGCCAAAGGAGCCAAAGGGCTGAACATTTAAAAGATCACTCAATATCACGGTAACAAAAACGTTTTTAAAAAATCTTGCCCCTACACCATACAGGTTTCAAGTAAGGGTCCAGTGTGAAATGTAAGTTTAGTCCCTAGTTTGTGCCTGCTGAATTTTGTGATCACTGCCTAACAAAATGGTTGGAAAGTAACTCATATTCACTGATCACGCCGTTTTCCAATTTCCTATTTGATCTCACCCAACATGACACGGTGCCAAAAGACGTTAATCACATGAAAGTTTCTGTTGAATGTTTTTTCACTAACAATAAATGGCTGGATACTTTCCGGACACACCTGGTATGCGTATATAAGTTCGTATAGGTATTGAGAGAGATGAAAATAGATGGAGAGAGATATGCAGAATATTATATATATATATATATATATATATGTATATATGTATATATATATATATATATATATATATGTGTGTGTGTGTGTGTGTGTGTGTGTGTGTGTGTGTGTGTGTGTGTGTGTGTATGTATAGTCTAAAACATATCAACAGTCAGATAGGTACAGAATATGATAGATAAATATCTGTAATTCGAATGAATCATTGTACCAGGACTAGTTTTTTTAAATATTATCTAAAATTATCTGAAAAGAAACAGATGTTTCGTCTAAAATTATCTGAAAAAAAAGGTACCATCACAAGATTCAAGCATTGTTGGTCTAAACTGACTACAGAGACCCCAAGATGCCATTTTCCAAAATAAAATCTTCGGATGGTGCTTAGTCGTGTACTCATGCGAATTTTCAAAGTTGTAGCCCCGAGAATATGGCCAGGAGTGCCCTGACACACATACACTTGGACGAGCAAAGTAAAAAGAATCTTTAGCCACCTGGCTGGTTGGTTGGGCGAGCCATTTGTTTGGCTACGGTGATTTGATAAGGACCAATACAAACATGACCCATACAAAGACACAGATATAAATACACTAACATGAATGAATATATGGAGATTTAGACCAAATGATATGTGCTTGTGATCGATAACTATACTGATACATAGACCAGTAAAGTATTAGCGATATCAATTATACTTGTATAAACAGGTATGATTGTTCACCCAATAGAAACCGTCAATCATACACTGTCTTTGGTCATTAAGCAGTGTTGGGAGTGATCATTTTTTTTTTTTTTTGGTAAAAGAGGTGAATGATGGATAATTTACTTCTCTCACCTTCTATTGGATCACTGGAAGCTTCATGAATTCTTCCAGACACAAAGTACGGCACAAATTCAACATAAACTTACACTGTAAATTGATCCCCCCTAGCAACTTCTTTTCTTCCCCCCAGAACAAATAAAGACTGTTTTTATAGACATAATGAGGGATAAATGTTTACAATTTCAGCCTACTGGTTCCATTTGTGCAGCCTTAGCGTGCGATAGATAGATAGATAGATAGATAGATAGATAGATAGATAGCAAGAATCACTTAAAAACTGAAGAAGCTCATGTTGACAGTTTCAGTTGAAGGTTTCTTATACATAAATCCGTAAATTAATAGCAATATCTATAAATATGTAAAAACACAGGCCGAGAGAGAGAAAGAGCCACAATGGGTCGATAAATCAATGAATAAGCGAGATCGATTTATTTTTTTCTATTACGTGTTGCCTTATTTTATTTCCAAGCGTATCACTTAAAAGTATTAAAAAGGTGCGTATCAATGGGTCGAAATAAATTTGTACGCCCCGCTTTTGTTTGTGTATTACTACTTCTGAAACCCCCAAGGAAATCACCTGATGATAGCGAGTAAATTCTCTTTTGGGTTGTATGAAATATCCGACCCATACATTTGGTCAGAGGCATAACTGAGGGAGGGCTGTTCGAAAACGCCCGCTGGCCCCAAATGGGAGGGGAGCTAAAAGCTTTTAAAAATAGTAGACCGCCTATTGCATTTTTGCTGATATTATACAATAACAAGCTTATATTTGGGATACTTTTTCACTTTATAACAGATAGTGTATGTCTGTTTACTGCAAATTTTTACCCGTTTCACTGAACCTCACTAAGTGTTGGAAGATCCCCTCGATGAGCAACTCCCCCGAATCACAAATCTCTAGCTATGCCTCTGTATTTGGTATTGACAAGAAAAAAAAAGGCTCCGGTCGACGTATATTTGCTTTTAGAATGCCATGTACCCGACTGTACATGCTACAAGGTAGAATATTTTTTTATTATTAGATTAGTGTGTCTTTTTGTACGTATGGAGGTTTGTATGAATATGCATAAGTGTAGTTGGGAAAACGCGAAGGGAATCAGCTAAATGTCTCGTCTGATAGCAGGGGCCCCGCCTTAGACTCTCGTGAGACCCCCGCTCCCGCAGGGGGAAAACATTCCAAGGTCTTGGCTATTAATCTTGACAGATTCTTTTTTCTTTTCTTTTTTTATTGGTACCTCTCCGTTTTCGTCACGTTACTAGCTCAGCCAATCAGATCGCTTCGTTTCCGACGGACGAGGCTGGGAAATCTCAAACCAGAATTCAGAATGAAATTTGGCTTAAAAGAGATCGGACAGAACGTGCCTCGAAAACCCACAGCCGAAGACGGGATAAGAAACAGGCCTATTGTTCTTGTTTGAATTTTGAGCGATACATTTTCGGGGATATCTTTTATTTTATCCGGTATTGTTAACTGTGGCCATTACAACGTATTAGCCAAATAAACACTGCAAGACGTACAAAGAGTTTGAACATCAACTTGACGATACTTGCAAGTTCAAAAGCGACTGAATGCTGTCACACGGTTTCAACCTTGATATTGCAAACGCTTCGATTCTTTTCCAGGTGTTTGGAAGTTTTTATTTTCTATTTTTAATGTACAACATACAGATTGAGTGCCGAAACACGAAAGAAAATCACAAGTCAAACTTTGATGACAAAATCCTCGAATTGTACTCACTAACGATGAGGTTTTTGCTTATCCAAAGCCTTGCGAATGCCTTTCATATCGCACTAAGACCAATACTCACCAAGAGTGGATATCACAATTTTGAAAAGTTTCCAAATGTTCACTTTCTACACTCAAGGGTATGTTACTGGAGCTGGCGATGAAGGATATATATATATATATATATATATATATATATATATATATATATATATATATATATATATATATATATATACGTGTGTGTGTGTGTGTGTGCGCGAGTATACTTAGAAAATTCAGTGCTTCGTGATGATTCAATGGTGGCTCAAGTTTAACGCTACTTCAATCGTCAGACCATCTCCGAAATGGTCTGACGATTGCTCCAGCACAGAGCTGAAGTCACCACTAAACAGTGAATCTGTTATGTATACCTATTTACCTATACTTTATCCCCGATATCGAGTGCTGTCTACTAGATGATAACTTTAAGAAACCGTGAGAAATAATAATAATAATAATAATAATAATAGTAATAATAATAATAATAATAATAATAATAATAATAATAATAATGAAGGAAATGCTTTAAACATGAGATCTACCACTCGAGCTATTAGCAGTGGCCTAACGGAGGAGGAAAAAGGACATGTATGGGAATAAATGATGGTGGTGGTGGTAGTGGTAGGAGCCACAGCACTGCTGTGATAGGTGAGGGAGATATGAAAATGAGGCTGAAGATCTGAAGAGACTTACTGTCACTCAGTCATCAGCTGGAACCACCGGACAACCGGTGTGAATCTGTAAACCATAGCATGGCTTTGAACAGTGAACTTGGAGAGGGGGGTGGAGACCTGAGGTGATTTGCTGTCACTCAGCCTCCAGCTGTGACCACCAGGCAACTGGTGTGAAAATGTACAGTAATAATATATATATATATATATATATATATATATATATATATATATATATATATATATATATATATACATACATACATACATACATACGTGTGTATATATATATATATATATATATATATATATACATACATACATACATACGTGTGTATATATATATATATATATATATATATATATATATATATATATATATATATATACATACGTGTGTGTGTATATATATATATATATATATATATATATATATATATATATATATATATATATATATATATATATATATATACTCCACTTCGGAGAGGCTGTAGATTTGTATTTTTGCCTTCAAATTTTCCCTATCGATATTTACTCAACATCATCGACACATGCGCAGCGTGTTGTCTACGAGTAACACTTCCGGGTGGCGATATATCTGTGACATACCGGAAATACGATTCCACACTTTCGGCAGTCGGTCTGCGCATGCTCTGAACTCCAGCTAATAGCCCATTATGGAAAGTCGAAAACAAGGACGTTTCAGTGGAACCCCTGCGATGCGAAACTACTCTCATCTTTCCTTATTTTGTTTTGTTCACTCAATCTTTCCTTTTTCTCATATCATCCGTCTCTCTCCATTCACGCCATCACTAACTCCTCTTTCTACTTCTTTCTTTAGTCACTTCCTACCAGCAGCGTATGTTGCATCTCATCTTGGGTGTACTGTGAGCTACGGATGCACAGAAATGCAAAAAATATCCTCGTATTTTAAAAATGAAACGGACAGTAAATGTCTTTTGGTACAATGTAGGGACTGTGGTTCCGACTGCAAATTGTGAAGTTTCTCACCGTCGCACATTTGGTCTTACAAACTGTAAACAAATAAAAAGAAATAAGGGAATCGATGGAGAAAAAACAAAATTCTGATTGGACTCTAGTGTACGCTTATTATAATCTTTAATCCAAATTTTGTATCCCATTATTTTTCTTATCTCTACAATCGGGTCCTCATTCCCTACATTGTACCAATAAAGTTTCAACTGTCAGTTGCTTTTTACAGATACTAAGATCTTTTTTACGTGTTTGTGTATCTGTCGTGCAGAACACACCTGAGAAGTAAAATACCATATGTGACTGCTTCCTACATAAAGCTTTTTCCTCTACTTTCTCTTTATTTTTCACTTTATTTCATTGGCCTATTACTCTCGTAATCTCTTTCCTGTCCGTATTCTTATTCTTTTCCTTTTTCTTTTTCTTCTTCTTACATTTTTTTTGTCTTTTCTTTTCTGTGGTGTCCTTTTTGCCATTTCCTTCCACGTTCGGCAATGAAACATTTCAAAGCAATTTGGCAATTATAACGTTGGTGTTCAACTTTTTTTAACCAAGAAAAAAAAACTCCAAACATTGAATGAAAGAGGATATGACCAGTTGGAAAAGGTTGATTGAAATACCTTGCAAAAAATTGTCTTGGTTATGATTCCTCTGGTAGTAAATCAAATCAAGACATTTTGTAGATAGTGATGAAAGCAAGGGAAGCAATGAAGGCAATGGTTGTTCCAGAGCAGCTGTGATATATCACCCTTATTGACATTAAACCTATCGGTGAAAAGTACATTTTTGGTCAAAGTTTGGGGAAAGAAAATACCGCCTAAGGGCAAATGTGGTGAAACAGATCCTGTTTCTACATAGACACAAGGAAGGTTACCCTCGAATCACCGTAGCTACTCAAATGGTCCTTCTGACAAACTAGATGGATGGGTTACAGACTCTCCTTTATTTGCTCGTCTGCGTATCTGTCTGTCTGTGTCTACCGATGTTCCTGGCCACATTTTGGGGCCACAACTTTGAATTTTTTCATTAGTACACCACTAGGCACCATCAAAAACTTTTCTTTAAAAAATGAAAAAAGTTTTTTGGATTTCTATCGTCAGTGCTTAAATCTTGTGTTATTGGTGGGTTTTTTTAGATAGCAGATATATTTCTTTTAGAAGATTTCAAATGAAATTTTAAAATTAATTTCAGATAATCTTTTAAATAATTAATTTTTGTACACGCATAGATTACGGTGATTCATTTATGTGAGGTACTGATATTGTTCTTGCAACTGAAGATTAGAATGGCTGGACATGGAAAAATCAATAATTCTCCAACGAACAAGAGTAAAATGATTATGTATTGGAAAGCAGGAACGACAGAGATCATGCTTCTAAAACCAGCCTGGAAGATACACTAGTTCTTTTTTTTGTGAGAAGAACTTGCAAGGGCAGTGCTGTCAAATTTGCTTTTGGCCAACTTTATTTTCTAGTGCACAGCAAAAATAGAGTAAAAAAATCTCAAAAATGTTTTCTACAGACACTAAAGACACTATATAGTCCTAATATATCTCTAAATCTTGGAAATGTATTACATATTGATAAACTGAACGTCATTCAATTCTGTAGCATTCAATTTATCAAAATATTACTTGATTTATTAAAAATATTTCCTCTTTCACATTAATAACTTTTTAAAAAGAGTATACTTATTCCATCAAAAGTCATCTACATAGCAATATCTGACCTTCAAATGCAGCCAAAACATCTGGATTTAGATGAAGAACATCTGAATTAGGTATATTGAGCAGGGGACATAATTCGGCAACATTTGATTTGGCAACACTGAGCAAGGGACGTAATAACGTTTTGGTATATCACGTTATTACGTTTTGGTATATCGATGCAAGAGATGCTACCGCATCGAAAAAAGCCTACAACATATGCCAGGCGGGAGCAACTTTCCATAGTCACTCATAAAGTTTACCATAAGTCTGGTTAGTCACTCAAAAGAGACGTCTTTTGGCGGCATACTGTGTTCAAGGCGAACAATTGAAAATGGGGAAAAAGAGTGATCAATTAATTAATTACTACTCTAGCATTTTGTTGCACAGTGATCACTACAGACGTTTGAATTTAAAAAAACAAAAAAACTAGCGTGACACAAACTGACAGATCAATTTCGAATGAGCTTACATTGAAAATAAAGCCCCAAGAAACTATGGGAGGTAAAAAAAAAAAAAGGAGTTTTTGTAGACGTGATAAGTAAATATTCAATTATTTAGTCCTGTAGCTGCATTGGTGTGATCTATGTACCTATGTACGTGATATATATATATATATATATATGTATATATATATATATATATATATATATATATATATATATATATATATATATATATATATATATATATATATATAGTAAAATGTGGATTTGCTACACAAATTAGATTCACCTGAAGAGGCCCGGAGAGGACAGGAACATGAGCTAGTTTGCGTAGCGAATCATCATTTTACTATTTATTTCCAGCTTTACTTCAAGAGTAAAAAGTTGTATGTATCGAGCACATTATTATATTATGTTATACTGCTAGCCTGATTTGTACCACATATACTGTATGTTTATACACGCGCACACACACACACACACATATATGTATATACATATATATATATATATATATATATATATATAGAGAGAGAGAGAGAGAGAGAGAGTGAGAGAGAGAGAGAGTGAGAGAGAGATACATTGCCGGTCAGCCAGCCAGTCAAACCCAGAACCAAAATTAGCGTACGGCATTTGTTTTGCAGCGAGCTGTCATAGATACAGCTTGCAACCTCTTCCTCTTTCCCTTATATACTTGGGCCTTGTACCTCCCACAACTTAAACCTCCAATTCCTCTTCACAACGAACTATCATCGGTATCTTTGGCCTGCCGATGCTTTAAAATGTATTGATGCTCTTTCCCTGTTGGCCATTTCAGCAAACGAAAAGTTCTTATGAAGAAAACTCTACGTTCGGATAGTGGGGCAAAACCTCTATTTGACTCAGTCTTCTCGCAGTTCAGATTTGGCAGTTTTTACACCGCTACAATATCCAGTATGATAGAATATCAGTTCGAGTCTCAAACAATTATATATTTGGGTACAACCTGGTTATAGTTTATTTTTTCAATCATCCCACTGTTTCAACCAATCTAGCAAAGGCATTTAAATGATATTTACCATGTTTATGGGTTCCGGATGAAAAAAATATCAGGTTTAATAAATATATTTCCTTCCTAGCAACAGTGTTCAAACAATGTTTACTATATTTACGAGTTTTCAATGAAAAAAAATATCTTTATCACTTCCAATAATCTATACTTGCCGTGGTTGCTTATTTAGATGAGGTCTTTCAATTTTCTGATTCTGGAAGCCACACCAATTTGAAATAAAAAAACTCAATCAGCAACGCTGGACATTAAAGCGTGAAAAAGAATTCAAAATCTGGACTCACTAATTCAAAAAAAAAAAAGTCAAAATTGGCAACTCTGCAGAGGCGTTCAAATGATGTTTACAATATTTATGAGTTTTCTATGAAAAAAAATCTTTTATCTGGTTTAATAAGTCATGATTTATACTCCAAATCAAATCCTTTGTATGGAGTCCTCTCGGTTGTCAGTCCATTATTTTAACCAATCTGGAAAATGCATTCAAATTATTGTTACCATATTTACGAGTTTCTCCATAAAAAAAAATTGTTTATCGGTTTTACTAAATTTTTGAAATATCTATCGCTTCATGATTTTGATTCTTTAACCTCCCATTGGAAATGATGACTTCTATTTTGAAATGAAAAGCTTGTTTGCAACAGGAAGGAAAGAAATATTTTCAAGCTATTTTTTCTTCTGGTCGTATTTATTTCTTTACTATCTTGATTTTGAAAAAGAAGATCTTTTGTTGTGTTCTGGGGAAAAATGAATGGTAAAAATAAAGGGTGCAAAAAAAGAATGAAATTTTAAAGTTGAGAAAAGGAGGGAAGAAAAAATTGAAAGATAGAATACAAGGCAAAGAAGGAGTGCAGGGATGAAAGAGAGATTTGAATGAAGGAAGGAAAAATGCACGATTATCCATCAAAGATTTATTGAATGAGACAACAATGAGAAAACTCGGAGAAGAAGAAAGACGCTGGGGGGATGTAAAAGAAGGAAGAAAAATGAGGGTGAATAAAAAAGGAAGACAGAGGGGAATAAATGAATAAAGAAAGGGGGAGAAACAAGGAAATGAAAAAATTAAAAGAAAGGTAAAGGAAAAAATGAAATTAATTGATTTTATAACTCTAGGGAGAAAGAAAAAAAGGAGGAAAACGGAAAAAAGAAAAAGCGATGAGAGCCATACGATGTGAAAGAAAGGAAAAAGAAATGAAAGTTGGAAGAAAGAAAGAAAGGAAGAAAGAAACTGAAGATTCCAATGAGAGCCATTCAAATGACTAAAAACCAAAGATTTTTGTAGTCATAATGTGTAAATATTGAAAAATGCAGCCTCATTGCTCCTTTCATACATACCGCCTGTACACGTCATACATACATTCATAGCCATCCATCCGGACTAACTTGAAAACTAAAGAAACCAATGTTGATAGTTTTGGTGACAGTTTTTGTTGACTGTTTCTAAAATGGGAAGGAAAAATATCTTGGAGAGAAAGGATAATCAAAAGCTGAAAGTAAGGAAAGGAAGGAAGGAGAGAAAGAGAGAAAGAAAAGGAAAGAGAAACTAACGTAAAAGAGGAAAAATGGATGGAGAGAAAACAAAGAAAAAATGGAAATAATTGAAACATTATAACAGATCTGGTTAATCACTCAATAGAAATCGACATGTGTTCAACGTCTTTTAGCAGCATGCTGTGTTAGGGGTGATCATTGATAAAATTAGACAAAGGGTCGATCGATGGATAAATTACTTCTCCTGCGTTCCGTTGGATCACTAAAAAGCAAATTCTCTAGGCATAAACTAAAGGATCAATTTAGCATGAACGTACATTCTAAATCATCTCCCAAAAACACTTAATTGAGGGAATCTAAAAATTGTAATTCCTAGACACCAAGGGAGTAAATTTTCGAGTTTTCAGCCTTTTTGCTCCATCAATGCAGCCTGTATGTGCGTCATATATAGTTATAGATAGATGAGTCACAGCGAGTCACGTAGAATCACTTAGAAATTGGTGAAACCTACCGTGTCTCATAGCAACAAATAAAAGGGGACCTTACTGTCCATGCATGAACACTCTTTCCTATGGTTAATTAATTGTCAGTGATACATTATTGAGTGGGTATGCGTACTGTGTGACCTTCGTATCCACAATTGCCAAGTCATCTTTTCACGTCTAGTGTAGGGTCTTTTGGCTGAACGTCGCATCGCCAAGATCTGCTAGACCCTTCAGAGTTAAGATTTGTTTTCCAGAGACTTTCATCTTTTCCCAAAGAGATTTCAGACCGTGGGCGAGATTAAGAAGAATGAAATTGAGTAAGTGTTAGCTTTCCCTAAAGTGGACGCTGTAGACTGTTTTGAAAAGTAAAATAGATGCTTAAATAAGTGCGTAAGGCCAACAGGGAGTACTTTGAAGTGGATTAAATGTGCTATTGCCCTCGGTAGGCTACTATTTGCTTCAGTATTAAATGGCTGGATACTTTTCTGGTCTTGTAAAACACTTGGAAAAATGAAAAGGCAAAAGAAAGATTGGAAGGAAATAGAAAAAGGAGAGTTCGAAAGGGAAAAAAGAAGGAATTGAGGAATAGATGCCAGAAGATTGGAAAAGACCAGAACAACCATGTGAACAAATCAGCGAGAAAAAATATTTAGCATATCTCCAAATATAATCCTTGTGTAATTCGCGACATTCATCGTTTCCACCGTTCCAACGACAAAATCCAACACGCTTTTATATCCTTTTTTTTTTCATCTTTGTTCCGTTCTAATCCCACAAAGATCACTTCAACGCCTTTTTGAATCGGCAATAACTCGCTCGAAATCTTTACCAAATAAAAACCGACGCTCGTAGTTATTGATTATCCATCAACGATGACATATGGATGACAGAGCTGCTGGGATAATGCGCTCGTATTAGCAATATTT
This sequence comes from Thysanoteuthis rhombus, assembly GCA_963457665.1. NCBI lineage: Eukaryota > Metazoa > Mollusca > Cephalopoda > Oegopsida > Thysanoteuthidae > Thysanoteuthis > Thysanoteuthis major. The sequence continues at coordinate 12,710,320 of OY735208.1, forward strand.
ATGATATCGATTATTAAAAGGCAACTCTACTTGTGAGGGTTGGTATTTTTGTGACGAATAATATTCATAATAAGTGTAGAGTAAAGACGAATATGGAGAATGGAACGAGGGAGACGATTAAAGGTTCAAGCCGACGTATTCTTAAGTTCTTAAGACGTACGAGAAGTAAAAGATAGACATGTATGAGATATTTTATATGATTCAAAAGAATTGAACATAAGTATTGTCATAATTTTCTCCAAAATTATTCTCATAATTCTACACTGGGTCTTATATATATATATATATATATATATATATATATATATATATATATATATATATATATATATATATATATATATATATATAGGAAGCACTCAGAGTGCACATAACTCTACCCGGGCCATTATCAAGAGGAGTTACTCTATATTGATATGCCATAAAATTTAATCAGTTCTCCCACAACCTATTGTCAACCCTCCCACAAAATGTCATGAGAATAACTTTTGGAGATATCACATGGATAATCAAGGGTGAATACATTACTGTAATTGAAGAAGAGATCAGAAAAATATCTTTCAATCAAGAAAAATCTGGATCCGCCCCAATTTTATTTCTCTCTTTCTAGTCCCATTTCCCACCTGTACACAAAATTCCATTTAAATCCAGTGCTCTTAGGGGTAAAATTTTGGTGATATTATATGGTTTGGACACCTAATTACAATGTTTTGGAAGTAATTGTGCATGGATCCGCTCTAAAAGTTGATCAATTCTTCCGTCGTCTATTGCCCACTCTTCCACAGAATCTTATGGGAATTCATTGATAAAACTTGGAGATAATTTGCACCCGGGAAAGACATTGGAAATATCATGTGAGTAAATTCAATCAGTCCTTTGGTAGTCTATTGGACAAAATGTCACAGAAACACCATTGAGAACTTACAGAGATATTTTATTGACAGGCATGAAATTTTGGTTATATTATGTGGTTTGAGCATATAACTAAGATGTAGATGAGATAATTTTGCATGGTCCGAAATGTAAATAGTCCTCCCCGAGTTTATAGTCCACATCTACGCAGAATTTAATAGAAGTTCGTTGAGAATTTTTCGAGATATCGTGTGGACAGTCTTGATCGTATGCATAAATGCAATTGCGGAAAAATCAGAAAATATATCTCAATCGAAAAAAATTCCCTGATCCAACTGCCCCCCTGCGCAGACCACATCAATGGAGCTAGAGAGGTGAAAGCTAATACATTCACTCCTTATTACCGCGAGAAAAGACTTTCTTTGGGCCCCTTCTTAAAAAAATGTCTCTAGCAAGGAATGCAGTTCACAAGTTTCGGCTAAATCGCTCTCTTAGGTTTGTTTCTGGCAGTTTCTCTAACGCTCGTTCTTCGGAAATATAGAGTTTGTTTTTTTTTTACAATAAAAGGCGAGAGAAGTAACTTATCCATTGATCAGGCCTTTTTCCCCCAATTCTTTAATTGATCATCCTCGACACTACCTACTGCCAAAAGTCGTTCATTGCATGATGATTTCTATTGGGTATCTAATCCACGTTGTCTTCACAAAATTGTTCGCATTCAAGCGTAAGGTTTGTGTTTGACGGTTTGGATCTGCCTTTGAAATTTTTCATGGAAAGAATACCCATCAGTCCTTCCCCGATATCATCAAACATCTGTCGACCTTTTTTTATTGCTCACAAACTTTTTTCGGGCTATTTGAAATCTTTTTCTCATCTCTTATGTAATCATGACGTCTCAGTGGATACATTTCTACAGCCGTCTTCAGGTGTAAAAATGTAATATCCGTGAAGAAAGAGCATTTCTCCTATCAGTGATAACATCAAAGATGATATGGAGAGTTTTTTCTTTTATTTGTTGCTGTACTTTTTGGATTACGGCCAAATCATGTTGAATATACCAGTTCTCGCACGAGCACTGAAATTGGGGAACGTCAAGCCTGGTCAGAACCTAGATTGGTGACCGTCTGGGAATACCAGGTACCGTAAACAGCTTGGGATGAACTTCCAGCAACCACACTGACCTCTAGACAAATTGGACATTTCTTTCCTTTGGAAGATTTTAGAAGAAGCAGGAAAGTGGATTTGGGGCACAACATTCCCTCCGTACTTGACTGGGGCTTCTGTACTCTTTTGATCAGTTTTCATATTTCCTCTTTTTTTTACTGCGCATATCTAACAAATCCGTTTTGGCCATTCGGACACAGATCTCGAAGCGAATCAGTCCTTTACCTCTGTCCTAGCTTTTCATACAATCTGTCGGTATCATTATCAGGGGTATAGAATCATGTGCACAGTAATTATCTTCCTGGTCCTGTCGATTCATTGATTCTGATTCCTCTTTTGTTCAGCCTAGGAAGTGTCTTGAGTACCTCACTATTGACAGAGCCTACCTGTCGATTTCCGTTTATTGTATTTCTTCTGTCTAATTTTCTTTCCTTGTCCCAAGATATCTCTTATTCACCCTGTCATCTTTTCAAGCTTTTTATCGTTCCTCACACTTTTTCTTTCCTCATTTCCGGATATCTGAAGTTTCTTTGTGATATGTGGATTTCATTATCATCATAATTCAAACTCAAGAATGCTAAAAACTATTTACTAGGACTTCTGCAATTCTGGTCGGCTGGCTAGCTGACTTGCCATCTATCTATCATTTTCAGTCTGTTTTATCTACCTGCCAGTCAGTCTGTCTATTAAAATATTCTTTCTATCTATCTCAGTCTGTATGTGTGTTTCTGTCTATCCTAGTGGCGTGCGTACAGGACACACTACTGGAGCTGAGCATTTATTCCTTATGAAAAGAATCTTTTTCAATGAAGGGTTCAATTTGAAAAGTAAGTTTATGCTAGAATGGTCCCTTAGTTTGAGGTCTGCTGCATTTACGCTTGATTTTTTTCTAAATTCAGACACTTTTGGTGATCACTATCCAACAAAAGGCGAGAACTAATTTTTTCGTTGATCACCCCTTTTCCAATTTTTTTTAATTGATCATCCAAATATGGTATTTAGTGATTAACTAGGCTGGTTATCATTATTTATTCCTTTACTACAAATGCTAACATTTTTATTACAATGGTTTAATCCTGTTAATAATGTCACTGTTACAGTTAAACCCCTTTCTAAATTATTCGTGGGATTATTAATTGTGATTACGTAACAATATTGATATGCACGCTCTAGCATGCATGTGTGTGTGTATTAGAAACCATCAAACAAAACTGTCAGCATATATTTCTTCAGTTTTCAAGTCAGTCTGGCTGGCTGTCCCACCGATCAAGATGGACATCAATAACTTTCAACATTCATTCTGTAATATATCAACAAAAGAGTTTCGGGGGGGGGGGGTTAATCCTCTTTCAAATGGAATTTCAAGGGGAGCAATTTGCAATGTAATTTCATGCTAAATTGATCTTTGATTTGTATCCGCCTGTTTTTTTAATATTTTTTTTAAATTACCATCTTCCTGCAAAGGGCGAGAGAAGTAACTTATTCATTGATCAGTCCTGTTTCCAATTTTTAGTTGATCACCCTTAATTCAGCATGCTGCAACAATACCATTGGTCTTGCGATAGTTTTCATTAAGTGACAAACCAGACCTGTTTATGTTTGAGGCTTTTTTGTGTGCGTGTGTGTGTGTGCGTGTGCGCGCACCCGCGTTTATTCTTATGAACTACATGCAATCTTCGTGCTGGGAAGCTTTTTCCAATAGGAAGAAAATAATTTTATAAAATTAGAAGGTAATTACATTAACATGAGAAACAGAAAGAAAGTTTTTTTGTTTTTTTTTTAAATAAGAGAAGAACAGGTCTGGTTTGTCGCTCAACAGAAACTGCCATGTTACATATTTTAGCAACATTCCACGTTGGGCGTGATGAAAAAATGATTAAAAACTCAATAGAGGGGTGATCAGTGAAAGTTATTTCCCTTGCCTTTTATTTCTGGTAGTAGAAAGTGTGAATATTCGAAGGATAGGCTGGCACAAAATCGTGATCGATTTACCATAAATTTGCATTGTGATTTGAACCCCCTACAAGCGGGGAATTCAAAAAAAAAAACAAAACAGAAGACTTTAATATGTAAACATAATAAGGACTTTTATATGTAAACATAATAAGGAGTATTTAATTACGATAAGGAGTATTTCAATTTCCAATCCTCTAGCTATATTGGCTCTGCCTATACGCATGACTATCGGGAGAATGCACTGGTTGTATACTAGAGCCGAAACCTAACCAAGAGACAGACCTACAAACTGAGAAGTATGCAACGTGCACATGAGAGGATCATGCTCAACCTCACATGGAGAGATCACAAGACAGCAGAGTATATAAGGAAGAAAACAGGTGTCTGTGACATCAAGGGAACTATCAAAAAACTCAAATGGCAATGGGCAGGCCATGTTGCAAGAATGAAAGACAACATGGATCCCCAGAGATCACATAAGTAACCGAGGCCGACAAAACACAAGATGGAGAGATGTACAGAACAGATTCAGGAAACACTGGCCCTGCAACGCCCCATGATAGACAAGTGTGGCGAATCCTGGGGAAGGTCTATGTCCAACGACGGATGTTAAAAGACTGATGATCATGATGATCATGATGATACGCATGACATATATATATACACATACTTTTATACATACATACATGCATAGCCAGCCAGAATGACAGACAGACAAACCAGCTTGAAAACTGAAGAAACCTATCTCAACAGTTTTTTTTCTGGCAGTATTAGTTGACAGTTTCTAATATATTAGAAATATAAAAACACATCCATTGGATTATTTTATCTCCAGAAGCTTCGGGAAAATTCACGAAGAAATTCTGGAGAGATTAAAAAAATGAAAATCGATACATAAAACATAATGAATTTAATTACTCGCCTAATTAATCAATTACTGATTATATATCCAATTAATACGCCTAATGTTCACCACGCTATGCACTGGTTTCATAATCATTCGAACTCAAATTGACAATCACTTAAGGTGTGATGTCATGTGACTGATATTCCAGCAGGGATCAAATATTGATCTCAACTTCAAATCAATAACATGATACCATTTTATAATGATTTATCTTTCAACTGCCAGCCAATCATTTTGTCTGATGCTTTTCTTTTCTCTCAGTTAAGACCCGTGAAAAATAATTCACGGATATACAGGTTTCGTACGCTATCCAAAAGCAGAGAGATCATAGAAAAGTCTTTCGTTAACTGAGATAACATGAAGCAATTAATTCATATACAAAATTTCTTGAGCGTCTGTAGATACAAAAAATGGTTAAGATAGTATGCCATTTTAGCAGAAGAGTCCGTTGTTTCAAATGGTGGATAGTTGCTTTTATCACAATTATTGGTACTTTCAAGTGGATGGGTCCATGGTAACGGACAGAGAACTGAGAAAATCCAACTGTTCATGATATAGCAGTTCTGACTCAATCTCGTTTGTTCCAGGGAATGGGACGATTTGGTGCAGCTGTTTGGTTGCTTGCATTTTGACACGCTGATTTGGCTGTAGACTTTTTGGAGTCAGACCTTAGGACTAGAAAAAGATACTGATTGGTAGAGCATCATTCAAAGTTGAAACTTAAAAAGGTTCAAACAGCGTAACATAATTTCATTAAAATCATCATCATCGTCAGTCTTTTAACGTCCGTCGTTGGACATAGACATTCCCCAGGATTCGCCACACTTCTCTATCATGGGCGTCGCTGAGCCAGTACTTTCTGAATTTGTCTAGCTCGTCCCTCCATCTAATATTCTGCCGGCCTTGGTTCCGCATGTGATTTCGGAGGATCAATGTCGTGAGTCACGATGTCCATCGATTGTCTGCCATTCTTGCAACATGGCCAGCCCACTGTCATTTGTGTTTTTTGATGGATTCTATGATGTCTCTGACTCTTGTCTTTTCCCGGATGTTCTGTGCTGTCTTGTGGTCTTTCAATGTGAGTCCCAGCATAATTATTTCATGTGCACGTTGCATGGTTCTCAATTAGCGGATCTGTCTCTTGGTTAGGTCCCATGTTTCAGCTCCATAAGTGACTATCGAGAGGATGCATTGGTTGTATACTCTTCTTTTTAGAATTATTGGGATCTTCTTATTTTTGAAGGTTGAGCTTGCTTTGCCAAAGGTTTCCCATCACAGTGGGGTTCTTCGCTTGATTAATTACAATAGGGTATTTTTATTCACTTTATCTAATCATGAGTTATTGCTAGGGGGTTCGAGTAATTATTTAGATTAGTAAATAACAAATAAATTAGGATTTTGCTCGATTAAATCTGTCTATACAGATAGATTACCAAATAAAAATGCTCATAGCTGCAAAACGTCCGTTGCCAAATGGGTCCGCACCAAAACAGGTTTGGTCCCCGAACGGTTCAGTCGAAATACCAACGTCGTGACAGCTACGCCACAATGCACCAAATCCATTCCCTAGATAGTAAGATGGATGAAGATATGAACAATAAGAATGGTGAATAATCAATCAAAATATGACCGAATAAATTTTACCAAGGACTTATTCCTACGATCATAATACGTAGTCTTTATAAATTTCTTCAGGATCAGTGGTCACGAACTCAGTTAAAGCACGAATCACTCTTTTATTTTGAACCTTTTATTATAAATATGAATTTCAGGAGGCTTGAAAAGATGATAATCGGTGAAAGGAATATCAGTTGAATGAAGAGGATGAAGCAAGTCACTAAATCACAAATCCCTAAAGTCATATTCCGTCAGATGAGGACCGTCGGGGCTGAAAGGTAATGAAGAATTTCATTCAATTCATGTGGGTCCCATTTTCGAAAACTTTGACCTGTCTTACTGCCTTGAGATAACGTGATATGGCTGCTGTTGAGGTTCTAATGTCCCAAGTATATTCTTAAACCTTTGTGTACGGGTCGTTGGCCACTGCTGTAGCTAATTCTTCATCATTAACAGGTTTGGGCCTCCCTGAAGGTTAATTGTCGGTATCCGTATTTCTCGACCTAAACTTATTGGATCAATGCAGAAGATTTTGTAAAGTGTTAGTGATGGCGTCGGATGAATTGTTGGCGTTATCAGCAGCTTGAGCAATACCATATCCTGATTTGATTTCAAGGGTAGATATCATTGCTATTAACGGTTCAAATTGTTTCAATAAATAAGAATATTTCTATTTCCATCGAATCTGCAAAGAAATACAATATTTGTAAATCTTTCGGTTTTATCATTCTTATATTGATGTAAGAAAAAAAACACTTCTTGTGGAAAAAAGTGATTCTAGTATTAATATTTTTCCATTAGGTTCTCATCATCTCCCTATCGATGCCAAAAACGAATATTCGAGGTATGTGACGTCATCTTCATGTGACTGCAATTCTGGCGGGTGTACTGTCTGTTACGAGAACTGTACTACTGTGGTAAGTCCATTTTTAGTTTACGAACCTATTGTTCCATCCTTGGATACATTTATTTACAGGTGAGATTAATAAATGGACGGAATTATTTTGGCCTTTACCAATTTAGCTCAATGGTAACAGCAACGGTACGTTGAAGCGGCTATCCTGTCGGTTGTATCCCCATTTTTCTAATTGGTCTATTCGATTTACATTGTCTAGGGCATTTTTTTTAACTCAGTCACTCTGGACAAATCCCAGGATCCACTCTAGATATAATTTCAGGTTCATCAGCATCATCAGCATCAGTCTGTTAGCGTCCGTTGTTGGACATGGACCTTCCCTAAGATCCACCAGACCCCTCTATCATGGACATTGTGGAACCAGTACTTTCTCAATTTCTCTAGCTCATCATGCCATCTTACTTTCTATCATCTACAGCCTTACACCTAATATCTGGATATTTACGTTGTCAGACGAGGTGTTCAGCAGTTGTTTGACATTCTTTCTACATGCTCAGCTCATTGCCATTTTAGTTTTCTAACAGTTTCTATATCTGATATACCATTCTATTACATGACCTTTCCATGTGAGGTTGAGTATTATTCTCCCATATGCACGTTGCATGGTTTTCAGTTTGAGGGTCTACCTTATGGTTAGATTCCACGTTTCTGCTTGTTCTTGTAAATCGAGTGGAAAAGATGAATATTAAATCCCATAGGAAAGCACTCTCGAGGAAGTTTGTTCCACAAAACAGCCCTTTATAAGTAGAAGCTGTTTGGGTGGAAATTGCAACGGGTACGTGGAATGGTCAGAAAATGAGGAAGAGATTCACTAGAGATAACAAATCGTGTTCTGACTGAAAAACCTCTTGTTGATGGAACTGGACGACAGGGCTCCTTTCAATACTTTCCATCGAAACACCGATGCATTCATCGTGTAATAACAGAAGAGCATTTCAAATAGAGTTGAACATTATATAATTCATAATTATTTCACATATCCATTTTTAATAATAATAAAATGATAATACTGATAATATAAGCTTATGCAAAGCCCTTCCATAGAAACAGAGCACTCTGATGGATGGGGAATTTAAGCCTTACTGACGGTCCAGTTCCGTGGCTCAGCGATAGGGTACCGGCCTCCAGGTCTGGAGCGCAGGTTTCAATCCTGCCTCGTGGTACTAGATGGGATAATGGATTGTCTATAGCCACACTGAACTGAAGAGTTGTAGAGTTATAATACAACGAAACAGCTCTCTGTGGATAACACTATATATATATATATATATATATATATATATATATATATATATATATATATATATATCACAATCATATCTTACTCTTAAATATCTATCTAATAATTAAAAAAATTGCTCCAGATATATTTGTGATTATTCTCACAGCTATTGACGTGTAGATCAGATGAAAAAATGCTTATATGACCAATCAGCTACTATTTACCCCGACATCTGCGATAACAGGATGTGACACGAGGTCGGTTTAAAGTGGGGAATCTCGCAAGCCAACGTGTCGGCAAGAACTTCTTCTCAGAATTGATTTGAATGTATGAACTTGTCAACTGAAACAAATTTACTAATTTTTCAGCTCAAAAAATTGTTCCGTAGAAATTCAAATATATCCAAGAATTTGCTTTGAGGACCAACTAGTAATTAAATTAATTCACCAATCTATTTCTCTTTATACATATATAAATTTAGAGTCAGTATATCTCCCAAAATATAAGTACCATTGCCACTTTCTGTGCAGACGCCTATTCAGCCTGTCACGCTAGTCTAGACTGATGTATAGAATCATGAGAAACGCAAGTTTCACAGCCAATAATGAGACCACCGTAGCGTCAAAACTTGAGATCATATAGAAAAATTCTATCAAAGAATATAAACAATCATAATACAATGTATTTGCGTCATCACTGGCGTATACATCTGAAATAGAATATAAAAAAAAGCATCTACAGACATCTGGATTCTTCAGAATCTAGATGCTACGGATAAAATCGTCAGAATTAGACCTCCCTGGAGGTTAAAAAAAGCTGTTGAATTTTTTTTAATCGTCTTTAGAAAAGGTTAAAAAAAAACATCTTTAGAAACGGTCAGTTGAAGTACTGATGCCAATTTTCAAGTCTGTAGACAGAACGGTATGGCCACGAGCACTGGAACTAATGAGCAGACAAATAAACACATCGAGAAACACACATGTAAAAAAAAGAAAAAAAAGAAAAAGATAGAATTCTTCAGTACCTTCGATGTTAGCCATGTTCTATACTACCACGACTGCGATTCGATCACTTGACGTAGACCCAAGCATACGTATAAGCAACCGCTACAGAGATGAAATGGATCAGAATTCTAAGCTTGGACATTTGTCATTGAGTCAGATTGGGTAGGGGGAGACGGATAACAAAGAAACGGAATTCACTAAAAAGACAGCCTTAATTGAAAAAAACCCTGCATATATGTTTCGGAAAATTGTAGACCCCTGGGAAGTAAATTACAGGTGGATTGAAAAGGCATTACGATATATAATACAAAATATTTGATTATTTGATATTGAATTTCATTAACTTGATATCTAATATGTGTTACCAGATCTACTGACGTGCAATACGGCTCCCACTTTCCGTATTTTAAAATCGTTAACATATATAATTATTTTATTGCGGCTGATTCAAAAATCCATAAAACACAAAATCTAAAAACTAAAACACGAACACTAAAGCTGACATGGTTGTTAATTTTGTTCAGTAACTTTTGGCTTGAATGTACTTAAAGATCAAAATTCTGTGTGAAAAATGTTACTTAGCATTTTTGATAGCTTCTATGTAAGTATATATATATATATATATATATATATATATATATATATATATATATATATATATATACTAGCATAGAACCCGTCGAAAATGGATGTGTGTGTCTGTGTGTATTGATGAAAATGACAATTGGAAGGCAAAGAGAAAAATTTCAGAAATTTCGAAATTCTCGAAACTTTTTTGAAATCCTCTAAAATTTGATTATCAGATGGGTATGTTTCGACGCATTTCGATGGTTGCCAGCTATCTTTTTCTGAGAAACTTGCAGCAGCACAGAGAAAAGTGTATGGTGTTTACATACTTGAGATTGGGGGAAGAAATGGAGATATTTCTTGATTGTGGGTTGTTTAGTAGGATCGGGAGGGATGGTGTTTGTATCCGTGTAGGTGAAAGTCAAGTTTGATCTGTTGTAAGGTTGTTTGTATCCGTTACTATGAGCACCAGGCTTGTCGTAGATGAGAAAGGAGAGTGGATGGAACGGTCAGGATGGAAATGATCAGTTCTCAGGAAAGGTTTCTTTGGTTGAGTGTTTTTGCTTTCTTTTCTTTTCATCTTCAAATTATAGTTTTCATCAATATTCTTTCAGATCACCTCACATCTAAACAACAAGCATCTAAGGTCCTTCATCTGCGAAAAAATTGACCCTAAAATTTTCGTTGGCGAAGCAAAACCATTCAATCATTCATCCACCCATTCCATCAGTATTACACATAATAGATATATAGCTATGTATCAATCCAGGACAGTTTATTTCTCATTCTCTCTCCAAATACATACATAGATATATACAGTTATATATATCTATCCATCTATATATATATATATATATATATATATATATATATATATATATATAGTAATAAACTCACGATAAGAAAAATAGTTGCATCTAAATCAAATCTAATAAGCTTACATTTTTCGTCTTTCAGCTTTATAAAAGTCGCAATTTCAAATGGAACGAAATTGAAATGTTTGTTTATTTCAAATTATTTTGAAATGTTCGTTTATTCTCTTGATATAACGCGCGAATGGCATTTTTATTTATCGAGAAACGTTGTTATTCGGAATAAACAACCATCTTATTTGAAATTGCTACTGTTACTATAATGAATTCAATTTGAATACAATTACTTTTCCTCATTGTCAAATTGATACAGGCATATCCTATCCACATACATTATATATATATATATATATATATATATATATATATATATATATATATATATACATATATATATACATATACACATATATATACACACATATATATATATATATATATATATCGCATTAAATATGAATGCAAATAGTTTTTATATTGCCATCATTCCTGATTTATAATGGATTTTCTTTTCTTGACATATTAACTGATATTATTGATACATATCAATCTATCTGTATGTATATATATATATATATATATATATATATATATATATATGTGCGAGCGTGTGTGTGTGTGCATCTGTTTGCGTGTATGTGCGAGCGTGTGTGTATGTGTGTGCATGAGTTTGCATGTGTGCACGATCGTGTGTGTGCGTGTATCCGTGTGCGCACCGGTGTTTGTGTGTGCGCGGGAGCCAAAAACTTGCAGATTCTCACCACTGTCTAAACTTAGAGCGATGCAACCTGTTGAATCTCTTAAATATAACCAGAGAGAGAGAGATGCTCATGACTATTCACTTCGTGCGCACGTTAACCGAAGCCTCTCCCAGACATCCACAGCTACTCGAAATTTTCCCTGACTGTCAACATTATTATTCAAATATCGTCAACATTATCAGTTTTATCATCCCGTCTTCCTCACCCGCCGTTGCAATAGCCCAAGTTCTCGTTACCGTGTCAACAGTACAGTCAGTTATACAGTAGCGAAAGTAACATTACCGACGCTTACAAAACGGTGAATCTGCATTGGTAGTTCTAATAGTTGCACTATTGATAGCAATTGCAGTAGTTGTAGTAGTAGTAGTAGAAATAATAGTAGTAGAAGTAGTAATTCTGCTGGCCAGACCAGGTAATAGGCCCTGGCCTGATGTGAAATGTCGGCCCCATTTTAAACTCTTCATCAAGTATTTACGTGATCAGTGCTAAATACGTATCATTTATACATGGCGATATACGTGTGCGTGTACCGTATATGGTATACTTAGATGTATTTAAAATGAAAAACAAAAAAAACAGGATTCCAGAATTAGAATAGTAATGGTAATAGTTTGGGTGAGGTTCGCAAAGAAAAGGGAAAGTGATTAGTATAGACGCAGTACGTGTGTATAGATTACGATTCTCTCTGATAAAAGCCTAACGCGTAATTTATTCTAGTTACCTCCTTTATTTTTCTTTGCGAACTTCATCCAAACAATTACGCCCCCCTCTCTGCCCGGGGCCTGAGGAATAGTAGCAGTTGCAGTCGGTGTTGTTCGATGTGGGTTAGATAGAGTAACTTTTACCTGAATGGAATCCACATACCGAGTTCAAATTTCGGTTCCAGCGGTTCCTGTTCATCATTATTTTTTACCCATTTTTTTTCAACTAACAGTCGGCAGAACAGAAAACAGAATCGGCGAGCCGGGTTCAAACTCTAGGTGAGGCAACCTGAGTTCATTTCAATATCTGGAAAAACACGGATCAATCTATTCTCTTCTATCTATCCTCTTCCCTCCCCATCAACGGGTAGATAGCAGGTGAAGTGAGTGATACCACCTCTGGAGCTTGTCGCCTCTGTTTGATTCCAGTATCATAAACCTTGAAGAACTCCAGAGTCCAGCTGAAAACCTTGTGATATGCAAAGCCCAGGCAGAGACGGCTGAGGCCATAGCCAGCGTAAGAGGTCTACTTTACCTGTTGCACAATTGATATCGATAGCAGTGGCAGCAGTAATAGTTCTAGCAGTGGTTGTTGTGGTCCCTGCCGTTTGATATGAATTAGATGGGATAACGTTCACTGAAACGAAATCGACAAACTTCGATTGAGGCCGTTCAAGTTCATTATTAATTTTCGATCAGTCTTTTTCTTCAACTTACAGCTACATTTTTTTAAATCAAAACCGTCTCGTTTGAATGCTCTCTGACCGTTACATTAAGCAGCATGAAGTAGGGATGAAAAAGTAACTTGGGACGTGACAAATCTCACTTGTTCGTCTTTCATAGAAGATTTGACCACTCGGACACGGGAGCTTTTGGCTAAATGAGGCATTAATTTGCAGCAACATATTCTTGAATTTTCACTATTCAGATAACTCCACGTCATTTGCTTACTTTGCACCAATACCCTTATTAAGGTCATGAATCCATTTCTCCCTACATTCTGTCACTGATATCTTGGCAAAAAGGTCTAGTCATTAGCATTCTGCAATGGTAAGGACTAAGTGAGCACTCGGTTTAACCACTCCACCATAACTATATAACAAACTTATGCAGTGAACACGCAGCTTCTAGCACCAACGTGGTCTGGACAGTCTCAGTTCTTTCTTAGATTTCTATCATTAAGTCTGTTTGTGTTATGGACACAGTCACAAATGTGCCAACTATCATGGGCACATCTTTAATCTTCATGTCCCACAGTTATTTCAGTTCCCTAGCGAGGTCCCAGTATTTCTCCATTTTTTTCCGCTTTCCTTTGTCTTCAACCTGTGATCCACCTGTGCAGCTACGTGTACTTTGTACGTTGGGATGCTCATTTTTTCTTGTTTACAACTATTAGATCCGGGTTTTTTTTTCGCTTGACTCTGATGGTAGCTTTTAGTGTTCCTGGGTGTCTTTTTTTTCTGTCAGCTTCTGTTGTTGTTGCTATTGTTGCTCTTGTTACTGTAATCATCGCTTAAATTAGTATTAATTGCATTTTCGCTCCATTTGCCCGGTGGCCACCGCTGGAGACTGAATGACAGCAAGTCTCCTCGAGCCCTTTATTCACATTCATAGTCCACAGTAGTGCTGTGAATTATATTTTCACACCAGTTACCCAGTGGGTATCGCCGAGGGCTGAATGACAGTAAATCTCCTTATGTCTCTTTCACTTGTTCATGACTACAAGCCCTGGTCTTCTCGCTCGGATCGGATAATCAGTTAGAATGTCAAAGTCCCAAAGAAATTTATGGTTTTTGCTTTCCTGGACTGTTTCTGGTTTGGGCTGGTACCATTCGTGTCTATGGTTGAATCCCAGTCGTTTGCACAGTTCTCATTGTATAATAATTGTTACCCTGTCATGCCTGGTCTTGTACTCCTTCTTGGCTAGTTTACTACATTCACAGGTCATGTTGTTTAGAGTCTCATCCCTTTTTGAGGGCGGAATTAGCTTTGAGCGTTTTGTATATGTTCACTGTTTACTCGTACATAGTTTTTTTTATCCTGGTTTGGCCATTTCGAGACATTCTTCTAAGCTGATGAGTTTTCGGCCGCTTTCTTTCCTCTTCACATACTATCTATCTGTGTCATCTATGAGATGTGGAGCCTTGTGTATCGTCATAAGTTTCCTAGTTCTCCTCAACATCGATTGGGGTTCATCCTCTGTGTATACAACCGATAATGCCCGCATGTTCATTCGTTTTATGAAATTTCTATTTACCTTAGTCTCTGATATTTTTCTTATTCTCCTCAGGTATTCTTTTTTTTATTTTCTCTTTAATATCTTGACGACTGACATTCGATAACCTCTGTTTATCTTTATTAGCCTAGTATGGTCAATGCACTTTTTTGTTGTTCGGAAAGTCGATCCCCTCTGTTGCTATAAATCTTTATCTGTACATCACCATTGGCAAACATTTTTGTCTTCCGAACTCTATCCGTATGATATTGCAGTCAATTTTGTTCAACAACATTTAGAGCCCTTTTCCCCGTTCTTTGCAAATAGCTCTATACTATCCATGGTTTGGTCGAGTTTCCCTTTGTTCTAGAGAATTGGTATCCTTCTTCAGTTTTTCAAGATTCTGTTCAGTGGTATTATGGTTAGTACAAATACTAGTGTAGACAGATGTCCCCCTGAAAACTTCCTTATTTCATACTTACGTCTGTTAAGCTTTCTCCTGCAGCTATGAAGCGAAATGAAAACCACCATGCAACCAATGTCTTTTGGCAGCACGCAGTGTTGGGGGTAATCAATCCAAAAATAATACAAAAACAGATGAATAATGCTACTTTTTTAGCTTGGATTTTCAAAAAACAAGTGGACACAAACTAAGAAATTAATTGATTATAAGTTTACATTGTAAACTGACCCCTCATAAAAAGGTATTCAGGAAGGGTATAAAATGAAACATTATAATATATATATATATATATGTATATATATATATATATATATATATATATATATATATATATATATATATATATATATATATATATATATATATATATATTAAGGAGTGAATATTCAGATTTTCAACTCTCTGGTCCCACTGGTGCGGCTTGTAAGCGTGATACATACTTACACATATCCATACAAAACCAGCCAAACCAACTTGAAATTTGAAAGAAACCTATGTCGACAGTTTTGGCGTGAGTTTTAATGAACGTTTCCCACAAGTAGTATATACCTGTCGGGATTGTCATAAAGGTTAATATCTATAATCAATCGTAGGATTAGTTATTACCAATGACGTTAGTACGGTTGGTGTCACCAACTGCAATAACTCATAGTGTCAACCTCCTATGACCCCCCCCAGCGGTACCAGAGCTATTCAGAATCCTGAGTTATGTCTTTTGTATTAATGTTACCCATAAATAGTAGGCCTTTCCCGTATATTGATGATTATAATGGTAATATTAGTTACATAAAGCAACAAGTTGAATTGAAATAGCAATTTTCAATAACAATATCCCATTAGTTCTGAAAAGAAGGGTCTACAACTTATGCATCCTCTCACTAGTCACCTATGGAGCCGAAATGTAGAACCAAACCAAAAGATTAGCTCTCTAACTAAGAATCATACAACGTGCACAGGAATGAATTATGCTTATCATCACATAGAGGAGTCAGAAGATATTACAGTATATTAGAGAGAAAACGGATGTCAGAGATATCTGAGAATTCATTTGAAGAGTCAGATGGTAATGGGAAGACTGTGTTGCAAGAATGGCAGACAATTGCTGGATATCTCGACTAACATGGATACCCAGAGATCATATGCGAAATTGTGGCCGACATAAAATACGGTGACATGACGATATTGGCGCTGCGACGTCAAAAATAGAGAGATTTCGTAAATCTGGGGGTTGCTGATGTCCAATGATGGACATTAAAAAGTTTATGATAATGATGATGATGATGATGATGATGATGATGATGATGTGCTTAAAGTGAACGATTTTATTAGAAAACAATTGGTCTACGAGTAAAAACGTCCAAGAACTAAATAAGAATGTTCATTTCAACTTTAAACATCAACGTTAGATTTAAGGTTAAAACAATCATCATAAACATAGTTTATTTATTAATCATATCATAGATTATTATACAAACAATGTACGCTTGTTTAAAGTCTTTAAATTCAATATATCTTTGGTAGTAAGAGTCCTTACGACATTCCTGTTTAAGATATTCCTGTATAATCACATCATAATTAGTCAAAGCATTATAAATGACGAGACCTTTTTTTGCTCCTTATTTTCCGGTTTGTATTACTTTTTTCTTCAAAAAGATGCCGACATGGGTTCCCAAATACCATGATATCATAGATAAAACATCAGAATGTGGGACAGGAACGGAGACTTGTAAGACACCACCGGCCACGAAAACAACATCGGATGCAAGTGAAACACGATGCAGAAATGTTATATACAGCAATTTTGGCATCATCTCTTCTTCTGATGTCACCCGGTGCAGTCCAGAACCCCAGAACCCCAAAATGACACCATTAGCAAGGGGGGAAGACCGATCTGCCAAGAAAATCTGCAATTGTTTTGTTTTGTTTTTTTCTTACCGGGGATCGTACATCGACCTCCAATACTCTTGAGATATGCGTAATTTATCACAGTCATGAGGCACCAGGATCGAAATTTGATTGGAGAAATGTAGGGCGAAAAGTTGTTTTACACCGATCTTGCATGTGGTGAGGGTTTTCAGCCTAGAAAATCAGTATGAGATAGAAAGGTTTGCTGCTAAAACATGACAGAAGCTAGAGCAATTATGCTCACCACGGACAGCGACGGGAAAGGCTTAAAATGGCTGATATATATATATATATATATATATATATATATATATATATATATATATATATATATATATATATATATATACATATATATATATATATATAAAATGATATATATATATATATATAAAATGATATATATATATATATATATATATATATGGAGAGAGAGAGAGAGAAAGAGATACGAGAATGGTAGTTTTTCACTTTTTTTAGGAAAAACAACTTTTGACAAGACTGGATAGTCAGGATATAACATTAGAAGAACTGAGACCCAAACTTGAATCCTTAGTTTGATTTGAGGAAATATATTCAAAAATCATCTGCTAAATTACATTAAGATCCCCTCATTTTCGCAAAATTTGGTCAGATGATCATGCGATTTTAACAATAAATCCAGAAATGATTGCTATTTCATTTTTTTCTTCTGAAGTATAATATATAGGATAGATACATGATATGTATCTGTTACATAATTCGATTAAAGAAAACGCACCTGTATTTTTTATTTACATTCTATTAATTTTCATTTTTATTAAAATCTTTATAAGATAGACTGATGATTAAAATCAAGTTTTTTTTCCTGTTAAAATGAGGAAAATTGGCGCTACCCAACAGTTTTAAGAACATCAGAGGCTAAAAAAAAAGAGCGAAAATACCAATAAAACAAGAAAAAAAACACAATCAACATTCAAGTCCGTTTTCATTAATTAGAAATACATGCGATATTTATGTAGAAATTCTGTTCACATTCTATTCAAGAAAATTCATGCTAGCAGAAATTACAGCAGTTTAGTAATTGTAAAATACAGAAATAATTATTCAAAATGAATACAATTTTCTTACCAATGGGATCTGTTATGAGATAAATTCTCCAAAGTAGTTTTTCAGATAAAAAAACAATTATAATCATGTGAAAGAAGAGGAGAAAAGGGGGAAATACAGAGTCCCACTGCTGTATGTGGAAGAGGGACAGACAGATTTGAAAATAAAAACAACAAAATGTTTCTTGAATAAGTAAAAAGGAGAACTAAAAACATTGGTACATATTTACAATATATATTTACAATATTTACCAAGTGTTTTTGTGTCTGGTATATTTAATTTCGCTAGCAAAAAAAAGACGGAAAAAATATTTTTGATTCTTGGTTATTTGTGAACCAATCTCTGATTCAGCGAACTACAACTTGGATGATTCACTTTTTAAAGTAGTTTCCTCAAATGTCGTTGGAACCTTGGAATTAAATACTTTGTGTCAGTGGATATATATATATATATATATATATATATATATATATATATATATATATATATATATATATATATATATATATATATATATATACATATATATATATATATACATATATATATGTGGTACAGATGAGGCTAGCAGTATAACATGATATAATAATGTATTAATAATATAAAGCAACTTCTGATACGTAATGGATTTATTTCATAGAGTGCTCGATACATACAACTGATGAGGCCCGGAGAAGGCAGAGACATGAGCTAGTTCGTGTAGCAAATCCACATTCTACTATATATATATATATATATATATATATATATATATATATATATATATATATATATATATATATATATATTGAAATTTTTCCTAAAACAACTTCGATTTCGATGACATTGATAGAAGGTTTGTGAGTAAACTGAAAAAAATAACTAAAAGATTGAATATATATATATATATATATATATATATATATATATATATATATGATGCATCGGTAGGTATATAGGATGATGAAAAGAAAGTATTTATCTACACAAAAAACATCTATTTTTCTCCTTTGCCAGTAAACCAAATCCAGTGGTGAATATCATTCACTTGGATCGAACAATATACAATGTGATTTTTATATCAAACTTCAGCTGCTGACTCGGAATCAGGCTACTAATTGATCACGCGACCTTGAGTCGTTTGTGGTTATCCCCACGTAAAAACCGTGTGACATATCGGTCCACTTGAGGTGAAAAATATATCGCATAGCACTCGCTGAGCACACCCCTTTCATGGCATTTCTCAAGGCAACGTGGCTTACCTGACGTTACTTATCTCCTCTTAAAGCAACACTTGACAGATTGTATTTGGTTACATGGCACAAAGCGTAATCTCTAAACCGACATATTGAAAGAATAGGCACACGTTTGCCTCAAGGGATACACTCCTGGTTCGGGATAAGAGAATTCCGTCACATGGACTTGGTGCCAACCAAGCCCAGTGAGCCCAGTTTACCTAACTATTTTACCAATACCTGCGGGGGTTAGGCTAGAAAGCCCTGTATAGTTTACTATTTCACCCATCGCTGAAGGGGAGAACATACGGATTCATGCCTTTTCCAAAGGCATTAGCACGAAGAGAACACTAACTGTCCCATTTCCTAGGCTATCAATCGTTAGGCCATTCAAACAACATCGGATTCATTCCCTCCTTAATAAAAACAAAACAAAACGTTTGTTTGTTTGTTTTCCATGATGACGCACACCTGTTTTTATTTTCCGAAAAATGTGTGTGGTTTCTATTTTTTTTGTTACATTTTTTAACGACTACACTTGGTGACATTTCTCTCTCTCTCTCTCTCTCTCTCTCTCACACACATACACACACACACACACATCACATACACTTACACATACATACACCTGTACACATATTCGCATAAGCATGTATATTCCATCCAGTCATTTCATTTGCATCGACTTATACACACGTATTTCGGCATAAAGAATTGTAGCAGGTATTGCAAACGCATTAATGAATTAGATTGGCCAAATTAACGGAATTTTTATTGTGATATCTTTGAACACACACACACTCACACGTACATATACACACATGTGGACGCATGCACGTACACGCAACCCAACACTCCGACACACACACGCACACAAACACACACAAACACACACACACACATATATACATATATATATATATATATATATATATGCATGTATGTATGTATATTATTACTGTACTAATAAGGATGTTATTAAAACAGTCAAGATTTACGTATATATAATTTTTGTACATATTTTTTGTAAAATTCACTTTATATCCACGTATTGAACTCTCTTGAATAAAACTAGTATAAAAGATACATATGACTTGATATATATTTACTTAATATTGTCTGTCTGTCTGTCTGTCTGTCTGTCTGTCTGTCTGTCTCTCTCTCTCTCTTTCCAAGTTTCGCTTCAACTCTTGTTATTCCAACAACCACTTGTTTGTTATGGAGCAGGGGTTAGGAAATCAGTTCCACTGACAATTACTACTATAGCGGGTTTGATCTTCATAGGGTGCTCCCCAAGTAGTGGTCTTGTACCAGACAAAACAAAGCCCAGTAAATATCTACATCCGTGATTAACACATAATTTCTTGATCCATATCTATCTATCAATCTATCTATATATCTATCTATCCATCTATCAAGTGATTCATTTGGATAAATACCCAACCTGTGTGCGTGTGTTCGCGTGCATGCGCGAGTGTGAAAATCAGTTTGATCCCCTCCCTCGCGTCTCACACTTGTTGCTTTGTGGAAATAATAATAAACTATGAATTAATAGTAGCTACTAAAGTGCGTTTCTTTAAACATGATTAAAGGTTATCTTTGGTTCACCGCAGGGGCTTCGAAAATGGCTAGAATTGGCTAGAATTTCTCATCTCCAGCTAACTTGATAGCTAAAAATGTTTCTAAAGATAAAGGTAAAAAGCAAATCAATTTTTTTTTTCATGACTGTGTTGACATCTGATCATTACATTCGATAATAATACTTTTTGGAGATTTTGTATGATTTATAGCCTATATAGCATTTCTAACTGGACAGTTATTTAGAATTTAGAATAAAAAGAACAAGCCAATTTTAGATACTTTAAGCCTTACGCTACCGCTTTTAAAACATTTTTAACAGTAAAGTTGTCTTGAAATGAAAAAGATCAGCCGAGTTTTAGCCATTTCTAAAGCCATTCATATGCTACCGTATTTTTTACATTTTTCAACTATAAATTAATTTGGAAATGAAAATGAAAAAAATTCTTGAGACAGTCATATGTTCCCGCACTTTTGATGTTTTAAGGGGCTACAAAGTTATCTGGAAATGAAAAAGTAGCCAATTTCAGCCATTTTTAAAGCCAGTATTATGGCATTGCATTTCAGATCCGTCAAACCGAAAATTACCTGATTTAGTCTTGACGTCTTACCAGATCTTTCAACAATTATTTGAATCTTTAATTAGATAGCTAAACGTCTGATGAAGACTATCATAGACTTCAAATTGAACAAAAAATTACCCATCTGCCGACACACCAATAGCCTAACCATTTGTCTGCACCTGCAGCATTCCAGCCCCCCCCCCCTTATAAACATCACCTGCACACTCGCTCACTCTTGGTGAGCTCTTTCATTGATCTCTCTCTCTCTGTCTCTCTCTCTCTCTCTCTCTCTCTCTCTCTCTCTCTCTCTCTCTCTCTCTCTCTGACGCCCGTATCACTTTCTACCCACTCCTTTATCCGTTCACTTGCTCACCTTCACACTCGTTCACTCACGCACATGCGAGCGCGGGCGCACACACAAGAGTCGGCAGTAGCGCGCGCTTCCAGACTAGGCAATTTTATTTCGGCTCTCCGCACTCGACAGGGTAGCGGCTTCGAATCGACAACGGCGGCTGGATGGTTTCTCCTCGCTTCTACATCCAGATTTCTCATCCCTGTATTAAAATGGACCGCAATAACAACAACACTCCTCAGCGTCAATCCTAACTACAGAGGCAAAAGCAGCAGCAACAACAACAATAACAAAAACAGCAAAAACATTAACTGAAGAAGCCTTGAAAGCATGAACAATCTCTAAAAAAAAAAGGGTGGGAAGGGAGAGGGGAAAAAGTGAAAAAAAAAAAAACAAACTCAAAAAAACAACACCACGGACGTATCGATGACGGTGTCCCTAGTAGTGGTGTTGACACCGGCGACGCCCTCTCTCACGACTATGACGGTAGCGACGACTACGATGACGATGACGACGACAGAACAGCAAGGGAGGAGGGCAGGAGGAGGAGGAGGTATATTTAATGGTAAAATTCAAGGAGGGGAGGACGTCTGAGTCGGAGGCTATTACACAGTAAAGTAGAACGCCGAGGGCCTATTCGCTTCTTGCTACTTTTTTTTCTCACACTTTCTTTCACTTTCTCTTTCTTTTTCGCTTGCCCTCTCTCTCTCTCTCTCTCTCTCTCTCTCTCTCTCTCTCACTCTCACTGTGTGTGTGTTTCTCTCTCTATCTCTCTGTCTCTATCTCTCTAACACGCTCACACACACGCACACACACACACATATACATATTCACACAGGCGTGCACGTGCGCACCCAAACACAAACGGAGACGAATACGCAAAAAAAGAAAGAAAGAAAGAAAGAAAGAAGAAACATGACTTCCAAATCTGTCACATGAAAAGAGAGAGAGAGAGTGATCGAGGGAAAGAGAGACCAAGAGAGAGAAAGAGAGAGGGCAGACAAGGATAGGTCGTGACTCAGTAAAATAGAGGGTGGGAGGAGTTTATTGGAGAAGTGGAAGGGGGAGTAGGAGGAAGAGAAGAGAAGGAGGATACCGAGGAAGATGTTGGATGAACTGATGTAGTGAAGAGGAGAGGGGAGAAGGCTGCAAGAAGAGGAGAACGAAGTGAGAATAGAAGAGGGTGTGGAGAGAGAGAGAAAGTAAAAAAAAGGAGAATCGTGAGAGGGGGGGAAGAAGAGTGAGATATAAGAAAGGTAGCGCAAGGTAACTTAAGGTAAGAAAAAAAAGATCGTAGTAGGAGTAGCGACAGAGGTAGTAATAGTAGTAGTAGTAGTAGTAGTAGTAGTAGTAGTAGTAGTAGTCGCCGAAGAAGGAGAAAAACGGTAGAAATATGAGCAGCGAGACACACAGACGCTTACACAGAGGTTTGAACACCGGGTAGAGACACAGGTAGTTCATGGGGACTGCAAGAGGCGCGCACTGTTTTACATGTAGACGACAACACCGGACACAGAGGCATAGATCAGCAGAGGATACAGTTGCATATGATGTACAGATAGACACGTGCTCAGGCACGCTCGAAACGGCGCGGTGAGGGTATTACGAGCGAGGCATACGGAGATAAATACATATATATATATACATACATATATATATATATACATATATATATATATAAATATATACATATATATATATATATATATACATATATATATATATATATGTATATATGTATATATATATATATATAATTCTCATAAAGCGCGCGAGCCTCCATTGGAATACACCACACCGCCCAGGTATAAAAGAACCGAGAAGATAACAACGACGACCGCTGCCTCGTCTGGTTGTTTCCACCTTTACTACACAGTCTGCCACAGTCCTTACATCAAGGTGGTTGTCTTTCGTACGGATCCCTTTCTGCGTCTTTTATAATTGATACCTGTTGCAACCAACAGCAAACACCACTACCACCTCTGCTACTGACACTGCAATCACCACCGACACCCAACCGCCGCTGTCGCCTCGTGTCTCCTTCAATTTTATTCCTCATCTTTATCATCATCGTACATTGATATATATATATATATATCAATTTATATATATATACATTTAAATTTAAATATATATATATATATATATATATATATATGTATATTTTGCTGCTGCTGCTACTGTTGTTGTTGTTGTTCTAACTATATATATATATATGGTGTCGGTGGAACGTCGTCTTATAAAATATGCATTTTTTATTTTTATTTTTTGAATTTTAAATTTTTAGTTCTGGTCTCTTGGAAAATTGTGAAAAAAAAAAAAAGATCTTTCGGTCGGGACTGTGGCAGACATCAGGTGTTGACATCGAACCAAGAAGCAGTGATGCGAAAAGCCTACGCCAAACTTTTACCGCTCTTACTACCGTTGGCCGGATATGTGTTTCTCATGCACCGCGTACCTAACACGGTTTGCACGTGGGACAGCAGCCGCCCCCAAGAACCAGGGGTGACCCTCACGAAGCTTTTAGCCCCGGACGGCGGGCTGGCGGGGGCTGAAGCTGCAGGCCCTGGCGCAGGCGTCGGAGCCATCGGGCGTGGATTCATCGGCCTGGGCAACATCACCCGATTATTACTGCAGTTGGAGAACTTGACCTCTCACGGCACTGACCAACAGATGAGGCAGCTACAGCAACAGATAGAGGAGGAGGGCGTTTTTCCTGAGCAACTGGTCAGTGCTGGGATAGGAGCCAGCAGCAGTCTTCTGAAATTGCAGCAAATGCAATTGCACAAAATTCAACAGCAGCAAAGGCTGCTGGAACAACACAAACTGCAACAGCGTCTACGTCAACAGCAACAACAACAACAGCGGCAGCGCGGACCAGTTCGCACTTTCGCTAACGGACCCAACAATGGTATTCATCCCCATCAGATCTTTCGAGAATATATCTTCAACTGTTCCAATATCCACCATATCAAAATTGTGCGCAAGGTTGGTCACGGCGTATCCAAACAGACCTACCTGGGTACCTTCCGTGGCATGAAAGTGGCTGTCAAGATGGTCACCCGGCATGTTTCTGACATCCAGAGTTGCCTAAAACGGTACAAGGAGCAAGGGGACAACCCCAACTCGGCCAGGATTCGCGAGAAATGCTTCGTCTTTCCAACCATGAAGCTAATGAAAGAAATCCTCCTTCTAGAGCAGCTGAGTCACCCGAACCTTATAAAATTACTTGGATTCTGTGTCCGTAGTGAAGAAACAGATACCACAGACCTATCCGAACACGGCATCATCGCTGTCCACGAGTTTGGGGAACATTTCATGATTGATAACCTGAGGATTCTGCCTTGGCAGACACGCCTCAAACATGCACGGCAGCTAGTATCCCTTCTCCAGTACCTGGAAAACTCACCCGTGGGGTCTTTACGTATTTCAGACTTCAAAGAGACTCATTTTCTGATGGTTAACAACGATCGCATCAAAATGATTGATATGGACGACATCCATAATATTGAACCGAAGTGTTCGACTTATAACCGGCCGGTATTGGGTTACGTTCTCAAAGATGTTCCGGCCCACCTGAGTCGCGGCGAGAACGAATGTGAGTATTCGTTACCTTGTCGGATGGCATTATGCCTAGGATTCAACGCAAAATTTAACTTGGACAGGGCGAATGCTCTGTTTTTTAAACGGCTACTCTACCCATCATCGTTTCCGTCTAATATAACTCGTCGGCTGGAAAGCTTGAACGTCGAATTGGATACATTATCGATCAGCACAATTGATTTGTTACGGGAACTTGATTCGATACAACTCATAGCCGACGAGATCTTACGAAATGTCAGAAGGAAAGTGAGGACACGTGCAAGTCATTGAGTAATTAATTTTTAACTTTTTTTTTCTTCAAAGTTATATTTTTAATAATGATATTATTGATTTAAACAAAATTTAACAAAAAAATATATAAACGAAGAAGATGATGATGTTTATAAAGATTTATGAAAAATGGCAACTAAAAAAATAACAAAAGCAGCAGGTCCAAGGAAAAAAAAGAGAAAGAAAAGGAAAAAGAAAGAAAGCGAAGAAAGAAAAAAAACTGACAAAAAAAAAGGGAAAAAAGGAAGAAAAAAAAACAAATAAAAAATCCAATGCTGAAGTTTCAAGGAAAGAAAAAAATATATAAAAAAAAGATATTAACATTTTATAATTTCGATTATTGTAATGATAATGGTGAGATTAAAAGAAAAATTATCATTATTAATTCTTTGCCTAGTTTGTCTTTTAATCTTATTTTTGTTGCCTTTTTTTTATTGCAACGCTCAGGCTGTTTTTACATTCTGCGACCATTAAGGAAGCAACAAGTGTCGTAGCCGAATAATACTGCTTGTTTAACAGTTGTAGAATATAGAACTACACGAGCGTTACTATAAAGAGAAAGCATCAGAAATTAAGATTAAAAGTGAAACTAGTCAAAATAATTAATAATGACGATGCTTCATTTGAGAAGTTGTGACAACTTAGGAATTCTTATTATTAATATTATTGTTAATAATATCATTATCATTACTTATTTATGATTATTTATTTTTATTTTATCAACCAACATCTCCGCTCTTTTTAAAAGCCAGGCAAAATATACAAAGCAAACTCAAATGAAAACTTTTTTTTTCAAATCAGTTTAAAAGAGGAAAGACTTAAATTATGTTGTTGAAATAAATTATTTCTCTGTTTCGTTTTTTTCACAAATGTTTTTCTTCTACTTAATCCAAACACATAGATTCATAGATCTAATTAGATGATCCATTTTTAACAGGCAAAAGATAAGTAAAACTGCATATATGTATGTGGGTGTATAAACGCACACACACACACACACACACACGCACACACACACACACACACACACAAAACACACACACACATATATACATATATACTATGTACATGTTTGCATAAATAGAAACATCCGCTTAATCATATAATCTACATGTATATATATATATCCATTTGAATACAATCATTCATAGATAACGACATATATATCCGTATAAACATATATATATGTGTACGTGTGTGTATTTGATATAGATATATATGTGTGTGTATGTACTTGTGTGTACATCGGTGTGTGTGTGTATGTGTGTTTATGTAAGTCTCTCTGCGTAAAGATTTACTGGATAATCATTAGCAGTTATTGAGGATATAACACCAACACACCAATGCAAATACACACACACATACACACACACACACACATATCCTCTCTCCCTCTCTCTCTCTCTCTCTTTCACACACACACTGCGCATATGTTCATGTATATACACACATATATATATACATACATAAGTATATATACATACATATACACACACAAACGCATATATATACTACAAGTAGATGATAGACTTCATATATATATATATATATATATATATATATATATATATATATATATAAACCCTTTCTAAAATTGATTATATACGTATATGTATATCATCAAACGTAAAAATTTCACTGACAGCAATATATATATATATATATGTATATATATATATATATATATATATATATATATATATATATATATATATAGCAACAAATTTGTGATATAGCTAGGAATTTTTAATGGTTAACAAGCTTGCGATGCTGACCATAATCAAAATAATGGGTCTGATCCTCACTGGTTGCCCAACTACCATGGAAAACTACGCTGTGTATATAGTGTAAATACTGGATGTTTGATATTTACTAAGTTCAATTCAGTTCAGTTCGACGCCCAACCACGGTAATTGGCTTCTTGTTGTTGATTGGACTTATTAATATTATAATGGTCAGCACCACGAGTTGGTTGATCATTCTACACTGTGAAACTAGGGATTTCGTGAAATCACTGAAATCTTGAAGGATTTCACAAGATTCTTACAATTTCCATAATCTCGCTGTTCTACACACACACACTCAAACATACATACATACATACATACATACATATATACATGCACACACTCATTACTTATTTACATTTATATATCTATGTTTTATTCTTGCAAAAGTGAGCTCTCTAAAGACACCCCTAAATCCGAAAACAGTTATAATTAATATATATATATATATATATATACATATATATATATATATATATATATATATATATATATATATATATATATATATATATATATATACTTAAGTTGGAGAAGAATGTTTCATGTCGACACTAATATATATATCTTCGAGTTTTTCCACTCAATTGTTAACACACAGGTCCCAACAGACGGGATGGGGGTATATTGGCCGTTGTGCATGGACCTATTATTTTGAGGAGACCTCTTGTTTGCTTTTTTTATTATTATCATTTCAGTACTTTTGGTTTATTCATTTGACTTTCAAGTACATAATAAACACTATACGCTGATCTTTATATTCATTCGTATGTAGTTAGTACTGACTACAAAAATACGAAGTGAGCAGTTTGAAATGGGGCCAGCATTTCCCATTTAGCCTGAGCCTATCACCAACTATGCCTAGCCCTCCCAACACCTACAAACCTGCACTGAAACATGCAAACACACAGAGACAAAACTGTAAATAATATAAAACGTACTCACGTTGCTGTATATTAGTAAACGACATTACATAAAATAGGATGAAGTCTGGCAACAAGATAGATATTTTATAACTAATCGTGCAATATATTTGATGTAATTAAAATGTGCGGTATTACATGGATCTCTATATCTATCTATCTATCTATCTATCTATCAATCTATCTATCTATCTATCTATTTGTCTGTCTCAATCTATTCCTATCTATCGATCTTTGCCTGATTTTCTCACTCTCTCTCTCTCTCTCTCTCTCTCTCTCTCTCTCTTTGTATATATTAAGAAATGGATATATAATTCGACAAAATGATTATTAATTACGTTACATTATATAGAAACTCTTTTTTGAAATAATCTCCCATCATTACACGGTTAGTGCACCACCCGGCCTAGACAACGTAAATAGAATAATAAACAACCAAAGCAGCCAATTTTCTTCTGTTGTTTGTTCTATTTATGTTGCCTGTGCCAGGTGATGTATTAGCTGAGTAATGACGGAATATCATTTCAAACAAGAGTTTCTATATAATATAACGCAATTTATAATTATGCATATATATATATATATATATATATATATATATATATATATATATATATATGTATATATATATATATATATATATATATATATATATATATATATATGTATATATATATATATATATATATATATATATATATATATATATATATATATATTGCCAATTGTTCATATTCGAACATAGCTAGAAAGCTGGGATTCTGAATGGGGATTTTTTTCATCCTGATCAGCTCTGTACAATTGTGGAATGGTGCATCGAAATATTTATGATTTTTTCTTCAATAGAGCTTTTGTGATTCTATACTAAACATAAAATATACATAAATACATATCTATGTATGAATAACAATATATATATATATATATATATATATATATATATATATATATATATATATATATATATATATAGATAGATAGATAGATAGATAGATAGATAGATAGGAGTTATTATCAATCGTTATTTTATGGAATTCAATCAATCCCTTTGAAAAAAATATGTCATATGATGTTTATATTCGAAGATGTTTCATTCTCCTTCAACCGCTGCAGAAAGGCATGACCCTTACACATCTGTCTCACTGTCCACCTGAGAGCCTGCAAAAGATGTGGGGAACCCTCTAAAATCTTTATTTGCGAAACCAAACCATTATATCACACATCGGCAACTCTCAAAATAATTTGCAAAAATATTAAGCTTATACTCTGTGTAGTCATTTCGGGACATACATTTTCTTTTTTCTAATCAAAGTGACTTATCGAACAATTAAAAATATCCATTTCTTTTATAGCCTTACTTATTCCTCACTCTGAAGTATTTGATCACTTTTCAGATTACTCTATTTTGAGGAAGAAAATAAGTTCAACACATGTACACATGTATAAGCATATATATCGAAAAAGAGGAAGAGAGAGAAATAACGAAAGAGAGCGAGAAAGAGAGGGAAAGATGATAGGATGAGAGCCTGCGACGAATATTTCAAAAACGCACTTGGACACAGCTTACATTATCATTGAACCCATGAAACACATACACACACATAAGCACATACGTTCACACATGAACACACACGCAAATACACATGCACATGCACATATACGCATACACACATATATACATACAAAGTGACGTACACGTTACTAGATGGAACTATATATGCATATACGTTCGTATATAAATATATTTGTATATATATATATACATATATATATATATATATATGTATATATATATTTATTTATACACGCATGAAACACACACAGCCAGGTGTATATATATATATATATATATATATATATATATATATATATATATATATATATATATATATATATATATATCAAGATATAGACAAAATACGCCATCACAATTACATACACATATCTACATCTATATCTACATTTACTGAATAATGTCAAACGCAATAATCGTTTGTGACATTACATTATTTACCTCCACCTATAAGATACTAACACACTCACACATATACATATCATGTAATATGCATATAAATATATATATATATATATATATATATATATATATATATATATATATATGTATATTCCTTTCAGTCACATGTATACACACACAAGTATATATATCCAAAGAAATATATACATACATCTATTTCACTCATGTACTGAATTTATGGGTAACAAGAAAAAATGCTCATATGTACACATATATATATATATATATATATATATATATATATATATATATATATATATATATATATACTTGAGTGAAATGACGATCTAGGGGACCTTGTTATCTTCAAATGAGATTTCTTATTTTATTTTGAGGTTTTGCCAGTTCAATTTGGCTTCATCAGAATAATAGGGATTAAGAAGCCAGAATGAACTGGCGGAACGTCAAAATAAACTAAGAAATCTCATTTGTACACAACAAGGTCTTTTAGATTGTCATTTCACTCTGTTAATTATGATCCACATCAATACATTGGTAACATATATATATATATATGTATAAATATATATATATACATATGTATGTATGTATATGTGTGTGTATGTGTGTGTGTGCATGCGTGTGTGTGTGTCCGGTCGTATATATCTATATATGAATTGACCCGCAAGCAAAAGAGACCAGCCTCACCGTCGTCATTTTCTCTGAGAGCATCTCAACCGAAATATAACGACTCGTAATTTTTTGATCCATGGATTATGTAATTAAACATCGGAGTCAACTCAACATGAAATCAGTTTTTCACAACACAAAAGCCGGCTGTTTCGATCGTCATTCTCTCCGACCTCCGCATGTATCTCTCGGCGTGTTTCTGTGTCAGTGCCACGTCATTGGGGAATTAGCCAATCATCGTGACGCAAGGTAAGATTTAAAAAAATAACTGATACTCGCATCGCACCTACTTATATAAACGCACGCACCAATCAGCTCACGCACCCCTCTCTAATTTCACAATGTTTGATTTTTTTCAAAAAAAAAAAAAAGAAAGAAAACTATACCCCGCTACACCTCCCGTCACTGACGCCTCCACTTTATTGTTGTTCATCATTTGGATTGTCATCACCGCTTTTCTACGGAATAACATCACCTTGTTTTATGTCCTTGATAATATACAGTCAGTATCTCTATAATGTTCGCTTATGTCTCTGCGGTTCACGTTGATTTGTTTTATACGTACGTTTCCATTTATCCTTTTTTTTCTATCGTCGAGAAAGATTTTCTGCTTTAAACATTGAATATATAATTTTTTAAATCAATATATCTATTCATTTTATTTGTACAAATACACGTATGTTCAAAAACGGATGAAATAGATGATAAGATTCATATATACCCCCCTCTCTCTCTCTCTCTCTCTCTCTATATATATATATATATATATATATATATTTATCAGATGATTAGTAACAGAGAACAAAAACATCATTTACCACTCACACACGCTATATACATATATATATATATATATATATATATATATATATATATATATATATATATATATATACACACACATATATATATATATATATATATATATATATATATATATATACATATATATATATATATATATATATATATATATATATATTAGCTTTATTGGATAACAGCGTTTATCTAATTCTGCATTGACACTAACAGTGTAGTTTGATCAAATACGCATTCAACAATTGTCAACCATGGTAGCATGCTATTGAAGTGACATTTTACCTTATATTATTCGATGGACAAGAATCGAGTATCAATACTAATTTAATATAAGCAGACTGCTGAAATCGCGACACGATATTCAGATTTGGCTTTCTTTGCAAATGAGCGGTCCTGTATATCTATGGATATATGTATCTCTGTATTTATGTATGTATGTAAGTCTGTATGTATATATGTGTGCGTGTATGTACACTCATTTTGTTTTGACTTCATGTTTGTCTACAAATGTGTGTTCATCAATTTTAGAACAAGCCTAAGTCTTTGTGTTCTCAAACACACACGCACACGCACACACATATATATACATATATATATATATCATTAGCCATCATAAGTTCAATTAAGCACATTTGCAAGGTGTTTTTCAGTATGTTGTTTCTATTCATACCAAATGATTTCCAGCCAATCGCTGTGCGTTGTTTTATTTCACTTTCATGTTCTTTGGTTAACTGATACACCTGTCCTAGGTAAACATATTCTTAATCCTTTTCTATAACATCACCCTATATTCTCGTATTCTTTTGGGGGGACTTTATCACCAAACATTACTTTTGTCCTTGTTGTATTCATCTCTAAGCCTACTTTTTTAAGTTTTTGTAATTCTTCAGATGTTCCTGACGTCATGTTCACGTCATCAGCAAATCTCAAGTGGTTTAAATATTCTGTTTATGTTCATTCTCATTCTCTCCCAGTCTGTTTTGCAATTGATGAGCATGTCACTTTTGAGCTGTGGTTAGCAAAAATGTTGTGCAGGTGATTATGACGGAATTGAGTTTAATTCTCACTGAGCTTTTCATATACTAACATTAGTAAATATCTACCCACACTAACACATTTACATGTTTCTAAAGAGAAAATAACCAACAATATTCATTATCATCAGTCTTAAAGCGTCCTTTCCCAGGATTTGCCAAACCACAGTTTCGTCTATGATCTCTTGGGATCCCCATTGTGAGTCGTAATGCCCAGCAGCTATCTATTCTTCTTGCAATATGACCAACCCATTGCCATTTAAGTTTTCTAATAGACTCTATGTTATATCTGATTCCTGCTTTTTCTCCAATATACTGTGCTGTCGTGTGATATATCTACGTGATATTAAGCATGATTCTCTCTTGTGCACGTTACATAGTTCTTAGCTGGAATGCCAAAGGTTTTGTGAGGTTCCACGTTTCAGTTCCATAAATGACTTTAGCGTTCATACAATGATTGTAGACCTTCGTTCCTGAACTAATGGGATTCTCTTGTTTTCGACGGTTGAACTTGTTCTACTGAAAGCTCGTCAAGCCAGTGTGATACTTCGCATAAAAAGTATTACAAATAATAATCTCGTCCGCTTTGAAAGTGAAATTCATGTTGAAAAGAAAGAAAATGGTCCAGCTGAGTTTGGGTCTCTTTTTATAAATCTATTCGAGTATTTCCCTATTTATTTTGTATATTGCAATCCGTCAACCGAAGCAGTCGACATTATTAAGATAGATTTCTTCAGCTTTCAAGTGATTTTGGCTGGTTGGCTGGTTGGCTGGTTGGATGGCTTGTCATATGCATATCGCACCTATAGGCTGCACCAATGGAGCTAGAGGGCTGAAAATTCTAACATTCACTAATTATGTGTAGAAAGACTTCTTGTTTAGATTCCCACCGAAAATAGGATTTTAGAAGGGATTCATTTTACAATGTAATTCTATGCTAAATCACCCCCTCAGTCCGACAGTGTTGCTCTTGTAAATTTTGTCAAACTGCTTTTTGTAAATTTTGACTTTTTTGGGTTAACCCAAACTAAGAAAAGGCTAACTTCGTTATTGATTACACTTTTTCTCAATGTTTCAATTGATCATCCTTACACGGCATGTTGCCAAATATATTGGTCTCTTGAAGATTTGAATTGAATGATTAACCAGGCTTGTTTTGTTTATTGTTACTTTTTTTGATACATTACCCCCCAACCCCAGCGCATGGAATGATGGAAACACTTTACTCTTCAAACTTCAGAAAATCTGCTGTACGAATTCACACTTAAAGTTGCTATGATTAAAATTTGAGGCCTTTGCATTCAAATGTTTCAACTGGTCATCTGTGTTTTGTTTCAAAAGCTTTTCTTCTCAAGAGGAAGTGTTCTCAAGAAATGACATTTATAATAAAGCATCAACGGGAATGTGTGTCCGTACATTGGAATGCTAACTCATGGTCAGGTTCAAATAGATTCAGATTGTGCTTTCAGAAACATTGCAATTGATATTATCCGCAAATGTCTATGTTTAATTTGTTCGCACAAATACTCATTTAGTGGTATAGAGCTAGAAAAAAGAAGTGAGGAAATGTGGGGCTGCTTGCACTCTTAAATCTTTAAACTTAACCAATATCAGAGACATTCTGGCTTCATGAGGGATGAGTATTTTGGTATGTAATGATTAATTTCCCTTTTTGACGAATTTTTCAAATAGGCTTGCTTCATGATCATACGATCTTCATGCAAGTTCTGCATTTTGAAAAACAATCTTAAAATTCAAAACTCACCTGAAGATCGTAGGATCGTGAAGCATACTTGTCGTTAGTATCCATCAGTATATATATGTATATATATATATATATATATATATATATATATATATATATATATATATATATATATATATATGCAAATTTCTGTCGCAGCGTAAACAAACCATCGCAAATATTTTGATTTGAGAAAGCAATATTGATCTATAAGGACATGTTTGGAATAGCGTACACATACATGTGCATACATACTTGCGTGTATACATACTAGTATACATTTATATTCACACACACACACACACACACACACATATATATATATATATATATATACATACATATACTATATATATGACACATATAAACATATATATATATATATATATATATATATATATATATATATATATATATATGTTGTTTAGATCTACATTGCTTCTATTCGTACCGACACTGTGTACCCTAAGACGGGAACCCTTGGTTAGAAGGTTAGAGTCGCACTTCACCTTAAAAGTGCACCGCACAGGCTGGTGGGTTATTTCGCGTACATGGCACCCCACCGTCTAAGGATCCAATATTTGAGGACAACTGTCCCAAAATCTTAGTCCCCAATGCAAAAGCGTTCATATAGCTATACATAAACACACATATATGTATTTAAATGAGTATTGAAAACAATTAACCATAGGCTTGTTCAATTTTTTAGTTTGTCCAACTGGTTGGCTAACTGGCTGACTATGTATGTATCACACATCCAAATCACAGAAATGGAGTTAGAGGGCTGAAAATGTAAACATCTATCCATGATCCTGTCTACAAAAACAGTCCGTGTGTTTTGGAAAATCTCCTTCCTGGATAGGTTTCTAGTTGTGTTGAGGGCAGCACGCATGTTCTGAGAAAAAATTCTTCATACTATATTGATCACTTAGTTTGTGCCCGCTTGTTTTTCTGAAAACACTTTTTCAATGATCACTGTCAAATAAAACGCAGGACAAAAAATCTTTGACTACCATTTTCC
>OY735208.1:12751103-12830642 GCA_963457665.1 Thysanoteuthis rhombus
CGTCACCATTAAGTGAAAGAGTCAATGATTACAAGCAGGAAAAAAATCGCACTGTTCATCATAAAAATAAGGAAGATTTGGATCTCTATCAGTTAACTGTTTTTGTTGGAGAAAAAACACGTGATCAGTCGTGAAGAAATACTGTAGTCATAAAAATACTACTGGCCGTCGTCGTCGTCATACCGATCGCGAACGGTGCCTCATTTTGATAGCTCGAAACAAACGCGTGGCCCAATGGTTAGCGATGAAGTCTAAAAAGCGGTGAGGAGAGTGTAGACCTTCAAGGTAAATCGATACGAGCTAAATGTGCGCTTGTGTGAGTGTGCGTGTGCATGTGCATGTGCGCCCGCACGTGTGTGCATGCGTGTGTATGTGTGACATATCAAATGTGACTGGCCAGGTAACGCGGAATATCTATGTAGATTTGTTTGCTAAAACAAACACACTGACTAGCAAACAGGCTTGTGAGATACATTGGCTGGTTATTAAATCGATTTTTATATGAGAAAGTAAATCGATTATTAATATATAAGACAGGGTAAATCTGCTTTCCTTTATATATATGTGTGTATATATATATACATATATATATATATATATATATATATATATCATTATTATCACAATCAGTTGTTATAAGTCCACTGCTGGAGGGAGGCCTTTCACATCCCCTTCCATGATTAGTGTGATCGTACTTATCTCTGTCGTGTATTACCGGCAAACTTTTCTATCGTCTTTCTATCAAGTGTCTGGTCTTTTCCAACTGCGTTTACTGTCTCACGGGCATCACTTTCGTTCCCTCTGTTGTCCCTCCTTATCGATACGTGCCCTGCCCATTGCTAGATTGCTAGCTGGATATCCTTCACCTTGGTCCTCACTCAGGTGAATGTTGATCTTCTCGCCAAGGGATATTCCTAATATTGCTCCCTCCATTGCTCTCTGTTTGTTTTCGAATTGTTTTGCGAGTTTCTTGGTTTAGGCAACCGCACGTCGTGGCTGCTATCATGCATTGATCATAAACATGTATATTTATATATATATATATATATATATATATATATATATATATATATATATATATATATATATATATATATATATGAATGCAAAAGAGCATGGATAAATTCATACCTGATACGTAGTTATTGGTTACGTGATTAATATTCAGAATTGAATTAAGTGCATTTGAAAAGAAGGAGATTATGTCAAAATTAAATAGTTGTCGTGTAAAATGAATGCTTTATTTATTAAGTTCTGAACAAATTGATGTACGCACACAAGTAATTACACACACACACACACACACACATACACACACGCGTATATATATATATATATATATATATATATATATATATAATCATAAATCACTTTATATGTGTGTGTATGTGTGTGTGTGTGTGTGTGTGTATGTGTATGCACCGATATGTGTGTGCTTGTATGTAGCGAGAGAGGAGTTTTCCTGAATGGTTTTAATATTTCTAAATCTTTATACATACACATATACACGTGTATGCGTACGATTCTATATATATGTATATGTGTATTGATGTTTATCAATGAGTCAGTTTATAGCAATCCTCATTTGTCCCTATTGGCCTATCAATCCATTTTGATCGATTTCAGGCAGTCCATAGTGTTTTTTCCTCCCGTATACTGACATCTATGTATTTATGTATCTCTGTATGTATCTCTGTATATATCTATCTATGCCGATTGTGTGGTCTCTCTACGAATCTTTTAGACTAATTCTATACCTGTTCATTTACGTTCTAGTCTCCTAGATTTACTGACTATGTGCGAAAAAGCTTTACTCCTACTTCTGAATATTTACAATCTATATATAAATATCTACCATCTTATGCCCCTGCCACGCTTCGGCAAGGAACTGGATTATCTTCCCAGCTTCTGATTTGAGATATATAGATGGATACGAACATAAATAAATAAAGGATAGGTGAAGACTGAGGTGGATAGATATATACAAATAGGCTTGGATAGATAATAACAGATAAATAGATAGATAGACTCGAGGAGAGAGAGAGAGAGATGAGAAAAAGGGGAAATATCGATTGATGAATTCAGTCTATTTGACAAGTAAGCGTGTATACATGTGTGTGTATGTGTTTGTTTTTATGTGTGCGTTTATATATTGTATAACACATACACATGTATACATACATACATACATACACACTTACACATATGTTTATATATATATATATATATATATATATATATATATATATATATATATATATATATATATGTGCGTGTGTGTGTGTTTTTGTTTGTTTGTTAACTATACAGGGAACTCAATATTTTAGATAAATTCCCAAAATAGAGTTTTAACATTTTTTCTCATTCTATAATGAAAATTGCTACATTGAAGCAGTTTGTTTCATTGATTTTTTTTTTAACTTTCCATGCGATTGAATGTTTTTAACATTTATTCTTTCCTTAAAATAGCGTTCTGTTCTCTCGAAAAAATTCACATATAGTACAATAACATCTGTTTGTCAGTTATACAAAACCCTTTGGAAATCTTGCATTAGTTGTATTAACAGAAATTTGGAAATAATTGACTGGAACGACATAAAAATGTCGATAAAAATGTTCTATTACATCTTTGGTGTTTAAAGCTGTAAAGCCTCACAGAGTGTACATAGATATTTTTCTATGTATAAAATATACTTGAAAAAGAACGCCTACACGTATTCATCTAGCTGCTAGTTGCTTGTTACTAAAATATCTCAGATAGTAGCACCTTAGAAGCAAATTATGGATATTAAAATCAGATCAGAAGCCTTTATTCATTTGTGCATGAACGTCTTCATAATCTGGTCGTGTTAGTCACTCAATAGAATCTGTCAGGTGACCAACGTTATTTGCCAACGTGCGTAGTTGGGGGTGATCAATTCAGGAAAAATATTTAAAAAATTGGGGTGATCAATGATTGAATTACTCCTTTTGTCATCTCACTGCAAAGTCGGAATTTTGAAAAAAAAAAGAATCAAATAATGAAATATGAGCAGTATCAGACACAAACTAAAATACAACTTTAGCAAAAACTCACATCGTAAATAGAACCTCCAACAAAAATTGTTTTTTTAGACGTGATAACAAGTAAAGATTTAGATCGTCAACCTCTAACTCGGTTGGCTCGGCCTGTACACACGACACACAGATAGATTGATAGATAAATCTATCCATTCATCCATACATACATACAGACAGACAGACAGACATAGCCAGCCATAATCACTTAAAAACTGAAGAAACCAATGTTGACGGTTCCTAATAAATGCGTACACACA
The DNA here is from genome assembly GCA_963457665.1 of Thysanoteuthis rhombus. NCBI lineage: Eukaryota > Metazoa > Mollusca > Cephalopoda > Oegopsida > Thysanoteuthidae > Thysanoteuthis > Thysanoteuthis major. The sequence continues at coordinate 12,754,421 of OY735208.1, forward strand.
CGGACGCAATATCAACTAAGTAACATTTGCTTACAGAACGATAATATACTCTGCTGTAAACACACAAAATCACGTGGTCGGTCGTGGATAAACACCAACATAGTCATGAAACTACCTAATCTTTAAGACTCGGGTTCATTTATAAAAAAGAGAACACTATTACAGAGTATACCTCTACAAATGCAATGCTCTAAGTGAAAATCGAATGAAAATCAGTTCATATATAATTACAGAGCAGGAGGCTTAGAGTTTCAATTTAGAATATTTTGGACCAATGTTTTCATGCATGAGAAACTCTTTCAATCAAAGAAGAAAGAAAAATTTTTAGATCATCCCCAAAACTCAATCAATTATTTTTAGCCCATGACTCACCCTTCAAAATATCTTTTCAAGTTCGACTAAGAACTTTTACAGACGTAATGTACACAAATATGTATGAATATATATGTATATTGATATGCATAGGGTAAAAATGAAAAAAATATCTCTCGAAGGGAAAGAAATTCCTGGATCCGATCCCAACTTTGATCAATTCATCTATTCTATTGCTTAACCATTCAATGATAATAATCAAATTCATTCAGAACTTCAAGAGATATTGTGTGGACAAGCGGTCAGAAAAAAATCAGACAAACAAATATTGGTAAATACTTATACCTATTCTATCATTATTTGCAAAGATAACAAAAACACGTTGCTACGAAACTAGCCCTCATGCAATATCATATAGATGTAGGTTAAACACAGCTCATACAAATAGATATACAGGTTTACCCCGTTATCCGGAAGTAGAACCCTCCAATAAAACATTCAGTTAGCAGAAAAAGAAGATATTAATTTATGAAGAGATTTTTTTTTTAAAGTTGGGGCGTTGGAAGATGCCGGGGGATTAAAAGCAGAAGAGGGTACCTGCTTCCTCTATAAAGGCTCGGTGTAAAACAAACACTAGACGCGATTTTTGCTTTTCGCACTTTCTTTCAAAGATATAAAAGTAGTGTTCAGGCAACATTCAAAAAGTGACGGATGCCCATATGTTAAGAATTTTGCTTATGCGCATTTTGAAATTTACTGGGTGTCGTTGGGGATGTGAGAGGTTGAAGGATTCTGAGAACAGGGACAAAGCAAGATCTAGATATGAAGATATTGGTGATATCCGAACTGCACGAATGAATCACTTCGACTGCATGTGTAACAGAACTAATTATCGAAATAATACCTTCAAGTATCTTTAAATATCTTTCATCTAAAATTAATTAAAAAAATATCAGTTCAGGATTTCGGTGTTGTTGGTCCAAAATGACCATTAAGGCACAAAAAGGCAAATAAAACAAATACAAACCGTTTTTTATGGTGCCATGTGGTTTACTCAAGATTGTTGCTACAGAAATGCGACCAACAGTGTCTGGACAAACACACACACACACACACACACACACACACAGAGATGAGCAAAGATATACATATACATGTATATATATATATATATATATATATATATATATATATATATATATAAGTACTCAGCTATTTTGAATATCGCTAAAAACCGGTTGCAGAGATTTGATGTAACTTGGCAACCGATCAGAGAGGTTATTTCCGCACATGCATAAATAGATAATCTCCTGTGGGGTTATCCAGATGGATCTGAAACGCCATTGATTGGGTTATGTACTGTGTGACCATTCTATTCTAAATGATAGAGCAAGATATTTTTTACGTCTGGTGCTGAATTTTTCTGGCAAAATATCGTATCACCAGGGTCTATCAACTCCCCTACGATCAAGATATGGGACCTTTTACGAGATCGAGAAGTTCAGTGGTTATCCTTAAGGAGGACTTTGTTTCGAAAAGCTGATGGGACACTGGGAAAGTGTATCAGGACCTAAAGGAAGCTCTTGGACTCAAGTGCTATCTTTCTAGGCATGCAATTCTTTCTATGATCCTAAATATCAAGATACTTTGGTGAGAGACCCTTTGACTGACACAGGGATATGCCCATATTCCTTAAAAAGAAGTGAGACTTACGTATATATTCACAATTTATTATATTATCTCTCTCTCCCTCAGAATATATATATATATATATATATATATATATGTGTGTGTGTGTGTGTGTGTGTGTGTGTGTGTGTGTGTGTGTACTGTATCGCACTGATGAAGACAACCCCGTCGAAACTAGTCCGCTTATGAACCAAACAGAGAATACAATGAAAGATTTAAAACTGATGAATTCTCGAAAAGTTATCATTTCGTTTAGTTTTTGATTTACTTGTGCACTTACATACAAACCCACACCCATATACATATGTGTGTGTGTAAGTGTGCACGTGTGTGTGTGTGTGTGTGTGTGTGTGTGTGTGCATATATGTAGGTATATGTAAATGCAGTAAGGTATAAATTGTTGTGGTCAATTTATTTCATTCAAGATAATTATTTCCAAATATTTGTAGATGCAATTAAATTAAGATTTCCTAAGGTTTTCATTTACCCATTTACACTCATTTTTATATACAGAATTAGATATTATTCATAAATGTAGGGAAACAGATACAGACGGACACACAGACAGACAGACTGACAGACAGACAAACAAACAAACACAACGAGAGAGAGAGAGAGGGGTGTATACCACAGACGCACAAAATATCAGCAAATAACACGTGCATTTACTATTTTTATCAACTGGAGTGAAGCAGTATTAGACAAACAGCTAATTGAGAACTATCTGGACCTATTTACTCCATTTTTAAATACGAAAGTACAGAACACACACACACACACACACACACACACACACACACACATACACACATGCACACATACATGTATGAAAATTTGTGTGTGTGTGTGTGTCTGCGTTTGTATGCAGTAAATAGTTTATTTTACCCCTTCTCTATACTGATAAATACGTGCATGTGCTCACATGCGTGCGTGCGAGAGTGAGTGAGTGTGTGTGTGCACGTTCATATGCATATGAATATTTTCATCCAGTCTCGCAGTCTTTAATGTGTTGAACACTATAATTTGGGATATAATCAATCATAATATTCAAGGTAAACTTGTATACATTCATTTGCATATGCACACACACACACACACACACTCGCACACATATTCATATGTATATATATATATATACGTATGATTGACCTCCAATCATATGCATACATGGATAGAAGTCAAGTATGATAAGACACCATATAGAAATAGCATTTCTGGTATATAAAGCTTGATATGTTTTGAGTAAATGATCAGTCACTAATAGACACAGGAAAATATGGGAGCATAATTTCCCCAAATAATCTGTTGTCATCATATTTACAAACCCAATGCACACACATACAGGCATACACGTGCACACACATAAATGCATATATATATATGTATGTGTGTGTGTGCGTGTGTATTTCTCGAATATAATGCGGTCAATTCGTTCAAACATTTATGCATACATACATACATGGAGACACATACACACACACCCATATATATATATATATATATATATATATATATATATATATATATATATCTATACATATATATATATATATATATATATATATATATATAATCTTTGTTATTACAAAACCACGTATAAAGATGTATATATGTTGTTGATAATATTTATTCCCAATGCTCAATATTTACAAAGTAAATAGAGTTATTCAATCAATTAAATGACGTGGAAGAAGTATTCCAATTACATTAATGTTTCATGCAAAAAGTTGGAAAATTGCTATTAGCATGAAACATTTCTGCCACCGAAATATATCTATAAAAATTTTTTCCATTTTATTCAATTATATATACAAAAATATTTCGGGCTTTTTGCTGTATCCCTAGAGCGCTCAATTTCACAAGAATATAGCATATAACTATATAAATGTAAATAAATATTTTCTTTTTTCTCAATATGGACTGCACCGTATTACATATACACTCATATATATATATATATATATATATATATATATATATATATACATATGCCGAGGAAATGAAAAAAATGTGCGTCTTATGTTTGATCTGAACTGCATTCGTATTCATTGAATAATAATTCTTTATGTATTTGTTTTGGCGATTTTATTGAAATATAGAACAGCAAATTAATATACAAAAAACTGACCACTGATTTTATGCTGCAGAGGATTTGGGTACCACATCTCACCATCGTGCTCATTGCGCGGTTTTCATATTTTTTTTTTTCCTCAAGTATCAACCCAGTTACGAGATTTGGTCAGTCCTAAATTTAAATTCTACGTCACCCTCGCCGTGTTGAATTCAAATAGAGGAGTGCGGATCAAGAAACACACAGAGAACTTGATTTGTACAGTTATCAGCTAGGCGCTTGAGCAAGGACCAGTGTCTATAGAGGCATGTAGAGGTTTATTTGCTTATTGCCTTGTACAACGCACTCGATGGCAAAACGAGAGGGACGGAGAGTCAGACAATGAGACTGACGGAGAGGGAAGAGAGCCACCTGTTGCTTGTGACTTGTTGCAATGCTTCCCCGTTCAACGTATTTATCGATCGATTTGTTTGAGCTACGATCGCCAGGAATAGTGGAGATCTGCAGACCTCGAAGACTGGGCGAATAATGTGTGTGTGAATCAGGGCTGGCTGTTCGGTTAAGCGCGTGTCTGTGTATGTGCGTGTGTGCGTGTGCGCTTGTGTGCGTGTGCGCGCTTGTGTGCACGCTTGTATACGTATGTGTGTGCATGCGTCTGTGCCCGTTTATAAAATTGGGTTTACGTGTTTTTCAAATTACATTTTTGCTTCTAATGGAAAATACTCTTTTGTAAAGGTTGGGAACTGAGTTGGGTTTTTTGGTTGTTTTTGTTGTTGTTGTTGTTGTCGTTGTTGTTGTTGTTGTTGTTGTTGTTGTTGTTGTTGTTGTTGTTGTTGTTGTTTTAAAACCCAAAATATGATGCTCGGGGTAGAGATCAGCAGATCTCGAAAACTTGGCGAATATGTGTATCAGGGCTTACTGTTCAGTTATATATATATATATATATATATATATATATATATATATATATATATATGGGTGTGTGTATGTGCTTATGTGTACGGAAATGTGTCTCTGTGTGAGCGTGCATGCACGTATGTGTGTATGTACATTCGCAAGCGTGTCGGTTCGTCAACAAATTTTAGTTTACGTGATTTCCAAAATTTATTTCAAGCCTTTGAAAAAAATCATTTTGAAGGTAGGGCTCGGGTTATTCATTTTTACGATCCCAAGAATATGGATTATGTTAAAAATCTGTCTTTAGGTGGATTCTGCAGCATGAATTAATCATGACACTCTATGACATTCATGCAAACATGAACAAATGGTCTGTACTAAACTGACTCACTAGATACCTTATAAGTTGCATGGACTGATAGATCTTTATCAAACTCCTACTGAGTTGACTTCATTTTCCTAACCTAACAACAATGATAAGTTCAGACTTCCAGTCGAGAGTAAAAAGTGAAAAAATTAAAAATGATGGATAGAGAGAGAAGGGGAAAGGGAGATAGATTCTATTCCCACGTCATCTACCAACGAAAGGAACAAAGAATTAAAGAGAGTGGGAAAGAGAGAAAGGAAGCGATAGAAAGAGAATTGAAACTATGGACGCTAGATTCAATTATGTCGAGTTCTCAAACATTCTTCAAATTATCTTTCTTTTTATCTTTACTATAATTTTTTTCATCTTTTTCTCTCTTCTCAACTCTTCTCAGCCCTGAGCGTCCATAGTAAAACTTTCACACACACACTTGAGGAAAACATTTTATTTTGTTGTTATTTTTTGAGGAAGGGTAGAATTCAGCCCAGTGGCTGAAATAGTTGCGTTCAGAACAGAGTTGGATCTTGAATCAGCCAGTCTTTCTCCTCAATGGTTGTTACACATGAAATGTCATCTTTTTCTACATCATCTGTTTATATAAGAGAAAATTGTATCACCGTCTGTCTGTATGTCACGGTATAGAAACCAACTAAACATGGGTCTAGCTCAACCACATTTGACATGCATACGCAATAGAACCCGAGGAAGGTTTGAAAGTTAAAAGTTTTGTGAGATAAATCAAAGTTATAGAGGGGAAGTCTATCCACAATGTAGCTTTAATGCCAAATTACACTTTAAGGGGGCAAAAGAGAATGGTAACTTTTGTTCCCTTTTAGGGGAACATACGTGAAGGGGAAATTTTTTTTATGAATCTGGGAGTTTTTGTCCTTCTCTACTCCTTGAATATCCAACTTGAAGTAGACATGTACCCCAGCTAGTAGGGAATAATGGTGGAAGATTTAACCATAAAATTGTATTTTCTTGCAGTTTCAATCCAAATAGTGATATAAATCATTATTATTTGACGGTTTTAAGCCCTTTACAGCAATGGTGTCTAACCAAGAAATTAGACTAGAAATTAGAGCGATTTCAAATCAGGGCATGTATGAATTAAATTTTATTATCATTGAGCTAAAGAGCTCAAGGGCGAACATCCAAGTAACTGCTTTATTCTTACTCCATATCTACACTGTTGTTTCTAATGCGATTAATAATATCATTAAGAAATATATAATTGTGCAAGATAGAAAATATATCAATGTATTACATTTTTGAAACTCTATTTGGAACTCTATTTGAAATTGCGTCCTGTTGTTACAGAGAGGTTTGGTCTAGATAGTGTAAAACAATTTTTAAAAATGGGGCTACTACAGGGATCGAACTTGCAATTGATACGGTAGCTGCTTCAACGTAGCGTCGCTTTAAACCATTAAGCTAAACAGCTCAAAAGTAAAGGCCAAATTAATCGCTTTTATTCCCACGCTTCTCACCCTGATCATCCACAGTCCATGTCTGCACTGTTTTTTCTAATGCAGATATTATTAAGAGATTAATATATAATCTGACGGGATATTTATAAATTCTTCATATCATTTGAAATTAGTTTCATTATTTCAAAAATATAATCAAGACATGATGATGCCCGGCATTACTTCAATAGGTTTAGGTCTAGAAATAAGTATACTAATAATGAACCTCGAGGGAGACTCAAACCCACTTTCAACGATGAAGATAAGAAATATCGACGGCAATGTCTAATGGCTCACAAACAGTTCAATTTCTTTCTAGGGACTTTGGGACTACGGCAGCGATTGTATGACGTTGTTTCAAAGTAAAGTAAAAACTTGGAATATGGGTACAACTTGAATCGAAAGAAATGTTTCTTTACAGTGACAGACATGCGCACTTCTCAGCCGGCTGTGTCTAAGCTTAGAGAATTGAGTCATCATTTCAAGCATTTTAAATCTCAGATCAATAACATAATGTTTAATAGTAGGGAAGCAATATAAGGTGGTTTCACTTAATCTATGGCCACTAAATCTATAGAATCAAGATAATTCTATAGAGGTGGTATATTATCATCAGAAGATCGTTTGAAAAATAAATTGCTTCAAATACTTTTTACCTCGTTGTCCATGAGGTAAAGGAAAACTAGTAAGATTTTTGGATGAATCTATGAATTCCCATTGAATGGGAGATATTTTCATCTCTTTTCATAAAGTTTTCATTCGTCTATGGATTTGCTCATGCTTGTCCACTTGTCATCTCCAAGGCTTCTCAATGAATTTCAATTTCAACAGTTACCTCCCCTATATCGTAGCTATATGGACTGATTTTCATTCAGTTTCAAGTGACAATAGTTTTGGCAGAGATATGCACTCTTTGGGAGCATAGTGCCATCCTCTATCTAACTAGTTAGATAACGATATTTCATGTTTAACAAATTGGTAGAATATAAAACAATTTAGTATATTCCTTCATATAATTCAATCCATTTGTTTTCGACACCTAACTCATAATACTTTGCCTTAAAGTAATATATAGAGAGAATGTCCTTTCTTTAAATAGCGTGAATAAATTCATGAAAGCTTCTGTTCAGTCTCTGTAGACAACTGAATGCCCCTTCCAGGGAGCATACCTAGGTGAGGGGTATGGAGATACTGCGATGCCCGGTTGTCAGTATCGCCTCTCGACCTTGCTAACAAAGTCCAGAGGAAAACAGACAGCAATATGTCTGGCATAAATTGGTTGCAGGAGCTGCCAGAAAGACGTAAAATTAGGCGTCAAACAATCTTAAAGGGGCTCCATTCCTTGGTTTGGAATCAGAGTTGTCATTCTACTAGAATGTTTTCCTTTACAAGGCTAGAGAGCTCAATCCGCCCGACTATTTTTTCCATAACTATGGGGATATATAAATTCAGGTCTTTCCCAAGTTCTAGCCGTTACCGACAACGCCAATCCACTTATATGAATAACTCCTTATACACGAGCAAATATCTGTAGACGTGTGTCTCCCAGTAGGATTCATATTTGAACGAAACTGGCTGCTTCAGGTTCAAAATCTCCTCCAACTAATGCTTAACTTACTTGGCTTATAAGTTTTGAAAATATTTCAACTTTTTATAAAGAAATATGTTTTCTTTTAACCGAAAAAAGATTTTTAACTTTTTCTAAGGCGGGGGATTTAATAAAGTGGTACCTGGATATTATTCGAGACAGATGGCATGAAAAGTGGGATAAAAACTGGGGAAAATATGGTGGGCTGTGGTAGAAGAGGGGTACGGTGACCTGATTTTTCTTTATTTTAAATCTAGGTAAGGTAAATAGTCGATTGTAGTCGGCAGCCACCCGACGGCTTGGCTGCCGTTCGCTACTATCCTTTTGGATAGGGGTGGGTGCAACTCCTATTCCTGATTCATTCCTCAGCCCTAATCACACGGCTTAGAGTGTGCTCGATTAACTGCAGAGTGCGCAGGGAAATGTAGTTGAAATAATGGTCATCAAGTCTGCCTCACACAGTGGAGGGCCTGGGTTCGATTCTCGGCATGGACAAAGAGTACGGATAACTCTTCATTAGGACATAAATATTCCAGTGAGGATCGAATGGTAGCATCATCAGTGGCCTTGAATGGTTTTAATTTTGGCGTGGTCTGTTGTTGTTCTTGTCATCATTATCATCGTCGTTACCAGGAGAAAATAAACTCAACTCTAGATAAGGAGTTTAACATTGCATGCATAAAAACTTCTTTTAATCAATAAATCATTCCTTACTTGAATATTCTTTTTCGTCAGACTGACTGGACATTTATGTCAGTAGACATTTACTTAGCTTGCTATAGTCTGACATAAGGCCAAAATTTTAGAGCTGCTATTTAGGATTCAATTCACGGGACAAACTTGTTATAAATAAGACTACTGTATGCTCCCCTGGTGATACATTCAGGTATGTCTGGAATAGTGCAGTTAATTTATTCTGAAATTTTCTGTTGATTCCAAAACTGCACTATTCATGGCTTTAGTGTGTTTTTCAAGTTTATACTCAGTTACATTGATTTGTATGATGATACCTTAATTGTACTAAATAAAAACCCATACTAATCAAAATCGCACCGTTGAAAATATTTATGTATGTATGTATGTATGTGTCCCATGGTACTTGGAGAAGATATCATCATCATCATCATCATCATCATCATCATCATCATCATCATCTTTTCAACGTCCGTCGTTGGACCTTTCCCAAGATTCGTCAGACCACCTTATCATGGATGTTGCATGGCTACTACTTTCAGAATTCGTCTCTCATGTCAAGCCATCTTACTTTCCTTTGGCCGCTATTTCGCATATGATCTCTGGGGATCCATGTTGTGAGTCGTGATGTCCAGCGGTTGTCTGACATACGCGTAACATGACCGTCCCATTGCTATTTGAATTTGTTATTAGTTTCTATGATATCTCGGACTCCTGCCTCTTTTCTAATATACTGGGCTGTCATAATCTCTCCATGTGATATTGAGCCTGATTCTCATTTGTGCACATTGCATGGTTCTCAGTTTAAGGGTCAGTCTTTTGATTAGGTTCCATCTTCCAGCTTCATAGATAACTATCAATGGGGTACATTCGTTGTATATCTTTTTTTTCTTTTTGGACTATGCTATTCTTATTCTTGAAAGTCAACCTTGCTCTACCGAAAGCTTATCAACATAGTGTGATTCTCCGCTTGATGTCTTCTTCTTTGAAGGATGAAAGACTCACCATGATGATCTAAGAATTTATTAGATGATGGGATAATTAGATTTGATTCACTCTACGTAGTTTGCTAACCACTGTTCCATGGCAAAGCACCATTTTTGCAAGACTAAGTATACCAAAAAGTCACATGTGCAGAGCACCCATTGATCAGAGTTCTTCAAAATACCGGTCGCCAGGTCCTGGTGACTTGGTCACAGGTTTAAAATAAGTAACTGAATAAAAGTAGCCTCTCAAGGGAAATTATGAACCACCACTAGCCACATATACTGCTTTTAACCTCATAAACATAAGCAGTGGTGGTAGTATATTGAGTAACCCAGATGAAAATACTACCAGTATGTTTCGAATCATAAATTTATGAGGAGGGATGATCAATTAAAAAATTGGAAAAAAACGATATCAATGACTTTTCTCGCCTTTTAGGGGTGGTGATTGCAAAAGTGTTGATTCTCAAGAATAAAAACGTGAATGTTTCTGGACACACATTAAGGGACTAATTTAGGATAGACTTTCATCGTAAATTGAACCTCCCAATAAAAACCTGTTTCAGCAAACAAACAAAAAAGATTTTCCCTACTCATTGGTGTATATGCGTGTGTGTGTGTGCAAAATTTCATATTCCTACTATGGACGGTAAGGGATGGGAAGAGTCCGCATAGATAGATAGATACATACATATATGGTAATGTCAGAACACAGTAAATGGTCTGTTGCAGGTAGCAGTGAGAGAGAGAGAGAGAGAGAGAGAGAGAGAAAAGGGGTAGGACAAATGCACAAGACACATTCATTCGCGTACAATACAAAGGGTAGGTTCGACACAGTTATGCTTCTGGTACAAACATTAAGTTTAGTGGCATTGTAACTTTGTAAGTGTGATGTGTTCCTTTTGGTTTTGTTTATGTATAAAGTTTATGCACTAAACTTTAGATAAAATAGACCGTTGTTACTCGTCAGTAAGTCAGCAAGTTATTGCAAAGAAATAAACCGAAAGAAAACTTGTGGCATCTTCAATGTGTCTGCTCGTACGGACCAGTATAGTACCTGTCACAAATGATGGGATTATTAACGTTTAGATCGAAAATCATGCCTAGGGTAAGAGTATCTGTGCACTGAATAAGATGAAAGTGTAGCTCCAAGGCCCTCAGCCTAAACTGGTAGAGTAGTATCTTACGCCCGATGAAATGTGTTATACGCAAATATACATGATCAATGAATTGGTATGGATTATGGCTAATCCGACAACATGAGAGTGAAGTGGCAATATCGGAAGTCTTGCTGACACACATGATTTCTTTACTTCGGCTTTATGCCCGTACCAGGATTTCAAAGCCCGATATGACAAAACATCAAAATGAATAATCATTTGTGCCTATAACACTTCTAATGCTGCCATTTTACTCTCGAATATATATATATATATATATATATATATATATATATATATATATATATATATATATATATATATATATATATATATAACGAGTTTATATCCAAATTTTTCCTCCTTTTTTTGTTTGCGTTCAAATGGGATGTTCTCATTTGTTGATTTACCTTCCTATTATGACATAAGAATAAAAATCACGCAGTAAAAAACTTTTAGAGTTTGATTTAAACCATCACACATTGGCACAGCTCAAGATGAGTTGAGACTTTAAACGAGTAATTCAAATTCAAGTTTGTTAGCTAGTTACGTTGGTAGGTAGATAGGTAAGTTGATAGATAGATAGATAGATAGATAGATAGATAGATAGACAGACAGACAGACAGACAGAAAGACAGAAAGATACGTTTGTTTAAATTGAACTCAGTATCAATGGCTTGTGAGAATAATATGATAATCACAGCGATGCCAAACATGTGTGAATGTGTGTGCGGATGTGCGTGTGTGCGTGTGTGTGTGTATGTATGCATGCGTGCATGCGTTTATAAACCAATTTCCCTATGTTGGACCGATAGTGGTGATGTTTTTTGATTTTCTTTCCGGGAACAGTAGTCGATGTTCAAACCCATGTAAAATCCGTGATTTCGAAAGCTTACTTTCTCGCACGTCTGCCTCACTGAAAGGTGTGATGCCTCGCAATGTTCCAATTACCTCTTTCTTTTCTCTGATAGGGCCATGGTTAGCACACCTACCTCACATACAGAGGGTCCCAGGTTCGATTCCTGGTTCGAACAAAGAATATGGATATCACTTAATTAGGACAAATTTCTCAGTGCAATCAGCTGTTAAATGAGTACTCCCAAGTTGTGTGATTAGGGTGTAGCTATCCCATTCATAGGTACCGAAGGAGCTGGATGGCTGAAAATCTAAACGTTTACTGTTATGTTTTTTGTTCAACACACCCCTCTCTGTTTTTAGTGTGATGTTTCAGCTTGCAAAGTGAGTTTATGGTAAATTGGTATCTAATTTGAACCTGCTTGTTTTTTTGAAATTCAGACTTTTTAGTGATTACTGTGCAACAAAAGGCAAGGGAAGTAACTCATTCATTGGTCACCCCTTATCCCATTTTTGATTGATCTCCCTCAACACTGTTTGCCACCAGAAGACGGTTTTTATTGATTGACTAACCAGCCCAGTCTCCATTTCTTATTCAATGCACCCTCTAATCTACAGTAGTCAGTGAGGCCAGAAATTTTTTGTTGGGCAATTTCTTTTCCTGTGACAAAGATATTGTGCTCTTAATGGTTGTTCAATTGTAAACTGAATTCTGATTTGGACACAGACTATCTCTTATGGCTGAAAAAAAACTGCATTGGCGATAAAACAAGTATTATTGAATTCTATGAAGTAATGCATTTAGTCATGATTCTATTCTATACTTTGAACTATTTTGTTCAGTTTGTTGTTCCGTATAAAATAACAATGAGCATTTTCCTTAGTTTTATGTGAAAATTTACAGTATGAACACAATATGAACTCTGCATCCGTGCTGTAAACAACTGAACCGGGAATTAGTGATGTCCAGGTGGGTTATTTGAAAAACTGATGAAATAGTTAACGGAAACAGTTAACAACGAGATCTTTTTTCTATAAGCATGATTAAAAACGATAAATGTATATATCATGCGTACAGGCCGTACAAACAGAGCCAGATGGCCGGATATCTCAAAATTTACATCTTTATTAAATCTACGAAAATCTTGCTTCTTTTGGATTTCCCCTTGGTAGGTTTCTAGCAGGGGGTAAGGTAATTTGCAGCGTAAATTCATGCCCTATTCGTTCCTAGTTTGTGCCTGTTTTGTTTTTTTTTTTTGAAAATTCGATCTTCATAGTGATTACTTCTCAACAAAAGGTAGGAAAAGTAACTTATTCATCGATCACCCCTTCTTTCAAAGTTTTAATCGATCACTCCCAACACACCATGCAGCCAAGAGTCGTTGGTTACGTGACAGTTTCTATTGAGTGACCAACCAGACCTGTTTTGATATATCATCAAACTTATAACTGCGAGTATTACTTTTGGTTTAGCTTACTAACTTTCTATGCGCAGGTGAAAGCTATTACCATTAATTTATAAGGGAAATTTTTTTTGAGTGCTTGCAGACCCTTGTAATGGTGTGTTAGGCTAAGTCGTCAGAGATTGAGGTGGTGGCTGGTAGAGGAAACTGGGGTGTAGAAGAAAGAAAGGGGGTGAGGCTGCACGCTGCCTCTATAAGAGCTTGCTGCAAAACAAACGCTGAAGGTTATTGTGTTTTCGTATAAGTGAAACAGTGGCGTAAAAGGAACTTTTCAAAAAAAAAGGGAGATAGTTGTATTTTTGTTAATATCAAACAGAAAATAGCCGCGGGGAGATGAGTGATGATCACATTAATAAAAATAGGTCTCGTTAATCCCTCCATGGGAGCCGTCACGTGACTAACGTCTTTTGGCAGCTTTCCATGTAGGGGATGATCAATCAAAAAAAAAAAGGAGAGATTCAACTAAAATATTGAAAAAGTTGTAATCAATGAATAAGATACCATTTTCACCTTCTGTTAGATTATTAAACGTCCGATTCTCTAACATACAAACCTTAACGCAGTTGGACCCCGAAATGAGGGTCCAATTTAACATAAACATACATTCAACCGCCATAGAGGAGAACGCTTTTAAGGTTGGGGGGACAAAAAGACATGATAAGGGGACGAATTTTATATTTAAAGTACTGTAGCTCCATTGATACATACATACATACATACATACATACATACATACAAACGTAGTCAGCCAGTCAACCAGAATCACTTTAAAATTACTGACAGTTTCTGTTGACGGTTTCTGTTAAAGCAATTTTTGGAAAGTAAGTTTTTTTAAGCTGTCATGCTGGAGAGAAAGTCAAATTTCAAACCGATTAGAAACATGCTAGTTTCACCGTGTCGTTGGAAATGTAGGTAATAGAGATTTGCATTACAGTTAGCTTTGAGAATAGCACTCTCTTGACCGCAAACAGATTTTTCTTTTGTTGTTTTTTATCACTTTCTCACTTTTTATTTCTTTATTATTCTTCAAATTCAGAATTTTCCTAAAGTCATTAGAACTTCATTGGAATTCTATTTTACAACTCAGTTGCGTGAATGGAATTCTATTTTACTACGTCAGTTGCGTCCTAAAGCCTGATTGAAGACATCTGTACGTTGGTAATTATTAGATGTGTAGATGATTTCATCCCTGGCAGAAGGTCGAAGAACAATCAATAAACGATAACGACCGTTTAAAAAACATAACAAAAAAAAAGCATTTAAAATCATTAACATTATTATATTTTCTCCTATTTGTTGATATCAAGTGATAGCAAGTCTCCTCGATACTTCAGCACTCTCCCCAGTACCGTACATACCGGACTCTAAGACGTATGGTTTACTATAGTATTTCGAGGATTGCTGCTCATTACATCTAATTTGAGGCCTATAACTGTCCATATTAAGCTCTGTTAGTCGGTCTCTAGTCACAATACCAGCGCATTGGACATGATATATTTGCACGTCTTTATAATTAAACGTCCCTGTTTCATACAAATACACTACGTATTCTAACGGACATTGATGATGATCCTGTCTGGATTGTCTAAATTCTTCGTATTTCAGATTTTTCAACCTCTCCTCAAAACTCTTTCTGTCTATTCCAAGCTCGTTGATAATGAAGGATACGACAACCGTTTTTGTGTTCTGTCCCTTGGTTTCTCAAAAGAGTTTTGCTGAACCCAAGGGTTTTGCATCATATAATTTTGGTTTCGTGGCCGATTTCGAGATATAAACCGTTCACATTTTCCATTGAAATATAATGTGATATTTAGGCAAAAGATTAAAATGCGTCCGTTGTACTAGATTTCAAAAGTCGATTTTCATTAAGAAGACCATGCTTGATGTAAAATTAAGACCGACTTATAAATATAGATGACCATAGTCATGTATTTTCATAAATTTTGTATTTGGAAATTATCCCATACCATGCTTGTAAAAACGTAACTTGTCTGTAAACGAAACCTCTCTGGTCGTAGCGACGATTGAACATGGTACATCGAAGAGGTTTCCAATTAAAGCAACTTATATATATATATATATATATATATATATATATATATATATATATATATAACGTTCAAAATTTAATTCAAGGGTTCTGTAATAGTAAAAAGTTTTAGAAAGCTTGTTATATCGTACGATTCTTCTTTTATTAAAAGCACAGAAGCCGATTCTCTGGATTGGGTGATCTGTTAAACTTTTTATGTCCCATAAGAGATGCAGAGTGGTATGTAGGTTATCGGAACAGAAAACAGAATCGGCGGACCGAGGTTCGGTTTCGGCCCAAGCTGTTTACATTCTCTACGCCCTGTTCCTTTGAGAGAGATATGAATCCACATCTCGTCCCACTTATTGGTAAATAGCAGGACAGTTGGAGCCCTCATTCTCTTATAATACGAAACAGTCTTCTCTCATACTGTACAGTATTCTCGACAGTTACTCATAATAGGTAGAGTCTTCCTTCATACAGTACATGAAACCCTTATTAAAAACAGAGCGCACATTTTGTTCTTCATTTTCTAGAACAGTACCTGTTTTTGTATGCACCATTGGCTTGTATGGTCAAATCACAGTCGCTTGTATTACTCTCACTGGATCACTGTTCCTGTTATTCTCCCATATTATTATATAGTCTCCTCTCATACAGGAGAGCATTCTCTTCAGTCTCTCGTAATACGGTACAGCCTTCTCTAATACAGTACAGTATTCTCTTCAGTCTCTCGTGATACGGTACAGTCTTCTCTAATACAGTACAGTATTCTCTTCAGTCTCTCGTAATACGGTACAGTCTTTTCTAATGCAATACAGTATTTTCTTCAGTCTCTCATGATACGTTACAGTCTTCTCAAATACAGTACATGATTCAACTCAGTTTCTCATACTGTGAAACAGACCTCTGATACAGTTCAGTATGCATTCCAGTTTTTTTTATATTACGGTACAATTTTCTTTTATACATTACGGAATTAATATCTTATTAAAAAACAAAACGTATGTTCATTTTTTCAATTTCTAGGCCATTATCTTTTTCTTTTTTTTAGATGTTCCGTTGTCTTATATATTCAAATCACAGTCGCTTGCATAATTCCCCCAGGATCACCGTTCCTGTTCGTCTCCCGTAATACGGCACAGTCTTCTCTTCTTACAGCATTGCCCTTAGTCTCTCATAATATAACAGTCTTATACAGCACACTATTTTCTCGAGTCTGTCATAATATGGTACAATCTTCTCTAATACAGTACAGCATTTTCTTATTAAAAACAGAGCACTGCGTTATTCCTGAACAATTAAGCTATTAATAAAATCATAGTATTGATTGATCGATTTAATGCAGATATTCCTAAAACGAGCAGATGGTTCAGATCAAGTCTTCAACCCTATCTCTTTGCATAGGGGCTTACTAAGGTTGTTAAATTCCACATCATTAATCTCTATCAATATATAATCAGGACCGGATTAGGCGAATGCTGGGCGTGTAGTATATTTGATGAAGGACCCTGAATTTAAAAAAGAAAAAGACACATTAAAACACATAGATTTTTTCTTGGGAAATATTTTTTTAGGGTTGCTACATGGCCAGATAATACGGTGGCTATGTCTGACACATAAGAAATAATACAACATTGTTTTTGTTCCAATCTTTGGGCAACGGATATGACTTAAGTTTATGGTACCATCGTATCTATGTGTCGACACTCAGATCACTAACTTTGATAAAATGATAATAATTACAATTAAAACGTTAAATTCCCACTCGTTGATAAACGTTGAGGGCAGAATAGCTCTGAATAATAGATCAAAACTGATAGTTTGCGAGCATTTAGCGTAGGGTCCGTTGCATTTGCTTCGTTTCTGACACTGTATATATTGATTGTTTCTTGATAAATTAGAGCATAATTTCCGGCCAATACGGTGATTTACGTCAATTTATTCACATGAGACCTTACTCAAAAGTATATATATATACATATATATATATATATATATATATATATATATATATATATATATATATATATATATATATATATATATATATATATATATATATATATATAAATATATATCAGTGCAGGAGTTAGGATAGGTGTGCTGAGAGGGCTGAAGCCAGAGCTCCAAATATTTGAGGGGGGCCCAAAAATAGTCAACAGGAGCAAATTGCCATGAGAAATGTTTGTAAACGAACACTGAAATGATGATACATATATGGATGGAATTTAATATAATTACTATTTCGTGTTTACTTACACTATTAGACATTTTGATGGGAAGGTCCCTAATTGAATTACTGCTAGGGACCCCATGCAACCATAATCCGTCCAATGTCTCTATAAAGCAGTGGTTCCCAAACTTATTTTGTCACAGAAACTTTATACAATTTTCAGAAAATTGTGGAACCTGTACCTATATTTTATCCACAAAAACCGCCATCCTGATTTTAATAAGACATGAAATGAAGCTAAGAATGTATCCAAGAGAATAAACGATAAATGAAGCATTAAAAGAAAAAAAAACTCAGTCTCCAGGTCGCTCAACTTATACAGAAAAATGGCGAATAGCATTTTATGAAATAATTTCTAAATGAATTTTATTGAAAGAATCCTCATCATCACAGGACCCCACTTTGGGAAACCTGTTCTGGAGTATGCCTTTGTGAGAGTATGTGTAGAAGACAGTCCACCTAATATGTTTGGTGCTAAATTGTCTTTATAACCTGTTCGTATGACGCTTCATTATGCATCGTATCATGGATGAAAGGGTTTGTTCTTGACACTCACAATCGAATAGGTATCACAAATGTACTTACACACTTACCCACCAACTTGACCACGCTTTGCTTTCACATACTCACAATACATGTAGATTACGAGAGACCCAAAGGGGTCATATTTTGTATTTATTTGTAATCTGTTCATAAACGTATGAATGTAGTTGTTAGTGTACATAAATGTGTTTCTGGTGTGTGCGTGCTTGATTTGTCTTTATGTATATGTGTACGTCATTTCCTTTGATTGTGTATTCTATTTACGTTGTCTTGGCTAAGTGATATATCAATCGTGTAATGACGGAAGATCATTTCAAATAAATGTTTCTTCATAATGTAAGGCAATTTATAAACATATATATATATATATATACATATATATATATATACATATATATATATATATACATATATATATATATATATATATATATATATATATATATATATATAAGAACAAACCCTATGTGAAATATTCTCTCTAGCATACATGCATACAGTTAGATTGATAGGAATATTTATATTTGCACACAAGAATAAAGCTTCATCTATCATCCTCTAAATTAAGCACGTACATACATACACTTACACCCATACATACGCACACACCAACACACACACACACACACGTGTGTGTGTGTGTGTGTGTATATATATATATATATATATATATATATATATATATATATATATATATCAGGTGGTGTTTAACTAGTTCTTAGGTAGGAACCCCTTGGGGGATCCACTGGAGCACTACACACCCTCTTGTAGGGGCCATAACATACCAGAGGGATTGAGCTATCATATTGCCTAACCGGGTATGTATATATATTTCCTGAACGGAAGGTAAGGGTTCACTTCAAAATTTTAGTGACATTATAGATAGGAAACTGTTCTTCCTCCAGGTGGATTAAGTATGCATACCAAATTTCGTTGAGCTGCACCAATGCTTAATGGGAAGGGAGGACACAGTGACCGACAAAACCATTACTTTTATATGAAAATCAGCCAAACTTAAAATTGCAGGAAAGTCCCAAACCCCCAAAAGTCTTTTGAAGCTCATTGACGGAACCAAGATTGTTAGAGCATTGAGAAATCTACAATTTGCAGCTTGGTTAGTCTTACGGTAAGGCAAAATTTCGATGATTTTTAAAGGAAATTAGGAAAATAAAAGGAACGTGAGTAATTTTTCAATTCAAAGTAGTAAAGTAAGTGTTGGTTGCGATTATTTTTGGAGGTAAATTCGGTTCATTTGAAAACAACACTTTCTCGGTGTCAGCAACAACGTCAATCGTAATTTGAAAATCTAGAGAAAAACAGTTTGTGCGCTTCCGACTTGCTTGTAGAGTAAGTGTTAAAACATGAGATATTTATTAATGGACAATTAAGGAATGATGTTCCGTTCATTATTTTTCAAGTCAATATAAGTTGATGGATATTCGGAGACAAAACAATCAGTAAAAGTTTTAAAACACATACAGTCAGTATCGGATGACAAGACTTTGTTAGGCCAACTGTAGCTATTCGGAAATTTCCAATACTCTGAAAACATGAGAAATCCTTGTTTCATTATCAGCCATTAAGGGAATAGGTGAACACTTTGAAACAACAGGTGGCGTTGCCAGCAAGAAGAGATTGGAGAGCCCTAAGCTTCATCATGCAGGGATAACCACCTGCTTGAATTTACACTACTTACAGACGGAGGGAGAAAAATACGAAAACTGTCAGCTGAATTCAAGACTTCGTAAAACAAGACTCTGTCGAGAAAAACAATAACCAGAGGGTTATATAATGCCGGTTTTGTCTGCAAAATGTGTTTTAAAAGCCATTGCTGTCTCAGAAAACATCAAAGACAATATGAATTTTTTCGCAGAATATGGAAAGTTTCATTCAGAGTTAAGTGATGAATCAAGATTCCAGTTGTCCCCAACATGTCTATTGTACATCACATTTGTTTTATATGAAGGCCTACTCCCTTGCTCTCTTTAGTCAGTTCATCCAACATTGTCATGCAGGTTCTCAGTAAAAACGATGTTGTCAAAAAATCTGAGGCTAATAAGGTATCGCCATCTATCATAATTTCTTAAACTGCCCATTGTAGATTTAGGAACATCATCTCGAGGTAGGCTGTAAAGAATTCGGATGTGTGGATGTCACCTCGTCTTTTGTGTTGAATGGCTTCAAAGCCTTTATGTAATTGTTACCAAGTTTACTTTAATCTGGACCACAATTGCGAGACGTTGCCTACATATATATATATATATATATATATATATATATATATATATATACATATATATATAGGCAGCGTTGACAGAAATCCAAAATTCATAGTGAGTCTGAGTTTCACGATGCTGCAATCTCCAGACCATAGCCTGCACAGCCTATATTATTACCCTCTACTTCAAATATCAAGCACCCTTCCCTCATAAACTCTCGAGCACAATAGCAATAACAATATTTATGAATATATTCATGCATACTTTGGAAGCAAATTTTCTCTAATGTATCGTTCATCAAACATATAAGATAATAGACATATTCTAATCTCTTAGTGATAGTTCTCGTTTTCATACAAGTAAATAGATCTTTGGGTTCAATATTATAGATATTTTTCCAAAACATAAAGCGCTTCAGGCTGTACTGTCTGTCATGTTCAATAAAAAGATGGAGTTGGGCTGTTCTGCACCGTGGTAGAGGTGTATCTTCGACGTTTGCAGTTTGTGTACCATTGACGTATATTTGGTAATATGTGAGCATCAGGGAATTTTTTCTCTCCGTGTGGAGAAAATTCCCATATGTTCTGTCTCAACTCCTCTTTTCGAAGTTCCTGTAAAAGCAATTCGCAAACTGTAGCAAAACACGTCAACCCGAGTTCGGCTTTAGATGTGGGAAATAAACTGGTCATCATTTTTTAGCGTACGTCACTGTTCTTTGTGCATGAGGTCGGTGTTTTTTTAGTCATTGCCATTTGTCATCCATCATTGTCGTTAAGTACAAAAATGAAATCGAAATTCAATTACATGAGTCCAGCAAAAAAGAAAAGAAAACTTCTACTCAGCCCAATGGTTTATCTGCCACTAGCATCGAAAAAAATGAATGGTGAAAAACAGAAAATTGTTAGTGCACCAGTGGTCTCTAATACAAGACAAAATTAAAGAAAGGCAGAACCTACTCATCCTTATGGTTTATCCTCCAATGACTTTGAAAGCGAAGAAGAAAGAAAGAAAACGCCCAGTTTGATTCGATCTTGGGATCTACAGGTTACAAGCTGACGCCTATAACTATTAAGCTACAGATATGTTGATGAAAATTGATTCTTGTTAGTGATTATGAATTATATTATGGTTTGGTTATGTACATATTAAGTAGCTTCCACCGAAAAGAGAAAGAAAATATTTATGTACTCCGTTATTATTAGTTTTTTGCTACTACTTATCTTCATTTTAGTTATTGCAAATTTCTATTGCAACTAAACAATCAAGATGAAGGTAAATAAATAAGGTTGTTTCTTTGGGGAATAGGAAAAGGTTTTCTGTTAGTGTTTTTCGTAAACTAAACTGAACAAATCGCCTCTCACTATTTATCGGTAAATGGGGACCAATTCATCTGTAAGCTAATCTTACTTTAAATAGGGAAACCCGAGAGAAGTCTCAATGAGATAAATATCATTTAAAATATTTCAAAATCAAACGAAAGAAAACAGTGGTCATTTAAATAACAACAAAACAAAACGTATTTATTGAATGAGCAACGATCCTCACCTCACAACGTCATTTTTTTTACCAGTGGCGATAGATTCCAACATGACGTCATTCATCTTTCAAGTTGTTTCTAAGATCTCTTCAAATCCTATGTTGAAATCTCAGCTTCTTAAATTTCAACATCTAACTACTTTGAGAAAAAAAGTCGTTTTCATCATATACTCCGTGGGTTGGATTTTGTGGAGTGTTCTAGTGAGAAATTAAAACATACTGATGGAAAGCTGTTTTGCAAAAAAGATGTTAGCGTGTCAACAGCATTTAGGTGGGATTTATCGAGATCTTCTGGTGGGAAATCAATATAATAACTTTTCGGTACAATGTTCACTAGGTTTTGTAAGCAAAAAAAGTCATTTTTATTAAGGGACTTTTTAGAGTGGATTTTGTGAAGGCTTCAGATGGGAAACCCGAGGAAACATATTGATAGCAATTTCATGTTTTGGTCCAATAAACCCTGTCAATCAAAGGTCACATACACGGCTTGTACTGAACCATTTCCGATGCATTCCAATGGCAAGATCACCTTCAATGCATTTCTATGGGAGAGTCGTTTCGAATGATTTCCTATGGTAAAATCATGTACATTGCTATATGTAAATCATTTCTAATGCATTCCCCTGGTGAAAACATTTACAATCTATTCTTATCGCAAAGTCACTTCCAATGAAATTCAATAGAAAAATTATTTCCTATGCATTTCCATAGTAAAATCATTTCCAATGATTTCCAATACTGGAATTGTGTAGAATGCACTCATAGTTAAATAGTTTCTAATGTATTCCCAGAGCGAAAATATTTACAATGTATTCCTATAGCAAAATCATTTCCAATACAATTCCACAGTAAAACTATTTACAATACTTCCCTACATTGGAATGATTTCCAATTCATCTCCATGGTGAAATCATTTACAATAGATTCCAATAGAAAATCATTTACGATGTCTCTTTGCAGTGAAATAAATTACAATGCCTTCTAATATTAAGAATTATTTCCAATGGTTGTTCACTTGGCTCTGGATACCCTTAGGAAATGCATAAATTCACTTTTCCTCCTCCAGCTATAAGTAAATCGCAAAGCAAACAGGGTCCTCAGCCTTCGTTGGCAATCAATATAGGAGACAGCTAATTCTAAATAAAAACTGCATCATGTAGTGAAGTGTATAAAGCCTGACGTGACACACAAAGCACCACCTGTATCCTGGTCTGCCCCCAAGCGTCTTGGCCGATTCAAGGCAGACGGGGACGTGAGAGTGAAGTTGAACAGATCTTTGAAATTGCAAAAACACCCGGGGCAGTTGTCTGGGGTTTGGGGACACGATTTTAGGGGTCTCAAAATTTAATTTGAAAAAAAAGAAATCAAGGTTCGCATCATCAAACAGCAGACCCAGAAAACCTTCTCTAAAACTATGAGTTGATATTTATGTGTAAACCAGTTATTGACACTATTGAATTGATATATTAGATCAGTCCATTGCACTGCCTGGAGGCCTCCAATATCTTTAAGACGGATCAGATGCTGACGACATACGCAGCTTTCACCCACTTCAAGTCATAAACTGAAGCCACAGCCATCTTTGAATATGAAGGACAAACATAATCAATATATATCGTGTACTTGATATATAAAAAAATCATATCCAAGACCTGCGTTAGTAGTTGGAGGCCACTCTTCGGTTCACAGATATCTTTCCGAATTTTTCCCACCCAAATCACATAGTTTAGAGCGTATTCAGTTGCTGAATGCAAAGGGATATCTACCCTAATGAAGTTTTTCCCCCACTGTCCACTCGTACCGGAGATCAACCGGATTATTCTACGTTTCAGGCCGACGTGCCTATCATTACACCATCCAAATGTTGATATTCAATTATGCATATATGTTGGGGGGTATGTAGATGTGTGTTTGTAAGTGTGTGTGTGTCAGTGTGTGTGTGTGTCAGTGTCTGTGTTTGTGTGTCTGTGTGTGTATCGGTGTAGGTTTGCACGTGGTTGTCAGTGTGTGTGTGTATGTGTGTAAAAATTTACATTCTGTTGATTCCTGATGCAAATGTATGTATGTATTTCAAACCTTAATATTTCTCTTTAATTCAACCATAAAAAATGTATATCGCATTAATATCTATGTGTATGTGTCTATACGTATTTATGCGTGTGGGATCGTACATGTGTGCGTGTGTGTGTGTGTGTGTGTGTGTGTGTGTGTGCACGCATGTATATAGACGTTTGTCGGTGTTTATCCACGGACGCTTTTGTCGAATAGAATATCGGTATTCACACAATTGCTTTTGTCATACAACGGAATTCACAAATGCGATACTGAACTTGAATCGATGATAAGCAGATGATGGTATTATCATAGAACTTTCCGAATCTATTTCGAAAATCAGTGTGAAGAAAATTTCTTCTTCAAAAAGAGAATTGACATTTTCACCTCATAGTGTTAAAAACCGTGAGTGAAACCTGTCAATATAGGTTTTCTTCAGTTCTTACGTTGGTCCTGCTCACTGTCTATGTTTGTACAGGCCACACAAGCGGAGGTTGAGGGATTAAAATTTCAATGTCTTTTTACTATTATTTCTAGAAAACACGTTTTCGTCTCGTTTTATGACCCCCGACCCCCCGAATATATTTTTAGTTGGGGGTTCAAATCACAAATTTTAAGTTTAAATTGATCGATCAGTTTGTCGGCTTGTTTGTTTGTTTTGTTTTTGTTTTTTTTAAATTTTGACCTTTTTGGTGATTGCTGACCAACAATAAGGTAGAGAAGTAACCAGTTCATTGATTACCCTTTTTTTTCCATTTTTTAAATTGCTCACTACCAACACAGCATGCTACAAAAAAACAAAAAACATTTGCCACGTGATGGTTTCTTTTGAGTGAATAACCAGACCTGCTATTCTAAGCATTTTGGAAATGGTAGTATATGTGACAGGAATTCGATAACAAATGCAGACGACTGACTTAAAAATACTGTTTTACATTCAGCACTGTCTTTCATGGTTTAAATTTGTATTTTTTTAGAACGGCAAACATCCTCAGCATCATTTGCTGCCCCTGACTGACAGACTGAAATGTTAGCCTTTTGCCAAGTATTACCAATTCAAATGTTCCTGAGTTACTTCCCTTGCCCAGTGTTGCCAATACAAATGTTTCTCATATAATTTAGATGTTTTTTGAATGCGTATAGATGTCAGAGATCGCTATTCAGATAGTACTTGATAGAATTAGTGATATTTCTTTTATCTAATTTGCTGTGATAAGATAAATATATTTTTAATAAATCAAATAATATCTTGACAAAATGATTATTGATGATTACAAACATATCTGATTTGTTAATAATATGTAACATTTTTGTTAGATTCTTGATATAGCGATGGTCGGGGTTAGATGGGCATAGAGGCAGATAGAATCACTTTCTTTAATTTTTGTTTCCACAATTTGATGGTGCCACTGTTAAACTTTTTTTTAAACGCCCATTTTTCAAATAAGTTTGAGTCCTATGTGTCGTGAGCACGACAAAAATGTTTGGATTATTTCCTTTTTAATCCTAATAAGAAACTGTTCCCCTTTGACATACGAGTGCGGAGTTCATATTGTATTGTGCGTTTGAATATATTCCATCCTAAGTTCATGAGAAGTGACAATAAATAGTATATATACTACATTTCAAACAGCTTCTGTCAGACTTTGAAATAGAATGTAAAAGAAATCATATGTTTGGGACCGGTTGATGCATTGTAAGGTGTGATAGTTGATACGATGTGATTGCACGTAATCGAGTCAGGGGGAAAAAAAGCCTGCATAATATCAGAACAAACTTCTAGCAAGTAATTGATGTCGTTCTTCTTCTCTTGTTATGTAGTTGAGGTCCACTTGCCCCATCAAATGATCATTTTATTGATTAAGTCTTACTTTCTACTCAAATAGTCTTTTAACAGGTTTAAAATCTCATATTTCTAAATTATAACAATATATCAATCGCAGTTGTACTTACTAGCATGAAAAGTATCAGATTGTATCAATTAACCCCACTGGTGGGAAAGATTTGTACACTTTTTCCCGAATGTTCAAATGATTATATGATAAACTCAACAAATGTTTCGGATTTCAAAGAAGTCTTCTTTCTTTAGTGACTTTTTTTATTATTTGCATTTCATTGAATTTCAAAGGAGACTACAGCAATGAAAGCGAAAACTGTACCAATATTCCCTGGTCACCCCATCATCTCGAGAATAAATAAGTGTTTTAAGTTGTTTTTGACTCAATTTTAGATATAAACTTGAAAGTAGAGTTAACAACACTGCCATTGCTAGATCTTCACACAAAAAATGTATCAGCCGCTACTTACTAGTGCATCTTTGGTCTGACTTTCTGGCCCGTCTTTTGGATTGATTGAAACTTTTACAATCCGAAGTTTTCTTTGGTTTGCTTTTTATGTCATTCAAAACCAATTTTCTTCTTCTTCTTCTTCTTCTTCTTCTTCTTCTTCTTCTTCTTCTTCTTCTTCTTCTTCTCCTTCTTCTTCTTCTTCTTCTTTTTCTTCTTCTTCTTTTTCTTCTTCTTCTCTTTCTTCTTCTTCTTTTTCTTCTTCTTCTTCTTTTTCTTCTTCTTCTTTTTCTTCTTCTTCTTCTTCTTCTTCTTCTTTCTCTTCTTCTTCTTTTTCTTCTTCTTCTTCTTCTTCCTCTTCTTCTTCTTCTTGTCATTTTTCTTCCCTCTTATCTTTCTTCATCAACGTTTCATACTTCTATAACTATTTCTTCAATATATTCCTTCTACAAGTATAACTTTTTTCAACTATTTCCTTCTACCTATTCGTTTTCAGCTTTTTCTTTTGTTTGTTTTTTTTTGTCAATTATATTCCTT
The DNA here is from genome assembly GCA_963457665.1 of Thysanoteuthis rhombus. NCBI lineage: Eukaryota > Metazoa > Mollusca > Cephalopoda > Oegopsida > Thysanoteuthidae > Thysanoteuthis > Thysanoteuthis major. The sequence goes on from OY735208.1 coordinate 12,781,408, forward strand.
CCTCTTCATTTTTTTAACCTTTTATTCTCCAAATATTTTTCTTCTTCCTCTTCTTCAAATATTTCTTTCCCTCTGGCTATTCCTATTTCTCCTCTCTTCTTTTTCTCCTTTAATTATGTTTCTTCCTCTTTTACCAACATTTCTTCCTCTTCTTCAACTATTCTTAAAATTATTTTCGATTATTTATTTCTCATGTTTTTCCTTTTTCAACAATTTCTTTTTCTTTCTGTCGGCAGACATCAATCACAGAATAATCGAAGTAATTTTGGAGGAGAAAAATCGACTTGACAATGTATCGAATTAAACACAGACTAAGACCCGCTTCAAGTATCATTTTTTTAAGACTTACTTCATTCTATTTTCCTGCAATTAAAATCAAAATTAAAACTTCAAAGACAACAGTTGAATTATTGCAATACGCTCCTAAATGTTTATTGACTGCCCGTGATCATTGTAATAATTTACTTCCGTCAACGAGGTTCAAAAGAGGTTTATGTTTTTAGTCATGTCTGTTTGTCTGTCTGTTTGTTCATCTGTTTATTCGTTTGTCTGTTTGTCTTCTACACTGTATCTTCGAAAGCACTGAATGGATTTGAATTAACTTTTTGAAAACAGTGGTCAACGAGTTGATAAAGAGTTGGTAAAATTCTTCGGGGCAGATCCGGAATAATTTTTTGCTTGGTAGATATTTTCAGTTTTTTTTAATTACATCTATATATACGCTCCTGGCTGTCCACTCGATATCTCAAAAAGTTATTAATGAATTTCAATGACATTTTGTGGGACGGTAGACAATAGATTATGAAGGGAGAGCAAATCCCATTTGTCGTAAAAAGAAGGGTTTACCACCCATGAATCCTTCCTTCTTGAAACTTAGAACCTAACCAAAAGATTGACCCAAAAACTCAGGACCATCATGAATAGATCACAAAACAGCACAGGATATTAAAGGAAAAAAAAACGGGAGTCAGAGATATGATTTGAAAAATTGAAAAGATCAAATTGCAATGGACTTGTCATGTTGCAAGGATGTGATACAACTACTGGACATCATGACTTCGAACGTGGAATCCTAGAGATCATATGCAAAATTGTGACTGACAAAACATGAGACTAGACTCTGCGTCGCCCATGATAAGGAGTCTTGGCTTATCTTAAGAAAGGTTTACGTCCAACGACGAGCGCTAAAAGGCTGCTGCTGCTACTAATGCTGCTGCTGATGATGATGATGATGATGATGATGATTGAAGCATGCTTAAGATAGTATTTGAAACTTGCGTCTCTCTTTCAATGGATATAACTGCATATTGTAAAACTACGGCAAATTCTTTAGTTTTTAAAAACCATGGATATCAACTTAATATCAAAGGGTTTTAATCGGAACCTAATTGAAATCCTTTAGCTTTAATATTTCCTTTTAAGCCTATCTGCTTTTTCCCCAAAACAAACCTAAAATCGCAAATCGCTCACCAGTGGGCGTCACCGCCCACGTTGAAGATCTCTGGTTTAGCTGAAAGCAGTGTGAGTCACGTGACGTTGTCAGCAGGAACGAATCAGAGAATAGAATCGAATGAGTCTGGCATGAAACGTGCTGGTTGAAAGGCGGCAACAGCAAGAAGAGGCATTGGAGATGAGATGAGGAAGGGGGTTGCAAAGACTGGGTCGTTTGGCTCTGGCAGGGTCACAGAAGACCGGAACGTTGGGGATCCCTACGGATTTCAGTCCATTAATTTGATTATTACATACAATCGGGACTCCTTCTATAAGGACACTTCGATTATTTATTAACTGATTCATCCCGATTTACTCAAATATACATGCACTATATATATATGTATGTATACATATATATATATGTGTGTGTGTGTGTATGTGTAGTTGCATATATATTCACTCATACATAACTATCAAATAATACACACACACACACACACACACGTATATGAATGAATAAACAAAGCTGTACATATGAGCATACACATACAAAATGCACCTATTCAAGCACAAATTTACCGTATGGTGTGAAGAGAGGCGTACACATATAGATCAAATTAAAAATCGATCTAAGATCATTTGATTTGAAAAGATATATACACTGATGAGCCAAAACATTATGACCAGCGATATGTGTCAAAACTGGCAACTGGTCATTTAACTACTGTGCGTGTCAGGGTCTAGGTTATATAGACAGATAATATGAAATGCTGCATTTATGGACAAGAATAACTTTGATAAAAGTAGAATTGTCATGGCCAGAATGCTACGTCAAAGCATTTCCCGAATGGCACCGCTTGTGGGGTGCCTAAATTAAATTGTGGCGAGTAGCTATCAACAGTAGTTCAAGGATAGAAAATCATCCATTGCCGAAATCGCAACTTGCGAAGGAGAGAGAGAGAGAGAGAGAGAGAGAGAGAGAGAGAGAGAGAGAGAGAGAGAGAGAGCTATGAATGTGAGAATGAAACTGAACCTTCCCTGCCAAATAAGTTCCAAATGAAGCGCTAATTTGGTTCAAATTGTAGATAGCTTCCATTAAATTGATAGAGTGAATGCGTCAGAAAACCAAGTACATCGATCATTGTTGCGTGTAGAGCTGTGTTGCTGCAGTCCGGTTGGAGTACCCAGCTTAAGCAATTCTCACCATCAAAAGCGTCATCATTGGAAACACAGGCGTCAAAAAGGACTTCGTATCAATAGAAGTTAGTTTAGTTCGATGAGCCATATTTCCTCCAGGGTGAGATGGACAAATCTGTTCGTGTGCACCTTAATCCAAGTGGCCACCAAGATGCAAGTTGGAAAAGAACAAGCTGAAAAAGGCATTATGATGATTTGACCAATGTTTTGCAAGAAAACACTTGTTCTTATCCTTCGTTTTTTAAATACTTTGTCGTGAACTACTTTAATACATTGAAAACGAGGTAAACCCTTTCATGGCAACACTTTTCTTCGATGACAGAGGCATCTGTAAGTAAAAGCTGGATGGAGATGATTATTGAAAAGATGAGAAGGACTTCCCTTTGTTTCCCTGGTCACCAAACTCACAAGATAAATCATAGAATATGGAATATCGACATATTTGCCCCTGTAGAACCGCCATTACGTAACTCGCAGCAGTTAAAACACTGCTGTTCACTTCTTGTCACAAGATTGCAAACGAAGCTTTTAATGGTCCTGTATAGTCCGTACTTAATTAAGTAAAAGTTTTTTTCCAGGCCCATGGTGGAACAACACCATTGTAGGCATATGGTCATACTATTTTGGCTCGTAAGTGCACACACACACACACACACGCACACACATATATATATATATATATATATATATATATATATATATATATATATATATGGAGAGATAGAGAGAGGGGAGAGATATTGATTGATTGATTGATTGGGTGAGATAGAGCGATAGATAATTCTACATTTATTGTCAAGTAATTTAGGGTCCATTTTCGAGTCTTTACTCGCCTGCTTGTCCTCTCATTTTGATTCAAAACGCTTTTATGAAAGATTCTAAGAAGCTTTCAACCTAGTTTGCAAAAATATATATCTGTTCACCAAAAAATTCGAATTATAGAAATAGGGATAGACATTTACTCTTTTTTTTTTTTTCAGTCACAATCGACCATAATTACGTACATACATTTGTTTATTTCTGCAAGGTTAGTAATACAAGATAAAAATTACACCATCTACAACGTAACCAAAATTTTCAATACAGGTTTCTTCAGTTTTTAAGTACATCTGGCTGGTTATCCATGCCTATATATGTCGTGCATACAAGCAGCATCAGTGGAGGGCTGAAAGTTTTAACATTTTTACCTTATATCTACAAGATTATTTTATTACCCCTACCCCAGTAAGATGGATTGATAATGTGGGTTCATTTCTATCGATATATATTGAGATATACTAATGTGGGTTCAGTATGATATGAATGATCATGCTAAATTGATTCCTTGTTTGTGTCCGGTAGCATTCAAGCATGGGAAACCAACCAACACAAGCTTCCTTGATCGCATGTTCCATTTTTCTTATTGATCACCCCAACAAAGATGCTGCAAAAAGATATTAGTCATAAGACGGTTTCAATTGAATGACTAACCAGGTCTGTTTTTTCATATTTTTTTTCGTATGTGATCTAAGCATCTTATTACTATGTTGGTTTGAAGCAAAAAATATTTCTTAAAAAAATGAGAATATTGATCTCATGAAGATCGCGTATATACTTAGTGCTTCTTATTCACGATAATCCATAAAAAATATTTTGCTTGTAATCCATGTACCCACGCATTTATGTAGAGTTGAGTAATCTTGTGTTATGATTCTCTTGAGTCGTTCAATAATAAGTTGGATTCAGTATTTTCGTTTTTAATTACATTTCCATTGTTAACTCACCTAATGTATTTGGTCAGTCTGTCGTTGGGTAATGGCTCGCTGGTTAATCTATCAGACCATTACTCCTACGTAGAGAGTTCATTCTTCATAGGATGCTGCATACCTCTGCTCTTGTGTCTGAAGAAGATAAATTTGCCAAACTATTGTGTCATTATATTGCTTTTTTTATGCAAATACAGATTCAGAGAGAAAGACAGAAAGGAACAGAGAAAGACAGACTGACACGGATAGAGTTGACCAGTTTATTGGTGTGAATTATGGTTTATCCACAATATGAGAGTGAAATGACAATATCAGCAACAAACATTATGATATTTTCATTACACTCTCACATTACCCACACGAACGCATATATATATATATATATATATATATATATATATATATATATATATATATATTGTAGAATTTCCAGCTCTGCTCTAAAACAACTTAACTTCAATAGTAATAAGTTGTATGTATCGAGCACTCTATGAAATAAATCCATTACATATCAGAAGTGGCTCTATATTATCAATACATCATTATACTATATCATACTGCTAGCCTGATCTGTACCGCACACACACACACACACACACATATATATATATATATATATATATATATATATATATATATATATATATATATATATGTGTGTGTGTGTGTGTGTTCGCAAAGATACTAAAATTACTAATCTGGTGAACTACATCATCACTGGGTGCTCGTTATAAATGATTAACAATTACAGTGTCTTTAAAATGGATATCCCCCAGAGACGAGGAAGAGAGGGGCATTTGAGATGAACTGACGATAGATCTGTGTTTCTAAGACTCTTTCCGTTCCATTCCCAATCAGAGAATTTCATCCTCTCAGGACTGAACGTCCTTAGGTTATCTATCTTTTTCGTCTTACTTTCCTTCGTGAACAATTTTCATTAATTTTGTATCATAAGCAAAAAGCATTACTCAACTCGTTTTTCGTTCATATTTTTGAGCATTCTGAGAATACATAAAAAAAACTGACAGAAAGATAACAGAAAAATTGATAGATTGATATTTGTTTATATGGATTTAGCGATTAAATCTTAGCATTCACAAAAAAATATTTTGAGGATTTTGAAATTTCTAAATTTTTAAGTTTTAGAATTTCAAGAATAATCCATGAAATAAAATAATCAGAACACAGAAACAATGAATGAAAGAAATTATTTCTCTTTTCATAATTCATTGTTTGTAATTTTTTTACGAATAAAATTGTTATCTTAGTAGATTAAGTCTTTTACTTTTTATGTTTTATTCATCTTTCATTTAGCCCCCTTTACTTTTTTTCTCCCAAAAATTATTTAATTCAGCTAGGGTTAATCATTAGCCAGCTTAAAAAAAACATTGCTATGGGTCACTTCGGATTTCAAACTTCAACAGTGTTGTGCTTTTTATCTTTCCAAATCTTTCACATGCAGCTATTTTTTTGCTTTATGAAAGTTCGATTTAAGCCACTTTTCTGCTTTTACGAAAAGAAGGCAGAAAAATTGGATCCTTCATACTTGTAACACCAAGATAAGCAGAATAGAAATATTTTTCAGATAAGTCACTCAATAGAAATCGTCAGGTGACCAACGTCTTTTGACAGCAAGCCGCATAGGGGTGATCAATTGAAACATTGGAAGTGAATGTGATCAATGATCAAGTTTTTGCTTTCGTTGGTCACCAATCACTGAACAGTCTAAATTTTCGAAAAAAACAAAAAACCAAAAACCAACAGGAACAAACTAAAAATATCTGAAAAAAAAAGAAAAAACACAAAAAGGTTGGGTTTTTCTGTCGACGAAATAAGGGGTAAGTGTATCAATTGGTGTGGCCGGTGCACGTGATAGATTCATTAATCTCTAGCCAGCTGGACCAACTTGACAAAAAAAACTTTTCTGACATTTTTGTGACAGTTTTGGTTGACGGTTTCTAACATAGCATTATGTGACTTTTCTATGTGTTTCATTTTCGCAAGGGAACGAGAGACAACATGTCACTCTCGGTACCCAGCTCTATCCCCAGTATTTTTCCAGTTCACTGTCATGCTCTGAACAGTCTCAACCCTTCATCGAATCTTGAATTCCCATAATCTTTTTTCTCGTGTTTTTGGCAACTGTCCAACTGCGCCAATTATTATTGGTATAAACCCAACTCTCATGTTCTTCATTGATGTTTTCAAAACTTTCTCTGAATCATCGTCATCATCATCATCAGCAGCAGCACCAGCACCAGCCTTGTAGCGTCCGTTGTTAAACATATTTACCTTCCCCAAGATTTGCAAGACTTTGTATAGTTGATACTTTCTGATATTCGCCATTTCAATTTTCAAATGGATGGTACAAGCACAGCCTTCAAGACTCAGTAAATCCCATTGGTCCTTAAAAGAGGGAGCTTCAGCTGAAACACCCTCCCGATAATCGCCTATGGAGCTGATACATTGACTCTCAAAACGAGAACCATGCAACGTGCACATGAGAGAAACATCGCATGATTAAGACAACACAGTATAATGTGACTGCTGCCCCCATTTTTATCTGCGCTTGACCTTCGTGAAGTCGGTTTTAAATGGCACATTTAAATTTCAATCATTTTTTTTTTTCATCGTTCCAGCAATCAAAATCGAAAACTCAAAGCTGAAGAAAGTAGACCACTACGGCTACCTAGGGCAGTGAATATCCATGAAATCCTCAAATGCAGAAGAAATCAAGCGAAGAATCGCACGAGGTTAGCAAGTCTCTGGTTGAGCAAGCTCGATTCTAAAGAACAGGAAAATTGCAATAGTCCTAAAAAGAATATCCTATACGACCCATGCACATGACAGTCGCGTATCGAGCAGAGACATGGAATCTCACCAAAACTGAGAACCATCCAAAGTGCACACGAGAGAATCAGGCTCAACCTCACTTGGAGAGATCACGAAAAAGCACAGTACATCAGAGAAAAGAAAGGAGTCTAAAGTATTAGAGAAACTGTTTGAAAACTCAAATAGCAATGAGCTGGACATGTTACAATAACGTCTGACAACTGGTTGACATCAAGACTCACGACGTGGACCCCTAGTGATCATATGCAAAATTGTGCCCAACTTAAAGTAGGCTTGCGTAACGTGTTAGATAAATTCAGAAAGTACTTCGCATCGCCCATGATAGAGAGGTCTGGCGAATCTCGAGGATGGTTTATGGCCATCGATGGATGTTAAAAGGATAATGATGGTGATGATGATGAAGCATTAATTCTCAGACTTTATCCGAGGGAGAATCGATTTGTATTCTTTGCCCTCTGCCCCTTTAACATTCCTTGTATTCAAACATCTACTACTGCCCTTGTCTAGTAGTGCCCCCAGGACTCCCTTGCCCTCCGGTATCCTGATTGGATCTCAAGCTCTCCACCCCATGCGGGTGATAGAGCCCACTTTGGGAATCACTTTTACATTTTCTCCAAATCTCTCCTGAGGTCCTGGTATTTTTCAATTTTTCGTTTTTTTTTTGTCTTCACCTTGTGGTCCGCCAGCACATCCACGTCTACGATCGGGCAGACTTAGTTTCCCTAATTCAAAACAACCAAAACTCGTTTTATTTTAAATAAGGTGGTTGATATTCATATCAGAGTCTCATGGTATTTTACATTATCAAAATATTTTTTTTATTTTGATACTTATTGATTGCAAGATGGAAACCAAGTAACGAACACTACCACCGCTATCATCACTATTATTATTATTATTGCTATTATTATCATTATTATTATTATTATCTAGTATTATTCTTACTATTATTATTATTATTGAAATTATTACAATTATTCATGTCAAATGATCAATAACACCTTTAAAGTTGGAATTTTTGGGAAAAAAAACGGAGAAAATAGAGCAGAGCAAACACTTCAGTGAAAACAAGACCTTCAGTTTCGATAATGATGTCCGGATGTATATCCTTGAAAAAGTGGAGGGAGGCTTCGGTGCTCTAGCACACCACGAGAGTAATTGGATGTGGAGGTATAGAACGCACGAACCAGATGGCTTAGATAATAATTTCGACGAACTGGTTCGTATTCACCATAAACTCTTTGGTGATTGTTCAACAGATTTAGAAATACACCATGTTTTTCATTGCATTCATGTGTGACTTTCAAGTTACAATTCGTTCTACTTGACAGAGTCCACATCTCACCTTTCCTACTTTTTTCAAAATTCATTCTAGGAAACAGCCGATGTTATTGGAACATCGATGTCTGGCGTTCGAGTAACATTCCGCGTCTCTTCGCAAAAAAAACATTACCGATATCAAATTTGTTTTTCATTTGACTCTTGACCAAAAAAGATGTACAACATATCATTTTTTTTTTTGTTTTGTTATGATATAATTATTGATTGATATTTTTAAAAATTCAAAAAAGTCTCATTTTTCTTCTTCTTCTTCTTCTTCTTCTTCTTCTTCTTCTTCTTCTTCTTGTTCTTGTTCTTGTTCTTCTTCTTCTTCTTCTTCTTCTTCTTCTTTTAATAATAATAATATTAATAATAATAATAATAATAATAATGATAATAATTTTTCCTTGATCTGCTGTCTGTTGGCAATTGATTATTGAAGGGGTGAAATGCTGTCGATAATATTACAGACATTCTATAAATGAAAATTCAATTTTCTACTTGGATCTTAATTGCACGTTGACGTGGGAAAAACGGAAAAATAATTTTTTTCACGTCTTGATTCCGAAAAATCAGCTAAATATTCTACGTATTTTCTTTGATAAAATTTTGATTGTGCAAATGTAAAACTAATCACCTGATTAAAGTAATCAAGTTGTAAAGTGTCAATTTTTTTCGGAATTAATTTACCTAGTCCACCGGGGATGACGGCATATATGAAATATATTGATGTACATATTGCATTTTATATACGTGGATAAAAGAGATTTATATTGCAGTGAGCTTGGAGAATAGCGTTCAGTTGACTTGACCACAAACAAGTTTTAGTTTCTATTGCTTTTTTTCTATTTCTATCATCCTTTAAATTCATCATGTTTACTACATCATCGAAACATAAAAATCTTTTTTCATTACGTCATGATGTGGGACTCTACTTGATGGTAATATAAATGAGTCACGTCCTTAATTGTAACATAGGGAAAATAAATAGGTCTGGTTAGTCAATCGATAGATACCGTCATGTAATCAACGTCTTTAGATGGAATGCTATGTTGGGGGAGATTACCTCTCTCGCCTTTTGTTGAGTAGTGATCACTAAAAAGTCCGAATTGGAAAAAAAGCACATCCAACCATGGATGATGCTAGGTACAAACTAAGGGATCTATTTAGCATGAACATGAGTTGTAAATTGAGCCCCCAACCCAAAAAATGTATACGGGGGAGAGATATTTTCGTGAAAGAGATTTTCAGCCGTTCAATGACATGACTTACACGGGCGATACATAAATGTATAGCCAACAAGACCAGCTTGAAATCTGAAGAAACCTATGTTGATGTGCAGAGTTTTTGGTTAGACGCTGACAGAGGGAGGATGACGATATAGAATGGGTTCTGTCCCCCCTCTCTCTCTCTCTCTTTATATATATACATATATATATATATATATATATATATATATATATATATATATATATATATATATATTAGGTGACCAACATGGAACACACTTCTTTATATTGTTATTAGTGTAGGAATTGATTTTTCAATAAATGCATTCGTCTAAGTATGTTTACAAATAATTAGACTTGATCAACAACAGCCAATATCAAAACAAATATCTCTTTTTTTTCTCTCTACCTAACGCCTTTGGGGTTGATCGCATCAAAATTTGACTTAATCTTTAAGACAGTTTAAGACAGGTTTTTCTCTTATCTTCATTCATGGTGAGAAGAAACTCATACAACAATTGATTTTTTATCTGTCTAATTCTAGTGTGTTAACTTAAGTTCAATGAATTGTTATGCGATAACTGAGCATTGCTAAATATAATCAACTGAGATCACTGTAAACTCTAAGTGTGTTATCTTTCCTGCTTATACAGCAATACAAATAGGAAGACAGTCAGCGTTTTTTTAAGTTAAAACTGAAATTATCAGCGGAATATTGGCTTCAGCAGACTTATTTGATTAATTACGCAGACGTCATAACAATGATATAAAAAAAGATATCAATTTAGTTACCACATTATTGTTCATAAAACGGAAGGAAGGTTTGTCCCAATATATATATATATATATATATATATATATATATATATATATATATATATATATATATATATATATATATATATGTGTGTGTGTGTGTGTGTGTGTGTGTTAAAAAGAAGTCCACAAACACACTAAATGTTCACATTTATCACAACACGTGTTTTGGCAGTCGGATACTTTTTCAAGTAATTAATGAAACAGAATAATCTCCGACGAGTGTTCCAGTGACGTCATGAGATAACAAGAAAAAGTTAACAAAAATTAAAGAGTTTTTACTGTCTATTCAAAAATAGTTTGCACAAATTAATCAAATGTTGCTTTCTTTCCTAACACTGCATTATCATCTATCTAATGAATCAGCATTATTTTAGAATTTCCATTCTTGCATCAAAAATATGTTTTGAAACAAAAAGACTGTTGTTTTCCGGACCTTTTTAATAAATTTTATGAAGCAACACTCTGTTATTCAATGATTGTGTCAATTGTATACGATTTTCTTAAAATTTTTATTTTCAATCGCATCATTAAATAACGGATAGATAATCAGATAGAATTAGTTATAAATGCATCATATCACTTTGAAACTTTTTTTGAAATTATCCCTGATATTACACACTGAATTTGTCGTCCAGCATAGACAGCATAAATAGAATGAGCAACAAAATAGAATGGGACTGCAACAGGAATCGAACCTGTGACCGAAAGGCAGGCACATCAACGACGCTCTCACTTTTGAGCTAAACAGCCGCCGGTAACCGTGTTTTTCAACTTATGTAGCTTTGACCCAGCTGGCTTTTGTTGTGGCCTATCATGGCCCAGTACAAATCACACCAAGCGAAAATTTCAAACCACACATGTGCCAATAAAAGCATACATTGTTCGTGTGGTGAGCGTACAGTAAGCCTGAGTAAAGTTTGAGGTTATTTATGAATCTTACCATCAGATATGAGCCACGATGTACCAAGAGGTGAAATAAGGTTGAAACATAGCTACCCCGTCTACCCAATTTTCTTCTCTTTTATTCACATTGCGAGTTCAACATTTGCACAGACATGCTTTCTGGAGACTCACTCTTACATATATACTTGATATTTTTGATTGAAGAACATCTCTTAATGTTAATGTGTGCATTAGACTTCAACGAAATGTATTTGTTGAACGGCACAACAAATCTCTTATCTGCTCCGAAGCGTCCAACTTAGAGCCATCACATTTCCAACGATAACCTGGGTAACCATTTGTATTAGATATCGTTCCTTAACGAAATTGTGTCGGATATTCTTTTGTGTATTTTCTGTTTGCTATACATACAGGATTAGGTTTTAGGGTACCACAATGGTCAGTGGATCACAAACTGTTTGTCACATTGATAAAAGTCAGATTTTTCAATAGAATTCGGAATTTTAGCAGAGATAAGGTTATCATCTGCTTCTCTGTTTCATATTCTGTCATCTACAGGTTAATTAATAAGCCGACAGCAGTGGAGTGGCCCCTCGTTTTTTTCAAGTTCAATATCGTGAATACTAGCAACGGCTACTCCTAAGATGCGAGGCTTCCTGATGTCTGTGATTTTTTCAGTTCTTTCTAATGAGCATAATACAATTGTCAACAAAGTACAGTGGTCCAGATTGTCTCAGTTCAATCACTGGATGGGAATTTGCAGTGTCATGATATGATTGACATTGCATTCTGAAAGATTGAGTATCTCTTCCATGAGGTACAAGGATATTTGTCCCAAATGACCCAATCAAAAACGGATTGTTATAGTTGTGTCTGAAAATAATGTCTTGTCAATGTTTCCTTCGGAAAAAGGCAAGGAGAGCTTGTGGGTACAGTTGAAGTGGTGAAATGTACATTCTCCCATTTTGGCGGCGATTGTATGATTCACTCCTGAAGCGAAGTGCCCTACGGTGAGGGCATATCAAATTCATAGGGTCAATATTAAATCGTTTACTTACATTTACATTATCACTTTCAACGATTCTATTTCTGATTCTATGTCTGGTTTTCTAGAAGTTCCTCCTTTTACTCCTCATTCATATTTTTCTCTGTTGTTCTGATCAGCGTCTCTCATTTGCAGCAGATAACGCCGTCTTTCTCCTTCATTCATGTTAGATCGCCTTTCTCATATTCGTAACCTCTCTTGTTGTCAAATTCGGAATCTATTTTCATCCTTCAACCTTAGTCTGCTCTTTTAATTCGTTCTCTTGACGCTGCTCGGCGAATCTTCATTGTTCACTATGCAATCAAACATTTCTGAAAATATTTTATCGAAGATAATTGAAATCGTGTTGATATATATATATATATATATATATATATATATATATATATATATATATTGCAGGATATCTGTATTCGTGAGACAATTTACGGAAAAACGAACACTGTTTCCTTTTGTCACTACTCTCTACCACTACCCCACCCTGTCTCTGTCTTCCCTACCCCGTATTAAACTATCAAAACTTTCAATTTCGTATACATTCTGTTTGAAAGGAAGCAGCCGACAAAAATCTTTCTCTTTCTGTCTTCTCTCTTCTGTCCTCCCCCTTATTAAACTACCTTTATCGTCTTCCTCTCTCTCTTTTTATTTTGTTACCTTACCTCTCTCTCCTTCCCCTCTGTCTCTCTCTCTTTCTCTCTCTCTCTCTCTCTCTCTCTCTCTCTCTTAAAATACTTTTTTTTCTATCTTTTGTGCATTAATTCATTTCTATTTCCACAATAATCAAACTCATGTGTTGATTTATTCAAATAAAAATAGACATGAATATGTAATTATTGTCTCAAAATATTTACATTTCATATTACAAAAGAATGGCACCAAATCATATGATGATTTGGGACGCGTACCACACACTAAACCCTGAATAGAATCAGAAATATTGCTTGCAAATTTTTCTTCAAAACATCATTCGAAAAAGAAATTGATTTTTTTATTCTATGTAAAAAACAACAACACAAAAAAACGGCAAATAGATATTTTAGCCTCTTATCTTTCTGTCTAGTCTCTCATTCACTCTTTTACTTGTAAGAATATTTGTATATATACATGGATATACATATACTTAATCATACATACGTAATTGAACAAACTTGATCATCAAAGAGACGAAGGATCCTACCCTACTTTATACGTGCATATGTTTGCTTATTTACGTGTCTATCTATGTATTCCAGCGCTCCTGGCCATACTGTCTACAGACTTGAAAATTGTTTTTCGAAGAAAAGCTTTTTTGATCATTTTGGAGCTCTGTTCTGACGGGTTTATTAATAACATCTGGATTCTCCAGAGCCTAGATATATGTAGATTATTTCTTAAGCTATTTTAGATGTTTTCCAGTGAGACAAACCAAATGTAATAAATGTATATTTATCTAACCATATGAATTCTTCGAGTGAGTATTTTACACGACTCCAAAATTTGACGTTACCGCTGTTCAGTTATAGACTGTTATGACGAGTTATAGTTATATATATATATATATATATATATATATATATATATATATATATATATATATATATATATATATATATATATATATACAAAATATGAAAAAACAAGGTTGATTAGTTCATACTCACATCAACAATAACTCCTCCCCTCCCTCTCTACCGAACAATCAGCACCAAAACCTGTTATACAACTTTTTTCTCCAGTTCTCTCTACATCAAGACATGTGAACAGCTACATTTTTGTTGCAGTTTCCTGTATTGCTAAGTGCTTTCGAAGACGCTGATGCAAGTTCAACGAAATGCATCAAGCATATCTTTATGATAATAAAAACTTTTGAGATGTTACGCACTTGTTCTCAAATCTTTTACTTCCACATAATGCTACCATCACTCTTTTTGGATTACCTCACACCACACACAACACACACACACATATTGTAAAGTGATGGATATATAATTCAACTGAACTTTTGTGAAGGGGTTCTTTTTATTTGAAACTCTATTTAAATCAACTTCCCATTTTTACACGATGAATATGGTGTCGACACCAACTGGCATATTCACTGTATAAAACAGGATGTTGGTTCAAATAGAAATAAAGCATATATATATATATATATATATATATATATATATATATATATATATATATATATACGTGTGTGTGTGTATATATGGTGTGAGGATAGTGCGTATGCACTTATCTCGAGAATTAATCCAAGATAGCAAGCAATTTTCATGTTTTGCCCAAACGCGTTTATTTTTGTACTTTGATGAAAGTTGGTCTAACAAGGAAAAAACAGCACGAACTTTTCTTTGTCTGCAATGAAGGTAAATACTTGCAAGTCAGGTGCAAACAGCCAACACATTTCCGATGCTAAGTGCTACCTGAGGCGACTTGAAATCATATTGGCACATCTAAATATAACTTTTCCGTGCATTTATTTTTATCGCTAAATAAGGAACTCAACACATTTACTTACATATATACTAGTTAATCCCAGTGAAAAAAAAAACGCATTCACAGGTTTCCTCAATATCCGAGATAAAGGCCTTTCGTAAGTTGGAACTACGTAAAGCAAAGAAGCAATTACGAAGAATTTCTGAGTGTCCTTTGATTCCCCAAAGTGGTCAAGATAGTATGCCAGGCTGTGGTGGTGGTGGGTGGCACAGGAGTTCTGGGTGTGGATGCACACTGCCTCTATAATGGCAAAACGATACCCGTACATTATTTTGATTTTTGCCTTTTTTTTTTTTTTTTTTTTTTACAGTATCGAAAACTGACTTCTAGAAAGCGGCCGGTACGTGTATTTGATGTTTTAGGAAAAGAAACTAAAATAATCATGTCAGTGGAAGAGTCCATTTTTTACTCTCACCCTCAACTTACTTTCCTGGGCTTCCAACCATCAAAATCTCTGATGACTCATCCTGACATATCAACTCAATCAATTATGGGGTTTTGAGAACGCTAAAAAAAATTTCCATATAAGTTAAAATTAATAGTTTCTTTGCTTTACGCCATTTCCATTTATGGTTCTTTTATAGGGACGCTCTGATTGGTAAAAAGTCTATATCCATGATTCTTTTCTTTCTTCAAGGATTTAGTAGTTATCGGGTCGATGCGTGTAGCACATTGTCCTTGATATGAGTAAATTGAGATTTTACACAAATTGATGACTTTAATTTTGTAATAACTTTTGTAAGAATATAAACAAAATAATGAAATTCATATAATCTTGTAAATATTATTCAATAACAAGAACTCAAGAAACTGCACGGGAAAATGCAACATACAATTTTCCAGGGAATTCTAACTTCAAATTTGACGCAATGAACGCCTAGACCGTATAAGATAGTTACACGAAACAGTTCGTGCACACCAGATTTGAGCCCGTCAAATATTTTTCTCTTAAAATGAAAAAAGAATAAAAAGATTCTCCAATTTATAATTATACAACAGCAAGAGTTTTAGTGTTGGTAAGCAGAAAGATTCCGGAAGTCAAGAACAAATGATTTATATTCAAAAATAAAATAACTCTAGTACATATCTTTTCGTTGCACAAATGATTACTGTGTTTATTTTGTAATTGAGATATTGGTGATTCAAAATTCACCTGAAGACTAAATGTTCTAAAACAATAGTAGTATTGAGGATATCGTGTATACATATTGATATTAAAGAAAACAGGACCAGTAAGAAAAATGCGTACCAGCACAATGTGGTAATATAACCTTCAAAACTTTTTTAAACTACTGATCCAAAATATTCCATCGATGCTGTGACACTGAATAATTATTCTTAGTGGCACGTACTCGCACGTAAGCAAACTTTTTAAAATTATGCATTGATATTTTTTCGTCTATATAATCTTGAAATATTCCTGTTCATTATATTTTTAGGTTTTTCCAATCCTATTGACACATGGCACTGGTTTGCATGATTCTTATCGTATAATAATAGTTGGAAAATGAAATGATACACGCATTCTTCGCCAAAACTCTTTGTGTTTCTGAACGAAGCTCAATAAAAGAAAACATGACACTCGCATCACGGCATTGAGCTGTCTCGATTAGGCAAGAGAAGAGGAAGGGAAAACATGGAATGAATAGACTTGCTTGAGATGTCGGTCAACAACTTGTGTTGACAGCTCAAAGAGGAAGGCGCTGGTATCAATAAGGAAGCCGTCGACGCGTCTCTATTGCCTTTTTATATACAAGGTATGATCAGAAAGTTCGCTAACCCTATTCGTTGATTCACTTCTGTTTAGTGTGAAAAGCGACAAGGACGTTGCAGCCTTGGTTGAATCAGTAAGCAACTGCATAGACACCACAAATCACAAGTTCTTCCTCGTCTTGGAGTTTTCTGAGTTTTTTGCGACATCTAAAAAGAGATTTAGAGGTGACAAAGAACCGAAATGGCGCCATTCACTTCATCATACGCTATTTTACTAGTGACAGGAGGTCAGATTCATGCCTTTCCTAAGGGCATTAGTTTCAGTTCAAGTTCCAGTGCATTTTTAGCGCTGCTAATCGATCAGCCAGTGACATTTTCTAGCTTTAGTTATAAGTCAATAGTTGATATCCGTGAGAAACATCACGGACATATTTGGGTTTCTATGAAACTATTTTCTAAGTTGGTGAGTCCATAGTTTCAAATGATGGCATGGTACTTTTATTGGCGGGATCCTTAAACCTGAGTGAAAGAGTCCAGTGTAAGGGACAGCAAACAAAAAAAAACACGGTTTTCATTATATAAGTAACGTATCAGAGCACTTTATACTGAAAAAACAGAACAGCCCTTAATAGAAATGTGCGGACACATTTAAAAACTGAAGTGCAGAGAAAATTCTGGGAGCCCACAGAATTTGAAAGCTGATGAATTCAAGGGATATTGAATTGTAGGAAGATGTTGCACTAACACCGGAGTTTGCAGCAAAATTTGGAGGTTTGAATAAAGATGTATTTTGTGGGGCAAGGAATCAACTGATGAGTTTACTATATGACATCGCCAATTTTCTTGTCGCTAATATAACGCGAGGAAAGATTATGGGTCAGGTATTGAAATCTTTCCCCACAGGTGTTGTATTCTCTAAAAGTAACACCTTCAAAATTTCAATGGTTTCGCTCTATCAGACTGTTTTTGTCTGGTTGTTTGTTTTTGCTGACTTTTAGTCACCTGGAGGAAGACTTTCCAGTCATTTTTCGCATCGAACAGTCGGTGAGAAGGCAGTTATTTGTGCTGCAGAATTACTAACATCTAGTAAGGCACTTGTATATTCTGAATTTGAAAATGTTGAGATTGTTCTCGCCGTCGGGTTAACATTCAGAAGCGAGTTTATTCCACATAGCAAATGTTCTTGAGAAGAAGCGATTAATGTGGAAGTTGCAACGAGTTCTTGATATATCGATTAAAAAAATACATGGATGTGCCTCATTTGCAGTCAAGGTTTTAATTGAAAATTTCCGGCCAGGAAAGACTAGGGAATGTGTTCGTCTGAACACTTTCCATGGAAGTAACGATGAAGAAGTTGCGAAATTACAATATTACAACAATAAGACAGTAGTTGGGGTAGAGAAATCATCATCCACTTGTCCACACATTCGCGTCTGGTGAGATGTTCCAAGAATTCATTAAACCACTCAGCTGTTCCAAGAATTGATCTAGCTAAAACTGGAATTACTTCTTTATATTATGGAATAACAATTCAATTGAAAGGAGTTGCAATGTTATAGAAAGCAAAAAGAGAAGAAAATGGAGGAATATTTTGCTGCTACAATCTCCCGAGTAGAGGGGAAGTGTCTACATTGAAAAAAGCATTCAAAATGCGCGCTTCAATCCAGCGTCACTACGTTATAGGCAACTGTCTTTGCCACTGGGTATGCATACCTTTCTTATGTGTATAATCCTTTTCAATCAAGATGTATAGGGAGGGTTTTCTTATTAATTTTCACGTTCGAAAACGTCAATCACACTTGATTAGCTGAGCTTATTTAGAATGAAGATCAATAAAAAAAAAAGGGAAAGATATAGACAATATATAGATAGAAAGTTAGATATGAACAAGATATAAAAATAGATAGATAGTTTGATTGGTAGATATGGGTAGACTGTGATAGATTGATAGATATGAATAGAGATATACGATTATGTAAATATCAATTAGATATGAACAGACTATGATTGGTAAATAGATATGTATGAATAGACTGAGATAGATAGATAAATAGATACATAGATAGGAATGGACCGAGTGAGAAAAAGATATGTAAACAGACTGATAGATAGATCGATAGATATGAACAGACTCAGATAAGATGGATATATATATATATATATATATATATATATATATATATATATATATATATATATGAACATAATGAGATAGATCGATATGAACCGATTCAGATAGATAGAGAGATAGATAGATCAATATGAACAGACTGATAAAAGAAGACAGAGAGATAGATAGATAGATAGATAGATGTGAACAGAAAAAGATCGATAGGTCGATGGGCATCAACAGACTGAAATAGATTAATGGATAGATGTAAACAGTGTGAGATAGATAATTTTCTCACGTCAAAAAGTCTTTAAAATGGTTAATAAGAATGTGAGCGATATTTTTTCTCAACTTAATTTGTCTGAAGTACATAAATGCCTCTAGAAGAATTCTAAGTTTTCTTACTTGTTTACATTCCAATTCAATTAATTCAGATTCCGACCATTTGCCCTAAGACGAAAAACCTGATTTTTCATTGAATTGGCCTAAACATGAATTGTCTGACACGAAAAAAAGCTACGAAAAACCAACCCGTTGAACTCACAAAAGATCAAACCAGAGTGCTTCCACATAATGGCTGGCCTATGGATGGTGTCACCCAGGGCGATAACTCGTGGTATTACATCCCTCCGTTGAGAACTTGCTCTCTTCCAAGAATATCTAAAATTTTGATGTTTTTTTTTTGTATTGATGCTATTCATCATTCATCATGATTCTCCCATATTATCAAATATGGTGGCATGAGCCTACATTTATTAACAATTCTAATGATATTCAGTTTTCAATTTTTCTGTTCTGATATTTGTAAAGAATAGAAGGAAAAGAAGTATCAGTACCATAAAATGTTTTTATTCAGTTCATTTGAAGAAAATATACAATAAAACAAGGAAGCACTCGAACAGACCTGATATCTGCCAATTTCATTCAAAAGGAAATTAATCATACAGGAAAATACCCAAAAATTTTGTCCGCCACCGCTTCCAAACATTGTCTTGCCTTCAAAACCCCTTCCTTCCTAGATTTATCTCTTCTACTTCCTTTGATGCAAATAGTTGGTGGTTCTCAAACAAATTTGTAAAAGGTTCTCTTTTTGAAATACTTTCTATCCAATTAACCCTTGATCAGTGCAAAACATTTACCTTCTAAAAAATTAACCATATAAAGAGGTATTGTATACGACAGTGCAATCAGTCTCACTACAATTGACTAAATCTGTGAGAGTGTGTGGATGTATGTATCCAGTGTTATCACTCGATAACTGGCATTTGCCAGATATATTATACGATCCACAAGGCAGTACGATGTTGAGTTTTAACTTGTTTTGATAAACTTGTTTTTTAAGATAAATTATCTAAGATAAAAAAAGACACTACTGATAGATCTTTTATCTAAAATTTAGATATGAAATATCGAAATGTTTCGAAACGTATCACTGAATTTTTTATTGTCATGCTGAAACACTAGAACAATATCATAGTTGCATTGAACCTAGACTTTTTGATAAGATGTACTTGGAATCCAGTGAATAACATGGGCTTGTGATACACAGAAAATCTTTTTCATTCTCAAGGGCATAGAGAAAAGATCAAAAGATTTTGCTTTCCGAATTTATCATACAATAGATATTCTAGGAATCTCAAATTATACTTGGATAAGAAATCTCACGTAACCCCTGTAGTTCTACACGGATATCCGTATTCCCCATTTGAGAAACATTACTAAAGGCCAAAGTAAGATTTGCAAGCCACGGGCGACTCTTCAACATACAATGTTCGGTTAAGATAAATATGTTTCTTTCTTAATTGAACTATGAAAGCCAAAAAAAAGGACATAAAATTCAATCTTTACTTACTTGGTTTGAACTGCAACTCCACTGGATTAAAACGTAAATTCAATGTCTGTGGTTAGTAAAAATATTTGAGAATTTAAATTCTAATTTTATTGATAGATTTATTAGTTGTTTAGAGTTGAGAGGTCGTGTGTACTTTATGATCACTAAAATAAGTCAAGTTTGACAAACTACCCACCTAAATATTGTTGCATACAAGTCATTATTGATATGAATTTTAATCTTTTACAATATATTGCATATATAATAATGAAAACGTCCGTGAATTCTGGACATGTCATGGCGCTCTACATCTGAACTACGCCGCATATGGCTCTTACATGCTCGTCTCCAGGAACCCCATATTTTTCAAAGTCACCTGCAATAGGCCGTTCCATCGAATCACCATAGCCCCAGAAATAGCCCGACAGACCAATCAGCCAAGTAAGCTTCAGATTTTTCCCTCGTTGCTCGTTTCCAGGCGACCCATATTTTTCAACGATAATTTTAGATAATCTTTCGGCTTATTAGTTCTAGTACCTTCTGTTCATTTGAAGTACATCGCATTTGGCCTCTTAGTTGAGAAAATTCGACCAGCTCTGCAACAGGCATTCTATTCGGGATTATTTCTTTATCTTTTCATCACTCCACCAATCAATACCTTTTCGTTGCTAAAAAAAAATACCGTTCGTGTTTATTTAATTTTGCTTCAATTCGTTCGAACTGGTTTGATCGGTTCATCGATTAAGCATATGGTTCTAGTGGTGGATGGGTTTATTCACGCATTTTTAGCGATAATTAGGATGAATATAGCGGATTGAAGGCAATGCCTCAATGAAGTGACCTGTTTCAGTCTTTACGACGAAGATAAAAGGAAAATCGATTCATTTCAATGATCTAAGTTTTCTCGCAGACATGCTTATTTTGCAGACGTCTGTTGCAAACTTGATTCCGTTTTTAACTGTTCCACGGGTTTAAATTCTCTGTATGTGTGTACAATAACACACATGAATACGTGATATTCATAATTTTGTATTCATGCGTGAAAAGGTATACATTTACCTTTATATAGATACCTAAAAATATAAATATATTTTCTTATGAATGTCGAAAAGGGGTGCACATATATATATATATATATATATATATATATATATATATATATATATATATATATATATATATATATATATTGTTTTCGAAGTCTTCAGTAGCAACTTCGATTCCAGCTGTTCAAGTGAGATTGATTTATATATATGGGTCTGCATGTATATTTATATACATGGGTCTGCACAAGATTTCGGCTTGCTGAATAGATCAAAGGATTTGATCGTGTGAGGGTGCCGGCCCGGTTACAATGTTGGTACTGTTTTATTATCGATTTTTTTCCTATCTACGACAATAAAATGAACATAGTTTGGTTCTTGCGACGAGTATGGATTTTATAAAAAAGAATAATACCTACGTGAGGAAATACTGCGCTCATTTGAAACTGACAAGAAACCAACAATTGAATCAGAGAATTACATTATTTGGTGGGGGTATATTGCATGCATTTGAATTTCAAAAGATAGAAAAGAGATCCTCTTAGTCATTCAGTAGATACTGACACGTGACGAACATCTTCTGGCAGTATTCTGTGTTGGGGGAAATCAATTAAAAATTTTGAAAAAGGGGTGATCAATAAATAAGTAACTTCTCTAACCTTGGATTTTTTCGAAATAAATGGAGACCTTAAAATGGGTTTCAACTTAATTGTCAAACGCACCCAAGTATTCTGCAAAAACCTCCTCTTCCCCAAGACAAGCGACATAAGATAACGAACGGGAGATACAACTCACGGGTAATTAGTATAAAGATTTCCCAGAAATTACTCCGTAGGGAGTGGAACAAGTCATCAAACAAACAAAAAAAAGGAACAGTGCCCGGATCAGATAACATCACCATTGACTGACGCAAAAAAAAACTGGTAATGCAATCACCAGGAAACTAGTCATCCCATTTAACTTACGCCTAAGACAAAATAAAGTCCCTGAAGATTGGAACAAGCATAATACTACTACATAAGAAAGGATCCCGAAAAAAAACTAACAGCCATTGGCCAATAAGCATACCCAATTGCATCTACGAACTTTTTACCGAAATGATTACAAACCGAATAACAAAAACGCTAGACGAAGACCAACTATAAGGACAGGCTGGATTCAGAAGAGGTTACCCAGTGATTGACCATCTCTGTTCAACAAATAAACTAAACAAGAGAGTAGCCTAATATGAATTGACATTCATTGTAGCGTTTGTCGTCTTAAAAAAGGCTTCCGACTCAGTGGAAATCTTTAAGGTCATAGACGCCATCATACAACGAGGCTTAGACCTAGTATAGTTCAGAGTCTTGCTACGCACCAGTTCATTTATCAGATTACATAATGCCTCGAGATGATCTTCCGAAACAAAAAATAGGAAAATAAAGGAATCACAATAGACAGCAAATGCCCAAGTAACCTCAGGTATTTTTTTTCTTCGCAAAAAAAAAAAAAACTTAACAATCTCCAAATGATGTTAGACAAACTGAACAAAGAGAAAAAGAAAGTTGGTCTATTCATGAACTTTAGTAAGACAAATGTCATGTAAAACAGACATGAAAATTTAGATCGAAGACAGTGAACTCTGTACCTACTTACGACAAAGAATCTCCATGAAACCTTCAAAAGAAGAAGGAATCAAATGAAGAATATCTCTAAGATGGTAAAGTTTCGATTGAGCAAGGCCAGCCTTCGAGAACAAGATAATCCCATTAGTCTTAAAAAGAATGAGGGGCTCATAACTAGATCATCCTTCCGATAGTCACCTAGGGAATCTAACCACAAGATTGATCCCAAAAATGAGAACCATCTAATAGGCACATGATTGAATCATGCTCGACGTTAAACAGACCAGCATAGTATATAAGAAAAACAGGAGTCAGGGATATCATAGAATCCATTCGAAAACTCATATAGCCATGGGCTGGTCAAATTATAAATATGTCAGACAAACTCACAACGGGGATACCCAAAAATCATATGCGAAACTTTGGGAAGAGAAATATGTGATGACATGACGAACTGGAAAAGTTCATAACGTATTGGCTCTGCAATGCCCATGATAGAGAGGTTTGGCGAATCCTGAGAAAGGTATGTGTCCAATAACAGACAATAAGAGGATCATCATCATTATCGGCGTCACTAGAAAAGTTTGACTTCCTAAAAAAAATAGGCGAACACAAAAAAATACAGATTAGCACATACTCACATTTTCAATCTAAGTACCTTATGCATCAACAAAATCGTCAGAAATCTGAACCAACAAAAATCGAGAAAAAAACATTAAAACAGGTCAAATTAATTACTCAATAGGAACTGTAACGTAAACAACCACCTCCTGCAATTTTGTTGGGGTGAGCAATTGAAATAATTGGGGTCGGTACAGTTACGAGAATATTTGACATTCTAGTGATGATACTGTCGAATTATCGATTTTTTCCATCTCAGATAATAAAATAAACACAGTTTGAATCCGGCGGTGATTATAGCTTTTGAAAAATCTCTGATAACCATGTGGGAAAAATATTACGCTCATCTGAAATTACCATAAAGCCAACAGTTGAATCGTAAAAATCACATTACTTATATTATTGGGAAGAGCCCAATTTTAATTTAAAAATTTAGAATTTAAGAAGGAAAAAGACAGATCTGGTTAGTTGCTTAACTGATACCGTCAGGCAAAAACATCTTTAGGCAGCATGCTGCTTTGGAGGTGATCAATCAAAAGAAATTCTAAAAAGGAATGATCAGTGGATAAGTTATCCCCTCTCCTTTTTCAGGTAGTAATCACAGAACAAATTTCTGAATTTACAAAAGAAACAAAACTTATGAGAATGCTGCTTGACATAAATTATCGGATCACTTTAGCATAAAGATACATTGAAAATCGAACCCACACTAAAGAGATATTGGCTTGCACGTGATACAGGCATAAATAGCCAGCCAGCCAGACCAACTTAAAAACTGGAAAAAACCTGTGTTGGCAAATCTGGTGAAAGTTCTGGTCGACGGCTTCTGACAAGATTGGATATTGAAGAGTTGTGTACACGAATCAGAAATCTCTGGTCTAAATTCGGTCAAATTCGAGGGTCTTCAAGAAGTCTTGAACTCACCGGAAGAAATCCAGCATAACGGTAATTTTTTTCCGAATGTAAAAAAAATTGGTGATCAGTGATCAAGTTATTTCCCTTGTCTCTTGCTAGGCAGTGATTACTGAAAAAGTCAAGATTTTTTTTAAAAAAGCATGAATACTACTGGGCACAAAAGGATCAATTTATCATGAACTTACAATACAAATTGATACTCAGTTAAAAAATCTTTTCGGTTGGGGTTGAAGAAATAGAAAAGCATTTTTTGTTGACATAATGGAGTCAGTTTTTCCATTTTCAGCCCTTTAGCTCCATTCGAGCAGCTTGTATGTATGAGAGATACATAGCCAACCAGCCAGCTGGACCAACTTAAAAACTGGAGAAAACTCATGTTGTCAGTTCTGGTGACAGTATTAGTTAATAGTTTTTAATAATTACACTGTCAAGGGTTTGTCGATTTGTTGGTTGGTTTAACGGGCTATCAACCCTTGTGATGGGTTATTTAATGCCGAAAATAGTTGTGAACCAAGGATTACGCATGTTTCAGGGGCTTTTTATATCGTTTTTTTTCTACAGGAAATAACATTTGGGAATATATTTTGTTGTTTTTTTTTTTCACTAGAAAAAAAAACTAAGAACATGGGTTTTTTTTCTTTTTTACCAAAAATTAAATTTGAAGTATAGTTTTTTTTTCTATTTTATAAGAAATAAAGTTGGGAGCATGGTTTATTTTTGTTTTTGTTTTTTATTGAAGTAGAGATTTTGATAGAAGATCTAGTCGAGTTTGAATGAGGTTTGGACAAGTTTCGACCTGTCTGGCCTTGGACTTGCTAGGAATTGAATTCCCGCCGGTATAACTCTTCGAGTCATCGAAACATTCAAGCCACTCCGACACAGCAAGCTACTTATTGAATGGCACCGTCAATTGTCTGTTAGACTAGATTGTTAACCGTCACGGTACTGTAGCTATACTATTGCATTGAAAATACATATTTCATAAGCTTATTTTTGTTTAGCAAAGTAATTCTTTGAATCCCGGTTCCCATTTCTCCTCTTTTGATCCCCTTACTGAATTTTAAGCCCTGGGAACCAAGTGCCTCCCCTTTTGATACTCAGTTATAATAACAGGAGATCAAGATAGGAACAAGCTGCGTAGTAATAGTATGCGCGATCAGGTTTCTGACAATTGTATCACGGGAGGAGCTTTTTCATAAAACCGGTCATTTTCAATATCAGCATGCCATGATGGTAATGATCAATTGAATAAGTTGAAAAGAGGTTAATAAATAAATAAGTTACTTATCTCACCCTTTGTTGTTCAGTGATGATTTTAAAAAGTCTGAATCTTCAAAAGACGACTGTGAAACTTGCTAGTCACTCACATTGTACCAACTCCACCACCACTGGAAAAAACTAAAAAAAAACAAGACTATTCAGTGTGGTGGATAAAAGGAAACATTTAGAATTTTTGATGATGATAGTAAGGAGTAAGTGTTCAAATTTTCAGCCCTCTAGATTCATTGGTTTGGCCAATTCGCATGATATAAACGTAGTCAGCCAACCAGCCAGTCAGACTAAAGTAAAAATTGTCGACCGGTTTGGTGTCAGTTTCTGTTAATGATTTCTAATAACACATCAATGTTGTATTTAAATGCTATTAGGTACTACAATTAGGTTTGAACCTTTATATCTTTCCCAACTGAGTTAGAATTCTAAGTAAGACTGTATTAACTACATATCAATGTCCTTAGGAAAGTGATGAAGCTTATTCTCCTTATCTAGATATCGTGAGGTATTTTCTTCTCACTGGCATGCCACAATGATCGACAGTATACCAGTACATACGTCATTTTCATCTGGACAAATCTTGAAATAATCATACAGTCATGACTCCAATGTTTTTGATCACTAAAAAGTCGGAATTTTCAAAAGAAAACAGGCGGATGTAGACAAGAAAATCAATCTATCAGAAAACTTACATTGCAAACTGAACCCCCATTAAAAACCAACTATGAAGAGAGGTGCGTTCACACTCGTTTTTTCATTTTTTATTTTTTTTTTTGCATGTTGTTTTTTTTTGGTTTTTTTTGTGTTTTTGATTCGGTCTTTTTAGCAGATCCCTGCCGATCACCTAAAGGTGACAGAATTAACATATTCATTCATCCCCTTTTTCCATTCTTTAGTTGGTTACCCTAAACACCCCTTGCTACAAGAAGACGTTGGTCACGGGACGGTTTTCATTGAGTACCTAATCCTATTGGTCTCACTTTTTTACTATTGTTCGTCTTTGGCATTTAATTGAACACCCCAACATGAGATACATGCAAAATACGTTGGTCAGCTGACAGTTTCTATTGAGCGATTAACCAGACCTGTTATCTTTATCTTTCTTTTATTTTTTCAAATCTAATCCTAAATATTTATCAAATGCAAATAAATCTGATATCTTATTAAGAAATTAATCGATTCTGAACTAAAATAGTTAGTAAATATGACAAACGATTCTTATGCGATAATTTCGGATAGCAATGAACTCATTAGTGAAACGTCTAATTTGAATGGTAATGATGACAATAATTGATATTGTTACCAACTCTATGTGCCCTTATGCTGAAAAGCAATTAATAGCAGAACTGGAAATAATGGCATTCTGTAGATTGAAACCAATGTGTTTAAATGTTAATTTCGAGAATTTCGAGAATTTTGTACATAATCAAAGCATGAAACATACATACACACATACATACATTTACAAAACACATCCATATATTACATATATGTCATAATATTTTCTAAATTTGTTGCTGATGAGTGCTGTCGGCACGAAATGTTAATATTCACCGGCTATATAGTCTTGTAATTCTCATATTATTTATATATATATATATATATATATATATATATATATATATAAAGTCTACAAAGTTTCCCAACTATATATATATGAGAACTTTACAACTTTTAAACATTAGATTTTTGATTTTTCTTCAAACTTAAAAAAAAAAAAAATGATATTCCAGTCAAATTTTTCCAAATATCCGTTGATGTAATTTATTTGAGTTTTGTTCAGTACTTTTACGAAAAATTTGATATAATGGTACTATTCGTGAATTTTTCTTCTTTTGGGTCATTAGCTGTCTACCACACACATGCACACACGCACACACACACACACACACATATATATATATATATATATGTATAG
The DNA here is from genome assembly GCA_963457665.1 of Thysanoteuthis rhombus. Lineage (NCBI taxonomy): Eukaryota > Metazoa > Mollusca > Cephalopoda > Oegopsida > Thysanoteuthidae > Thysanoteuthis > Thysanoteuthis major. The sequence continues at coordinate 12,809,452 of OY735208.1, forward strand.
AAATATATATAGACATATATGTATATAGACATATATATATATATAGACATATATATATATATATTGGATGATGTGGCAGCAGATTTTCTTTCATGCATGTTTCATCGGCCAAGAGTCGAGTCATCTTTTTCATAGTTTTTCTTGTTCGTGAATAAAACATTTTTTACTGGATGACAGGTTTTTGCATTATTCGTCTATGCAATTGTACAGTCAAATGAATGAAGAAAGAAGGTTTTCGAAGTCAACGGTAGCTACTTTTACTTAAAAAATGCTCGGTATTCTTGCTGCAAAAACAACAAATACATTGAGCTAAAACAGTGTTGTAGTCTCGCTTGAGACCCAAACGAAGACTCTCAGAGTTCCCTGTGAGAAAACGAGAGAGAAAGAACAAGTTTCACGTTACACTCAATTAGTTTGATCTTGACAACCTGCTTACAAAGCCTAGCGACCCTAACTGTCTGTCTGCTGTGTCAGCAAACCCATATTTATTACTAATCGGTCCCAGTTGCCTCTCTTCGTCCATTCCTTTCTTTCCGTTCCTCTTTTGCCTATATTTATACTGTCTGTTTGTCGATTCCCATTTGAATTTACTTTAGACCTTTCCCCCACCATTCCTGTCTTCCTCCACTACTTTTCTTTTCTCTACCATCAAACTTTAATAGTTTTTTTCAACGAGTGTGTCTATCTGTGGAGGTTACAAGGAGCCGAATTACAGAAGCCATTATCTTTCTTGAAATGACGAAGAATTATTCTTATCTGTATCGTCCTATTCGACCAGTGACTTTTTCTAGAGGCCCATCTTTGGGTTTTCTTCAGCCTGTAAAAATTGTCCATAGACACGAGTGTACGAGTGAAAAGACACGTGCACACATATTCGCCTAGGCTTCATTCTTCAATTCATCAAAAGAATGAAAAATGAGCTAATTTGATTACTAAAGTAGTCATTGGACCTAATTATGAGGCCCTTCGACCGCTAATAATTTTGCGACGTGTTAAGGAAATTTCCAATGTTTACTGAGTTGTCCATTGATCTCAATTTGCAAACAAGAAAAACTAAAGTTGTCTCAACAATTTCATTTACACACACGCACTCACCTCCCATATATATATATATATATATGTGTGTGTGTGTGTGTGTGTAAATATTTATATATATAGAGAGAGAGAGGAAGAGAAAGGAAGAGAGGGCTTAGATTGAAGACAATAGACTAATTATTTTTCAATCAGTTCTCGTATTCGTTCCAAGGAACGTATTTGTGGATACAGTGAGCGTGAATCTTTTTTTTTTTTCGAATCAGGGTAGTTATCTTCCACCCTTCCTTATCAACTCTCTCTCCCTCTCCTTCTCTCTCTCTCTCTCTCTCTCTCTCTCTCTCTCTCTCTCTCTCTTTCTCTTATAAAAAAACAAACACACACACACACAGTAATTGAGAGAGGGTTGAGAAAATATCCATTTATATGTATATCCTCGTAGACAGTATGGGAATGCAGAGTTGATGTTATGCATTGAGCCGTGATCTCCCGAGAAAAGTTTGTTCCCCACCCAAATGTGATTCTAAGACGAGAAAAAGCATAAGATGAGCACTAAGAAGGAAAAAAAACGTCCCTTCTTGCATTCCATACAAAGTAAACGGAAAGCTTTTAAATGAGACGGCAGATTGGATCAGGCGTCGAGAGATCACGCAGGTGCAAAATGTTCACGCCACCGTATATTCATCAAATATCAGACATCGTAGTGTGTGATTTGTTACCTTTTACGGGTACCCCTCTCTCTTTTCTTTCTCTCTCTCCCTCTACCCCCCCCTCTCTCTCTCTCTTTCTCTCTCTCTCATCTATTTTTATGCTGTCTATCTTTGTTTCTATCTATCCCTGCTGGTATTCATCTATTTATTTATCTATTCATCTAAGTCCATATCTATCGGTCTATATATCTTGCTATCTATCGCAGTCTTTTAATATCTATCTCTGCTTGTTCATATCTACCTATCTATCTATGGTCATATCCATCTGTCTGTCTATCAATCTATTTCAGTCCGTTCATATCTATGTTTTTGTTCATATCAATTATTCTATCTATCTATGTATCTATCAATCTATCAATCAATCTATCTATCTATATTGACATGTATCTCTCTATCTCTTCATCTATCTATCTAGCAAATTATTTGCCCTCTGATTTCATTCATTACTATCACTTTTCTATTCTCTTTCTCTCTTGCCCAATTGCCTTTTCTCTCTATTCATCGAACATCTCCCTTTTCCCTTCTCTCTCCTACTGTCTATTTCTCTCTTTCTCATCATTCTCATTACTTCTAATGGATTCGCTTTTCGGTAAATGATACAGCATATCTTCGTGCTGACAGAAGGTGTCATATCACGTCGCGTAACGAGATTAATTATCTATATAAGTATATAAGTACGACTGAGTAATAATCATCTACAGTATATGTGAGACTAACTTATGTTTGAACCGACAAGCGAGCAATTAGTCCACTGACAAGCATCTCCATGTTCAATTTGCAGACAGCCTTATAGTGCTATCATGAAAACTGCACTCTATGCAAAGATCGATATTTGTATAACAGAATTTCATGTCATATCGTATAAGGCCGTTGCACTAAGCTAGACGCTATTTGAATTACCAATGAGCTCCTAGGATAGTTCGATGGTTACTAAGAAAACTAATTTGGTAGACCAGTGGTTCCAAAACCTTTTCAAATCAGGGTGGAGGATTTTTTTTAACTGTGCCAAAAGTCAGAAACATCTATGATTGCGTTTGCGTTCATTGGTTAGGTTAGTTAGACGAAGGAAAATATTGAATCATTAAATAAAGTTATTATTTCGGTTCAAACTCTAAATAGCTTGATCACACCATCGTTTCACCCATTCAATCTACCGTATTAAGGTTTTTAAAAAAATGTCTGCTGTTATTTATATGCAACTACATGGATAGCCAATTAGATGTCGTTTCCAATCATCGTGACTGTGTATTAGAAAATTGAATTATGATGGCCAGGAATTATTAGAAACGTGCCAAAACACAAAATGTGGTTTTTATAAGAACAGACTCTGTGCAAAAACTGCGACGTTGTTTACACAATTTTTTGACGTCTTATTTGTGAATTTTGACAAAATTATATAATTTCTTTGAAATTCCAATATTCCATAGAGATTCTGAGCTCGAAATTCACATCACTGGTCTTGAGAAGATAGAGCTCTCTTGTGATTTTGATCAGCTAGACTACTTTCATGATTCTCAATTATCTTGCGGCGTCCCTGGAAGCTAGCCACAGCTTCCCAGGGCGCCTTTCTGCACACTTTGCGGATCACTGTGGAATTGGACTATTTTCAGAATTTTCTCAATGAAAACAAAATTCAGTTTCCTATATAACTGCAGAAGATACCTGGAGCAGTTTTTTTGCTTAAAACCTATTGGGATTTCGATTTTATCAAGATGGCTTGAGATAGCAGATCATAGTTGGATAAAATGGTAAATACATTGTTCAAATATATATATATATATATATATATATATATATATATATACCAAAGTTCAGATCTATAATTGCATATGCGTTGTGAGATGGGTTTACTTCATAAAGTTCTCGATATATATCTATACATGAAATAACAGTAAATGCACAATATATATTGAACAATACAAGACAATTATAAAGACGTTCATCAGGAATTGATCACTCGACACCGAATTTACTCGATAAAAAATCGTGTGACCCTAGATCGTGTTAATAAATAAAGAAATGGCGTTGTGTAGGGATTGAACCTGCACCAACCTTGGATGCAACCTTGAACGTATGCTCTGCTCTTACAACAACTTGACACAAAGGGGTCCAGAACAAACTATGACCCATTTCCCTCATATGCCGATCGTTGGCAGATCTGTTATACACAAGGATGGTATAGCCCTTCCAAAGAAAACTTTTTGGAGGAGAGAGCGAGCAATTTTTAAAAGCTCACTTGCTAGAACACCTTGCTCTGTGTCCCCATCAATAATCACAGAAAACTTGATGAATGTCACTTTCGACGGTCTTGAATTATGTAATTACTGATAGACGGTCATTTGAATTATAGAAACTTATAAGTGTTCAAAAACGGGTATGCCAAAAATCTGGTTCTGGATTCCATTAGTGACCACAGAAAATTCACTGACCTTACCTTCAGCTCTCCTTGAGTTTTGCTCACACGGACACACGGATATTTGGTGAATAAAAGTGACTAGCTGAAATACGGTGTTTCACAAAAACTACAGTAGCAACTTAGCATTAATTTACATTTGAAACTGAAACCCTCATCTCCACTAAAACATTTTTGATGTGGATTTTGAGAAAGCTAACTCACTAAGAACCTGACTGGGGCCCTATTTATAGCGACATAAAATTCGGTGATCAGAACACTGGCTGTTTTTAAGTTCAGTGGTCACAGACGGACTGACTGGAAGTAGCTGAATCATAATAATCTTTTTGATAACCATAAAAACTTCCTGACACAAATGAAATAACCAATTTAGTATGAATTTGCATTAACATGTGCATTAATCTCTGTCAAAAGATAAAATTGATAAAATAGATTGATGGAAACCAGAAAGTGTTCAGTTTAGTTGGGTAAGGTATTGCCCTCACGCTAACAATGGTGTCAGTTGCTTCTGGCTGGGCTTTACGTGTTAGAAGTATCCGTGTCTCGGATAGTTCTCAATTCATTAGCACAAGTCCAAGTCAGAGTCTGAACTTGAATTAAGGATTCAATTTTCCTGAACGATTGGCCACCATGTTTGAATTAATTTGTTTTAAAAAGATGATTTATCATCACCTTTTCTTTACATAGTTTAAAAAGGGGGAGTCATGTTGAAAAAAGGGGCTCATATCGAAAAAAAAGTGGTAATGTTGAAAAAGGAGAGTCGTGTAAAAAAAAAAGATGGCTGATGAAAGAGAAAGAAGGCTTATATTTGAACTACAGGGTTAATGTTCAGAACAGTTGATTCAATATTCTTAAAAAAGACCTTGAAAAAAGCCGTGATGTCCATTAAAAAATGCAAGGGTTAATGTGAAAAAAAAGAGACTAATGTTGGAAAGGACATCGGCTAATGTTAATGTAATGTAACTTTTTAGGTTAGCGTTAAAGCTGCCGGGACCAATTCCGTAGTAATTAAAATGCGCTGACCATACCATTGTCCATTCTCAGAATTTGCTTCACTGACAGATGACCATTTAGTGAATAATAGTAATTAGCCGATATATCCATGTATTCCAGGTTAAGCATTCAAGATTTTCGGTTTATACGGAATTTTGAATAACTGTTCGTTTGGTATATTGATATGTCAAAGTGGGTGCGATCTGTTTATATCTTTGTATGTTATCTTCAAGTTTTTTTTCCCAACTTTGTTGAATTTCTCTGCCGTGTCTAAGATATTTGTATCTTGTGGATATATTATGAGGACGTCGTCTATGAATGCACAAACAAGAACAACCTCATAAATTTCCACTATCACCATAACAGCAAAATGAAAACTAGTATATAGGTTTTCATCCCCGTCAAATACAAACAATCATCTTCGAACTTCTCTCCTATCCTATATCAGTCATACTCAGGAAAAAAAAAGGCCAAAAAATACACAAGAACAATCAACAGGGGAACACCACTCGTCTCCATCGGAGTGTCCGTCAGTTATATCCTAATTTTTATAGCATAGAGATCCGGGTAGAATTCTTCAGTTACTCTTAAAATCTGATTGACTTTTTGTGAAAATTCCAAAATTTGCCTGACCTCACATAGATTTTCAAAGGTCACCGGATATCAGTGTCATCTATTCTAAGTCTAACCTGGGGACAAGTTACCCATGTACACAAATTTGCTGCCCGTTGGGTGCAACCATCTCCGTAAGATTTTAGATACCAATTTTGCCCAGATCCTGAATTAACCTTTAGACTTCGCCGGAGGTCAGAGCCACCTACCATATGATGATCATGGTGTCAAGTTACCCAATTACTCATATTAGCAACTCGAGGGGTGGTAGCTTCTCCGTTATATTCGAAAATAACAAAATTGCTTTTTCGGAATATGCCAAAAGGACCTGACCTTCAATCGACATGTAGAAGTCACCAGAGATCAGTACCATATATCCCATGTTTATCCTGCGTTCAAGTTACACTTGAAAACAATTTTTTTTCAATCTATTATTAGAAACATCAGAAATCTAGAAGAAAACTAGAAATCAAACAAAAAATATACATACTTTTTACTATATATATACACATACGATTGATTTGGTGTGTGTGAAGGTGTGGGTCTAGTCTTGTTGATTTGCTTGCACGATTATGCACACGTATGTAATTTTTCTTTTCACCTTTCTACGAAAGATTGATCCAGTTTCTATGTTTCATTCAATCGTTATTTGTTCGGAGAGTATGTGTGTGATGTTTCCCAATCCTGCGCAATTTTCCTCCTCTTGCCACATAGGTAATTGTATTGATCTTAAGACCAACATCTCATTCCATTCATTCATGTTTCGTTATTCGGAACAGAATTAAATTTCTTCCCACATACCAATCTTCATAGCGAAATAAATTATGATATTATCGACAGGGAACACTGTTCACATCGTTTGAAATCACAAAAAAAACCCGCTGTGGTTTCCGCTTCTCAACGGTTACAAGTTATGGAAATCCGGGCTTGACAAAGAAAACAACAGAAAAATATAATTCTCTTTTCTGTCATCCCATTCGCATTGTATACATGAAGAAGGTCATAGAATATATCGACCGAAACACCATGTTAGCAGAACAAACAACACAGAGGTCAATCGTCTCGAAAACTCTTGGAATTAAATATATTTCATAAAGAATGGCAACAAAATTGAAGTGTTTGCAATAATCATAAACTGTCAAAAGAGTCAACATGTGGTTCTTCGGTTTTCAAAGTGATATTGACTATCCATCTGGCTACATAGATATGTGGGCTTCACGTTTACAAGGTACATGAATGAATGTAGAGGTCTAACAATTTGAATAATTATACATTATTTTTTTATTATTTTTTATTTATTATTTGAAAATCCCTCCCCAAATAAGTTTTAGGCACAGTTTAATTTACAATGTGATTTTATGATAAACTGATACCTTGAGGTACCCATGCTTGTTTTCTCTAAAAAAATTGGACTTTTTAATGATGTAACACACGACGAAATATGTAACTTATTCATTGATCAGCCCTCTCTCGTTTTTTTTAATCGATCACTCCCGACACAGTATGCTGTCTACTTTTTTTTTGAAAATTTGGAGTCTTCAGTGACGTAACAAAAGGTGAGATCAGTAATTTATCCATATAACCCCTTTTTTTCAGTTTTTTTAATTGATCACCCCGAAAATGGCTGCTGTCAAAAGACTACGATTACATGAGTGTTTCCTATTGAATGACTAAATGGGCCTATTTTATCATTTATTTTCATTAGAAGTAACAATAGGAATCATTAACAATAGGAATCATTAATATCTTTGACTACTATCCACTTATTAATTTTTCTCTTGCTTTTTATTGCAATAAATAAATAATTGGCCATGAAAAGCAACAGAGAAAATTGCAACCATTTTAGTCTGTTACTAAGCAAAATCATTTCCACAGCTTTTTTCTGGTCGAGACTAGTGCAGATCAGGCAGTAGGGTTAATGCAGATTAGATGCTACCACACTTTATGGTGTAAATATGTTAATTTGTATTTCGTTGACCAAATTATACACGCAAAGAAAAGCCATGTAGTCCATATCATGTATTGACGTATTATGACATTTAGGAAAATTTATTTTACATGTTTCACTTAAATGTCATAATACTTTGATAATGTCGGATTCTGTATCCGACTGATACACATCTCGTTTATGCTGGATCATAGAACGGATGATTTTCAAAGATACTTTGAGGACTACTGCTTCCTGTAACACGCCCAAGCCCCATAGCTGCCCGGATTAAGCTTCAGTAAATGACTTCTAATTCATAATACCAGCGTATTCCATGCTATTTCATCATCAGCAGCAGCAGCCTTTTAGCGTCCGTCGTTGAACATGGACTGGACTCAAGATTCGACCAGACTCCTCCATCATAGGCGTCGCGGAGCCAGTGCTTTCTGAACAAGTCAAGTTTGTCGCTCCATCTTATCTTCAACCAGTCACAGTTTCTTTGGGGATCCAGCGATCGTTTGATACTCTTGCAACATGCTATTTCTGTTTTCTAGAGGAATCTCTGGTATATCTAAGCTTTTCTCTAATATACTGGTTCTGGTTCTGTTTTCGATTAAACAACCCTTTTTGATAACGGGTACGTACAACATTTACAAATCTCATCCTAGTTTTGAACTACAATGAGACACACTCAGCAAATCTATTTACTAAGAATAGCTTTGAAGACCAATCTGGTGAATCTAAGCCTCTTGCAGACACAATAAACCAGCCTATCTCAGGCTAACAAGAGGATTTAACAATTTGGTTCACAATAACAAAATAACTCATTAACAATGGCTTATGAGATTAACCCAACTACTGGTCTACACCAGGAAGTCCACTGACCAATAGTAAATACGTATTCCAACATCCTCCATGACGGTTGGTTGTACATGGTCTTTTTTTTATTAAGGCCTTGCGCTCAAATCTGCGTGGGTAAGTACATCTATTGCCTAACTGTATCAGCTTATTAGAGTAGGCGTAAAGGAGTATCCTGACCTTACTTTTAAAGTACAATTGGGGAGTACTGCCTTGAATATTGATTTCCAGGAGCTACGCTTGTACTTATAATAATCTCTGGTCACAAGAGATTTGACAAAAATGATGGGGAACTAAATCGAAGTTTATCTCTTTAACCGTAGCACTGCCGGGAAAATGGAAATCACTAAAATGGCTTGCGGGGTTACCGTTCTTCGACAGGCGCCCTAAATCGAACCATAATTGCTCTTATCTATGAATGGCAGTAAAGAAAAAAGTCATTACTCCGCCAGATATTAGAAACTACCACCAAAAACTGTCACAAAATAATGAGCTTGCTATGTATAACACATACAGACTGCATCAATGGCGCTTGAGGGATGAAATTTTAAAAACTCACACTTTAATATAACTAGGAAAAACGGAGGGGGGTTGTTTTTGTAAAATCCATCCCCCCAAATTAAGTTTTTGTTGTGTGTTTGGTTCGCGATGTAAGTTTATGTTAAATTGATCCCTTTGTTTCTATCACGCCTCTCATCATCATCATCAGTCTTTTAGCGTCCGTCGTTCGACATAGACCTTCCACAGGATTTGCCACACTCCCTTATCATGGGCGTCACGGAGCCAGTACTTCCTGAACTTGTCTAGCTCGTCTCTCCATCTAACATTTTGCCGGCCTCAGTTGCGCATGTGGTCTCGGGGGATCCATGTTGTGAGTCGTGATGTCCATCGATTGTCTGCCATTCTTGCAACACGGCCAGCCCACCGCCATTTGAGATTCTTAATGGATTCCATGATGTCTGTAACTCTTGTCTTTTCTCGGGTGTACTGTGCTCTCTAGTGGTCTCTCCATGTGAGATCCAGCATTATTCTTTCATGTGCACGTTGCATGGTTCTCCGTGCCAAAAACATTGATCACGTGAAAGTTCCAATTGTATAATTAACCAGACCTGTTATGCAGACAATCACATATCATCTTCAAGTCCATATGGTTTCCTTTGCATAGCAAAGAAGGTGCCATCCCTGTTTATAGATACACCTATGTACTTGGTTGGCCGTATGGTTACATCTGTATAACTAACGTTTCTGAAAAGGATCGATTGAGTCGGCAATTCAAAGATCATATTATTTCTGTCTCCAGGATCTGTCTCAGAAAAAGAAAGTTTTACCAATTTCCTTAGATTTTGCAATTGATGAGGGTTGAAGGATGGATCAGCCGAGACGCTGTGTGCACAAAATCAAAGATGCAAAAAAGAGATTCGGATGTGTAAAAACATTTCATAATAAGTGGTATCACAGTTGTTTTAGTTGATAGTGTGCTGAAGCCACTGAGTTTTTAGTCAATTCTTGCTGAATGTTCTAATATAATGAAGTAGAGGCGTCAAAATGTGCAGATTTTGAACGTTGGGAGCGAGGCAGATAATAAAACGGTGATAGATAAAGGAGTGACTGCATAACTTTTTTCTATATACACTAAATGGTGTCAGTAAATGTTTACATAATCTTTGTTATGTATGCTTAAATCTATTATTTTATCTCATAAAGAGAGAAATTGACATTTGATAAAATAGTTTCATAGAGCTAAATTTTGTTGCGTCTCATCTGAGAAATCTACTCAATTTGACTCACTTGCAATTATTTCTGCCTAGGCATTATTTCCGTTGTTGAATTAATAAATTTATATAACGGAACCGAAAGATCACCAAACTGACTAAACTATCACCAGGTTTACATCTAAAATAGAGTCAGAAAACATAAATAAAACAATTATTTCGTCAAGAAAATCATTCAAATAGAGATTTCCGACATTTTGAGCCAATACATTTAAAAGTAGATGAAAAACATCTAAAAACACCTTAACCATGGATTTCAATTGCATCTCTTTTTGTCATCTGCTTTTCCTGTTACTGAATTTGAAGCTGTTACTGTCCCGTTGTAGCAAACGAACAAGAGAAGGAATCCGCAATAAACAAGTTTGATATTACACCATTGTACTTATTTTCTTCATTTTCTCACACCGGGGATCTTCCGTCTACAATAGACGTTCCTAACCTTTTCTTACCTTTTCTTTGCAAGATTATCAAACTCAAAAGTTACATTTTTTACAGCAGCTCGTAGAAAGATGAATATTCCATCAGTTTGCATCTGCCAAGGTGTGAATTTAATTCCTCCTGGTTGAGAACCTTTGCTTTACATGGTAGGACTGTCAGAATACTCAGATTTCTTTGATCGTTTTGAATGACGCATACGGAGAGGATGAGGGCTTGAAGGATAACTTTTCTTCTTCGGTCAAGCTGAGAATTCATTTCATCTGACCTGCACGAGAAGATGAAGCAAAAGGAACCAGAATATCCTCATCGACACATTTTCTTGACTCCCGATTTAGTTACCTGGGATGACTGGCAGGTTACTATTCATACGTTTTGACCAAAGCCATACAGTCCTGTTGAATAACTGTGTCACGTCTTTAGATCACATGCCTTGCTTTCATTGAACTTCAGTCAATCTGTATATTGTACGTTGGAAAAAGAGGAAAATACGAATTGTCACTAGTTAAAAGTTAATGTAATATTCACTGACAGATTTGGTCTATTATATCTGTATTCTGCGTGAATGCATCTGATAATATAATATTGCAATGGAAATGAATGACAATGTTTAATATAAAAATACATTATAGATGATTTTATAATCGGAAAGCATTAGGAATCGGAAAGAAATTGAATGTCAGTTGTTAGGATTTAATGCAACTATTAATGTCAGGAAAGTGCTTCTAAACAGTACTACTATCATAAGAATAAGATTATATATATATATACATATATATATATATATATATATATATATATATATATATATATATATATATATATATATATATTTGTTTTGTGACAACCAAGTTGATCAAGCATCTCATTTCCAGATGCTCTGTACACATCCAGGGGTAGTGGTGGATACAGCTAACCAAAATGCCAAACTGATAAATCCATAAAAAAATTAGCTGAAGCGAAGATAACCGCTGACCGCTGTCTTTTATTAAATGAATTTAACTTCGGGTTCTTTTTTGCACAAAACCCCATAAAACGGGCTTGGAGAGGTACATCTTTGATATGTTGTTGCTTTGGTATAGATCTTCAAATAAACAATGTTGAACATTAACTAATCTTCGATTTCATTAGTTCATTCAATTATTCATGTACAGGGTTATCACCGACTGATATTGGCATTCAATATCTTTTTGGACAGCTCTGTCTAAGCTACACTTTATAATTTCAGCTCTCTGTCTGTTTTTTGGAGCGTCTGGTGGAAAGAAAAAAATGAACTGAAACTGAATTATTCAACATAATCTAGCAGTTCTCTTTGCTTCCGCTAGAAGTTTATCAGTTTAACTCTTACCATCACCACCAACTGGTATATATATATATATATATATATATATATATATATATATATATATATATATATATATATATATTAATGCTCTTCTATTCAGGGTTGAGCACTCTTTAAATGAGGTAACTCATCCAATGTAAGCTTATGCAATGCTCTTCCATAGGAATAGAGCATTCTGGTGGATGAGGAATTTGTGTGTAAATAAATATATCACTTAAATTCAGCCCTGTTGACTGTCCAGTTCCGTAGTCCAGAGGTATGATATCGGACTCCGGGTCTGAAGTGAATGTTTCAATCCTACCTCGTGGTACTAGACTGGATAATGGTAAGTCTATAGCCGCATACAAACAACTGTCTGTGGACGACACTATATATATATATATATATATATATATTGTGCATTGCTTTTTGTTAAACTTCTGTTCAAATTGGTGTTGTCTTTTTTGTTCCCTCGAAACAATAACAATAATCCTCATCAAATTTAGGGGAGTGAACTATTTAGTGTATTTAACGTTAGATCAAACCTATATATAAAATCAACATTTCACAACCGGGATTCGTGATCATAACCTTATGATTGGTAGACAGCTCTCTTACCGACTGAGCTTGACAGGCAACTTTTGTATATTTAGGAATTCATTCATTGTATGTGTGCAATACAAAAGTTGCAATAATCATCTCCTTTTGAATTCACGTGTGAGTGGAGTGTGAACTAGCAGCAGCTAGGCTTTTTTATTTTTGTTTCATTATTAATAAAAGTTCAGAAGCAATTAGGCATGAAACAGAAACCCTGCTCTCTCTCTTTCTTTCCCTTATTTACTCTTCTTCCGCCTTCTCACAGTTACTCTCTTTCAATCTATCCCTCTCTTTCATTCTCTCCATCTCTTTCCCTCTTCATCCCCGTCTTTCTTCCAAGAAGACACTCAGCGGCTCAATTATTCTATGGCCAAGCGACATTAGCGATTGATAATGTATCAAACTACTTCACCATTTCTAAACAACAGCACAAAAATCACACCAAGTCCATCCTGCAAGCCTGACCCCCTCTCAACGCCCCCTCCCGCAAATAGCTCAGATAATGGCGTGCATATTTCAGTGATATCTCTGCGCTTGCGGACATTAAAACTGAAACAGATGATTCAGCTCTTAGATTAAAATTCTGATAGAAAATCAGAAAAAAATTAGATTGAAGGAAATGTCAAGGCATTTTTGTTTAATTGAGTGTTTTGACTTCCAACATTATATGAGGAAGTGTGTTATAAATACAAAAACAATCTCAGCTGCGCTAGGGTCAAAATTCCTTGCTTAATTAAAATCTAAAAGGTAAATGAAACATAATTCATATCTCCAAACAATATTATTCAAGAACCACGTGTCCTATTTCAGCTCTTTTATATGTAGTTCCTGAAATGAAAATAACTCGACTTCAGTTGAAACAGTGGATTCATCATCAATTATTGTGTTTGTAACTCTTATTCTTGACGTCATGAACTCACTGGTTTTTGATGATGTCATTGTCATTGTAGTGACAAACAAAAATGAAGTCGGAGTTTGACAATGATTCTTTTCATAAGAGAAATTCATTGTTTACCAAAAAATAACACCTTGCAAACGCAAGTAGACACGACGTGATGTCATAATATTACTTTCCCCTTCCCTCTCTTCCCGTTATTCATGTTCCAGATTCAGAAGTCTTAAATTCGAATTGCAAACGAATTCATGATAAAGTCAACTCAAGGAATTTGACAATGAGTAATTTTTGTGCAAAATGTTTGATGATAAACACCTGGATAAGTTATAGAAGTACACATGCAACCAAAATATTAGAATGTGTATCCTGAATAAGAGAAAGAACCCTGGAAAAAGCCAGCCCTAAACCATTGGTTTATTAGCAATTCATTGAAATAATTGGTTGTGTATCAAGTACGACCCCTACTGGCACCTTTTTACTGTGACTCTGAGGTAAATTAATCTAAGCTTATTCATTATCTATCCAGAAGCGACGTTTACTTAGTAATTTTGGCACATAGTCTTTAGTTAAGTGATTCAAGTTTATATTAAAACTATTTTAGATGCCTTTTGCTGTCTTCAGGGATATTGTTATCTCATCAAATGAATTCTACAAAGACCAGAACAAATAGTAATCCCTTCGTGCAAAATCTGGTGAATAGGCGAATAAGTCGAAATTTCCCTGCCAAGTTGTAACGAGTTTTACCTAGTCACCGAAGAACAGGCGCCCTAAGCGTTAAGATGGTGGAATAATGCACCCTTCCTTTTCATTGAAACCAAACGCCTTTGGTTGTTATTCTTCCTTTATTTTGTCTAATAAGAAGTAGTACCCGTTTCGCTGTATTGTTTGGTTTAATCAGAAGAAGCTTGATATAGAGAATACTGTTGTACACAATATGAGACTCGGATCGTCATTAGCTGCAGTAGCAGCTGCCCTTTAACGCCGTTGGATCTATACCAGTGGTTCTCAAACAGAGAGGAATTTGAAATTTGAAAATCATATGGAAGTGGGAATTCATTTCCTTTCAAAATGTGTGTAAATGAGACTTGAGTGTTTATTTTAATTCTCACGTCCCAGTCTGACCTATTCTTTGTAATGAAATTGGACGAACGTTATACGTTCATGACATTTTTTAAAATGTTTTTGTTGTGTGTATTTTTCTCTCTGTGACGATTTGGCACACGTGATACATTGCCAACACCAGTGTGTCGCTTTAGAGATTTAAAAAAAAAACAAACGATTTTTGAAGAAAATAGATGATTTGCAAACTTTCATTCATGGATTTTTAGATAATTTTCTCCATACTATATCCAGGCGGGGATGAGATAATGCTGAAGATTTGGATCAGGGGGGGATTGGCTGAAAAAGCCATACAGAGCAATCTTTCTTCAATGGTAGAATTTAAGAAAAAAAAACAGAACCTTAAGGGTTAATCATGTAATCGAGACTTTCTATTTTCATTAATTTTTCAAAGAAAACCCCGACTCTGGAGTTATTGATAGAATTGATACTAAAGGTTTAAAGGTCCCGCCAGAAAACGGTTGAGAGAGAGAGAGAGAGAGAGAGGTGGGTGTAATTAGTTGTTTATCTGGACCAAGATATCTGATTTTCTATTTGACCCAAACGAAGAATTGGATCGATCATAATTCATCATCTCCGGGTAGAATCTTGCTGCAATTCAGCATAAAAAATTTCATTGAAACATAGTAAAGAATGACGAAATTATCGAACTGGGAAAAAAGAGACAACGGCGACGATGATGACTGACAAATACAGGGAATGAAAATCCCTGGTGTCTCTTTACCACTAACGGCAAAAACATACTTGGCAGTGAAAAGGTTTAAGCCTTATTTAAGATTGATCGACGAACTAAGAACCAAACAACGTACATTGGGAAGAACCATACTGAACATCAAATGGAAATATCACAAGGAAAAATGGTTACACAACAGCAGGACATATCGGCTCACAACGAAAATCCCGCTGGACATAACAGTTCACAACGAAAATCCTCAGAGATCATATGCAGTGGCCGGCAGAAAATAAGATGGCGTGACCAACTAGACAAGCTCAGAGAGTACTGGCTCTGCAACGCCCACGATAGCGAGGTCGGTTGGATCTTAGGGGAAGTCTACGTCTAACGACACGTGCTAGAAGAGTAGACTTGACACCACACCGTGGATGTGTGGAGGCCGATATTGTGGTCTTCAACCATTTGATGATGATGATGGACGATGGCCGTGCAAAATTCACTGACCACCTGCCGGTTGGCGTCGTTAGCCGCAAAAGAATCGGCACCGCCTTCTGGTTTGACCATCGTTAATTGACCAACAGAGCGTGTCTGCGAATGTCATATTCAATATTAATCACGACACGTTCAACTGACGCCCAGGACTTGCGAAACTGACGTGATACCAATTCTAGAGGAACAATAACTCGGTCGAAACAGCCACAGTCAACCTGACATCACGCCCTTATAATACGACGGCCGATATAGTTGTCTTCAACCGGAGTCAATTGAACGATAAACTGAGAGAGAGAGAGAGAGAGAGAGAGAGAGAGGGAGAGAGAGAGAGAGGGAGAGAGAGAGAAAGAGAGAGAGAGGGGGGCGGTGCAATCGAAATCTCTCTTCTTTAAACTTTTTTTCTTTTTTCTTACAGTCTCCCTATCGTTTCTACATTTTTTTGCTTCCCTCTCATTTTTTTCTTATTATTCTTACGTTATAATTAGAAATCGTCAATCGAAACTGTCACCAAAGCTTTCAAAATAAGTTTCTTTCTTTTTCAAGTTTGGTTGGCTGACTGATTGGCTGGCTAGCTGTGTATATATCATGCGTACAGGCCACTCCAATGGAGTTACAAGACTAAAAAAATTAGACATTTACTCCTTGTTAGGTCAACAAAAAACGTATTTTTTTAGATCATCTTACCTAAATAAGTTTATAGTGTGTGGGGAGTAGTTTGCAATGTAAGTCTATGCTAAAACTATCCCTTAGTTTATGTCTGACAGTGTTCAGGATTTGTTTTATTTAGTTCTTTTCTAAAATTTGGATTTATTTTAGCAATCACTGCCCTACAAAAGGCGACGGAAGTTAAGTCCTATTTTTCCCTTTCCCAATTTTTCAATTGATCACCTCAATACGGCATGCTGTCAAAAAGTGTTGATTGTGTGATGGTTTCTATTGAGTGACTAATCAAACTTGTTTTTTTTCCTTCTTGGATGTCTTACTTTCCTCTTATTCCTTTCATCCTTCTAGCTTTTCTTTTTTATTTTTTTCTTCATATCCTCTTTCAATTTCTTTTTTCATTTTCATATATTCTTCTTTTCATTTTTGCTACTTCTCTTTCAAACTTTTCCCGCTCTCCTTTTCTTATACCTTTCTTCATTCCCTTCTTTCTCTTTTCCCTCTCCCTTTCTTTCTTTGTTTCTTCTTTTCTTCTTTCCCTTTTATTCTTTTCTCTCCCAGTTTATCAACGTTGTTAGCCAATCATGTCTATTCCTGTATCGATATTATTGTCGTTAGATGAATTCTTTTATTTGCCGTGTGGCAAATGTTTTGATTTTAATGTAGCGGTGGAAACATATAATAAAAAAAAGTCATCTCATACTGTATATAAAGCATCTCAAATAAAACTTGCACCGGTTACTCGTCGTCTTAAGTTATTAATCAAATGTGATACTTGCCTCGGACTATATCCTCCAAGCAGTGTGGCATCACCATTATTATCATAATCATCATCAGCAGCAACAGCAGCGTCCCTTTAGCGTCTGTCCCTGGACATAGATGGGCCCCTGGCGTGGAGCCAATACTTTCTGAACAGGTGTCGTTCGCCATTTTATATTTTATTAGCCATTCTAGGGATCTGCATTGTGATTCGTGATGTCCAGCAGTTGTCCGAAATTCTTGCAACATGACCAGCCCAATGCCATTTGAGTTTCTCAATGGATTCTATATCTCCTAATCCTGTTTTTCTCTAATATACTGTGCTGTTTTGTGATCTCTGCATATATCAACCATGATTCTCTCCTGTGCATGTGGCGTGATTCTCAGTTTAAGGATCAGTCTCCTGGTTGAGTTCCATATTCAACCTCCACAGGTGACAATCAGGGGAATGCATGTGTTGTAAACCCTTCTTTTTAAAGGTAAAAGGATCATCTCGTTCTTCACATGACTTTAATTCCCTCCAGATTGAACTAGTCGGGATTTAATCATTTCCAACAACCTTAATAATAACAAGTCTGGTTAGTCATCTAATAGAAACTGCCACATAACATCTTTTGGTTGAATGCCGTATTGAGTCAAAAACACACATCGGCAACCGCAGCCTTTTAGCGCCCAGAATAATTCTCCTCCAAGATTCGCAAGACCACTTAATCATGGGCGTCACAGAGCAAGGACTTTCTGAACTTGTCTACTTCGTCACAACATCTTATATTTTTTTCCGCCACAATTACGCATATGATCTCTAGGGATCCACGTTGTGAATCGTGATGTCCAACGGTTGATTGTCATTTTCACAACATGAAAATATGAGTTTTCTAATGGATTCAATTATATCTCGGACTTTTGTTTTTTTTCCATATGTGTTGAGCTGTCTTGTGATCTCTCCATGTTATGTTGGGCATGGTTCTCTAATGTGTGCGTTGCATGGTTCTCTGTTTGAATTTCATTCTCTTGGTTGTACTCCCTTTTTTCAGGACTAATGGAATTTTCTTGTTCTTGAAGGTTGAGCTTGTCCTATTGAAGGCTTGCCATCCTAGAGCGATTATTCGCCCTTTTCTTTTTTGAGGAATTCACGGAGATTCGTGGTCATTGGTAGATGCAGAGGTCCACCCTCTCCAGTTTTGCATTTTAGATTACAGACCACCAATAAAAAATATCTACCTAGAATTCAAATTTGACTCACAATCAACCGTAAATGAACAAAACGTCGGAATAAAGTAATTCATTTATTTCAACAAAACCTCCGATGTTGTCATTCATTTTTCATACAAACTTACATGCATACATACATAGCCTTCCTCATACATACATAGCCAGCAAGCCAAACTTGAAAACTGACCGAAACCTATGCTGACTCTTATAGTGACCGCTTGGGTTGACTAATTCTAATGATAATCAGTGAACTGATCGTCATTGTTGCTTGTCTTTTTTTATTTCAACATTGTGTAACAAAAAAAATACAGAATACTCAGTGATATTCTATTTAAACGAACAGTGATTCAAAGCTAAGGAGAAAATCCAAACCAAATACGTTACTTCGTAGAATGCAATTACATTATCATATTAAAACAAGCCTCTAAATTTTTTTGGCCATGGAGTTGAACCAAGGTTATATCGAAATAATTTCAAGTTTACGTTTTCTCAAGAATTCCGTGTGCAAATGCCTTTGTCAGAGGAAAAGAATTTGTGCAACGTAACATTTGGTGTGCATTGACTGCTAAGAATTAGAGGAAGCATTGCACCTGACCTTGATTCTTTGGTATTCATACTGTATTTGTCTAATTCAATAATATGGTTCGCCTGCAGAGGATTCAACAAACGAAGCAATAGAAAAAGAAATCACGTCAGTAGATCAGAGTGAGCCAATGAGAACGGAGATTGTTTTAAATGAAATGGCATCGTTACGCGTGACTTCGGTTATGAACAGTGTTGGCAATTTAGAGCTTTTCACGATGAATCTTCTGCGCTTTTTTAATCATTTTCCAGCTATTTGTACAAACGTAGCCATTTTTTAGCTATCGAAAATGGCCGTTCAATGACAAACAGTATTTTCTTAGCGCATTTTAGAGTTTTCCTAAGCTTTTTGAGGTCGATCAAGCCCGAATTTTTTTTCTTTTCTGCGGTTGTAACACTGGTTAACAGATCTGCACTCGAGAAGAGTCGGCCATTGAGAGAGAAACAGTCGTAAAATACTCTATTTTGGGGGATGTTCAAATAACACAAAGGAGATGCAAATAGGAGATGCGAAAAAGGAAAGAATTGGCACACATCATCTTGTAAGGAATATGCAGCAGTCAGGCAGCTGCAATGCAGCTTGAGGTCTGTAAATTCAAACAATCAACCCTTATGTCAAAGAAAAAACTTTTTATCAGGTTTTTAAAAGTCCCCCATGAATAGGTTTTTCGTGGTGGTCCTTTTTGCAATGTAAGGATATGCTAAATTAAACCTTTAATTTGAGTCAGCTTTATTTTTTCTAGTAGATTCAGATGGTTTTTTTTCTGATCACTGGCCAACAAACAACGTGAGCAGTAAGTCATTCATCGATTGCCACTTTTTTCAGATCATTTAATTGATCACCCTAAACATGGCATCGTCCTTTATGATGTAAAAGAAAAGCATATCATATGTAACAACCTTATATTTGGCAAAAACTTCGAATATGAAAGGGTGGCTGGGGAATTAAAAAAACAAGTAATACCCTCACGCTGGCTACGGCTTCAGATGTCCCTACTTGGGTTCTACAAATAAAATAACTACTTTCTCGATCCATTTGCCATGCGTGAATTAAACATGGAGATAACAAGATTGATTCATGCCTATCTCAAGGGCATTAAAATGAAGTGAATACACATGACTAAGCTGAAGTTTGAACTCGTCTCTGCAGATCTATTCTCCGTGTCATTACCAGCTCAGATACACCCCTCAATAAATCATGATTAAATGTCCTTACGCTGGCCACGACAACAGCTGTCCCTGCCTGGGATTCACATATCACAATTATCCCCTCGTGTTGGAGTTCGTCGAAGTATTTGCGACGTTCGAAAATAGAGTTGAATTTGAGAAACACCTGAAGTGGTGTCACTTCACCATCCTCTATTAAAACTCATGACTGGAAGAGGGATCAGATTTGTACCTTTCCCAAAGGCATTGATGCCAGTATTGGTGTCAATCGGACTGTGCCTAGAAAGAGAATGGTCTGAAAAAATACTCAAAAATGCCTGGTGTCTGAATTATTTGAGACGTTAAAATATTCGCCTTTCCGACCTTTGGTTCGACACTTTTATCATTTTATACCCACGAACTCCAAAATCTTTTTATTGGATTTGCCGTAAGCCAGTCATCAGACGTTCCAGTCTGAGACTGACTCACAGGTAATTAATTTTCTATCAAATAACTAGTCGTACTTAGGATAATTAAACTTAATCTACTCTAGCACTGCAACAGATTTCTGCTAAGGTCGTAAAGATTACTCAACAATCCTAATCACAATTAGTCGATTTCGGAAGAAGTTCTCCATATCACACTGGTTGCTAAAGACATTAAATTTATCAACTTATGAATAGAAGTTTTCCTTATTGAATGAGTTCGTTGGTTTGAAGACGTACAGATGTTGAGCCTAAAACTCTGTGTGAGCTTATATTTAGTGGATAAATAAAAAATTAAAGCCAGCAGTGGTAAAGTTTGGGAAATTTGAACAGTATATGCTAACCGAAAGTTCTTCAGATTCTTTTCCTACTGCCTTCGTAAACAATACTCTTCGTGAGATCACAGTCTAGAACTCAAAGGGGCCTATTTCAAAGAAGGCAGTAGCATAGGTGTTACGTTATGTAAATTCATATTGTCAAGGTGTTCGAATCTTT
>OY735208.1:12830842-12833342 GCA_963457665.1 Thysanoteuthis rhombus
ACCATGGTGGTTAATGATCTGGGCTTCTTGCCAGATCTTTTCCCTTCTTTTAAGGAAGCCGGGTGCGATGTCCTAAATGATGGGTAGTTTTAGCTACGTAGTCCATCCCCAGGATTCACCAGACCTCTTGTGGGCGTCGTGGAACCAATAGTTTCTGAATTAGATCTAGTTCATCTTGCTATCTTATATTACGCCGGCTTCAGTTTTGCATATGATCTTTGGGGATCCTCATTGTGAGTCCTGATGTCCATCGGATGTCTGACGTTCTTGCAATATTTCCACCCCATTACCACTTGAGTTTCCTGATGGATTTTATGATGTGTCGGGCTCCTGTTTTTTCCTAATATATTTTGTTGTCTTGTGATCTCTCCAGGCGAGGTTGAGCATGATTTTTTCATTTGCACATTGGATGGTTCTCAGTCTGAGTGTCAGTGTCTTGGTTAGGTTCCATGTCTCAGCTCCATGAGTGACTACTGGGAGAATGTATTTGTTCTATACCCCTCATTCTAATGGGATTTTCTTGTTCTTGAAGGTTGAGCTTGCTCTGCCGGAGGCTTGCTATCATACGGGTGATTCTTTGCTTAATTTCTTCTTCTTTTGAGATTTCATGGAGATTCATTGTCCTAGGTAAATATTATGTTCTACTCCTTTTGCCCTCTGCGTTTTCGATTTCAATCGTTGTGTGAATCTTAGAAAAAGGCTCACAAAACTTGTCCCATCGTTTTCAACATCGAATGAACGTGTAAGTTTGTGGAACTTACTACTTACAACATTCATTAAATCAAATTAGTCATTCGTATGACATTCTGTGAGCAGCGCCGATTGGGATTAAAAATTAAGTACACAATGTGAATAATTTTCCCAATTTATTGTGTAGTGTACAAGGAAATGTTTTAAAGAGCATACTTTCAACTGTGTTGTCATATTGAAAATTATTTGCAGGCAATGTCAGATATCCCTGCTAGTATATATATATATATATATATATATATATATATATATATATATATATATATATATATATATATAATTTTTACACTATAATCTCAATACAATACTTCATCCAACGAGGTTATCCGCTAGATGACACAAAAAAACAAATAAAAAAAGCGACTAGAATACCCAGAGATGAAACCCTTTTACTGTCCCACAATAACAAAGCCAACCGCATACCCCTTATAACAACCTTCAACAACACACTCCCACCCTTAGCACACATCATCAATAATAGATGGAACATTCTCACGATCAAAACAGATCTAAAAGAAACATTCACAGACCCATGTGTTTTCTCCTACCGCAGACCCAAAAACATCAGAGACATGATCAGTAGCAATAATATCGTTAACAATAAAGTCGTACACAAAATACACCTAGAACAATTAAATTCTGCACACCTTGCAACATAAGAAACAGTCTATGTTGCAACCACCTCAAGTACACCAACACATTCACAAGCACCACCACAAAAGAGAGTTACCACATATATCACAATAGCAGCTGCCGCAGTAAGAACATTATATACCTTCTAGAGTGCAATAGATGTAAGTTACAGTACATAGGCAAGTCTGAGTGGCAATTTAATATTAGACTCAACAATTATAGACATAGGATTAAGTCAAAAAGTAATCGTAGCCCACTTCCGGTAGAACTACACTTTCGCAACCCTGACCACAATTTTGCCACTGACGCTAGCTTCACCATCATAGAAAAAATAGAAAAAACTACTCCAATTGACATAACTAAAGTTCTAGAAAAACACGAAGACATGTGGATCAACAAACTTAAAACCCTATATCCTAATGGATTAAATACAAAACTGAACAACCCTCACCACACAGAACACTAATATACACAACGCCTACCATTAATATCCTTACACCCACATCTAAGACACATTCAATAATGGAAGCTTCAAAGTCACCTAGACCCATAGGAAAAACTTCACCTTAGCCTGTTATAACCCCTGTCCAAATCATAGCCAAAACATTTTCAGTAACTTTTAAGGTTGATACCTATGTAGCTCCTTGACCTCACCACCCCTCCTCCTACATTACCCCTAACATACCAAAAAATCCAACTCCACATCACTACCCCCTACCTTGACACACTCTGCCCTCCCCAAGACCAACTGCTGCTGCTTTACCAAAGTCCTGATACCTGCTGGTCATTCTTCCATTCAGCAGGAGGCCTCTAGTAGCCCTGACAACAAAATTTACCCACAATGCATAGCCCCTGGCAGTGGACTCTGGTTCCACATGGTACATTTCAATACACACTCACACAGCACACACCACTGATGATGGGAAGAATCCCGAAACATGTATGGACTATTGACATATAAGGATTAATAAACCTTACGACCAAAAACTTCACTCCCGAATCTGTCTCACTCTCTAAAGTACACATTATATATATATATATATATATATATATATATATATATATATATATATATATATATATGTATATATATATATATATATATATATATATATAT
>OY735208.1:12838342-12853648 GCA_963457665.1 Thysanoteuthis rhombus
TCTTAAATTGCATTTTTTATCTAGATTTGTATTCATTGTTTTCGGTTATTTAATACATTTTTATTTAGATTTGTAGTCATTGTTCTGTTATGTAATTGACTGAATATTTTATCACAATTCTTTTTATATAATTCATGCAGCTGAATTCTAATTTTAATGTGTTTGAATTTTGAAACATTGTAAATTGTTGTTGCGTTGAAAGCATTTTTTTTAACTAACTTTGGTTAAGACCTGCTTATTGAAGTGAGTGGTAAACCAAATTATATTTCCCCTCCTTTGTTTTTGGGTTCATGATTAAATTCTATATTATATTTTATATAACCGCTATTCAATGCTTTACGGAAAGTCTGGCACTTTTTTTCATTTGATGAATTAAATGTTACTCTAGTATTAACTGAATTTGTGACCTGTTTCAGAGCAGCTTGTAGATGAGTGGATTTTATGATTATATAAATTGGGAAGCTATTAGTTTTAGTATATCGTTCTGTGTTTTTTGAATTGAGACTGAAGGTAACAACCAGAAAGTTGACTATTTTGACGTTTGCATCTATTTTTATATTAAAACACATTTTCTTATAATCTTTGTGTTAGTTGTTAGTCACAACATTGGCCGTCGAAATTATTGAGTACAATACGACCGTCTTTTCTATATAAATCCTCAAATATCCGTTAGAAATAAAAGCAATTACTTGTAATGTAACCTGAGTACACATCCTTTGAATAACGTAGCTACCAGATATTATGTGGCAAGGTAAATAATTACAATTTACCCCAACTGTCACCTTTCAAATGAAAGTGAAAGTAATTCCTCACCATGTGAAGATAATAAGTAGGCCTAATTGTGCTGTCTATCTAATGGGCTTACATATTCAGTCGAAATATATATATATATATATATATATATATATATATATATATATATATATATATATATATATATATATATGCAGGGATTCTCAGCGTAGCCTAGGGATGTGGGATCGAATCTTTGCGTGGGTGTTGCCTAGCCTCAGGTAAGATTGCACAGGTTACCGACCACACTGTACCCACAGGGTGGTTAACATAGCCTATTCAGCTATTCATATTATTGTTTGAAATTCGGGTTTGAGTTTCCGATGACATAACTTCTTTTTTTTCAAGTCTTTTTATCACAAATAATATTTGGCAAAAACGTGAACCATTTTTGAAATCGACTATGGATGCAAAGAAGGGCGAAAATAAAATGACTAAGCTGAAATTGTACACATGATTAATCATTTCAACAAATGATTTTAAATTGTAACGTTCAACGCAATCGGTAGATTTTAAAAACGGTCCACAACTTGTCCGTGCCATTTTTAGCATCGAGTAAGCGGGTTTGCAGGAAATTCACGAGAAGAAAACAGAAGTCTATATATTATATTGTTATTGCTTTGAATATCAACCAATGAAACAATGTCTTTTGTCCTTTTCCGCATCCGTAGTCGATTTTGCCAGTGGTTAATTTTTTTCTGTTAACAAAACGAAGGATTGACAATTTTTTTTTCACTAAGAAGGAAAGGCCATTTTTGTCCGAGGTTCCTTGCGTATTTCTAGCAAAGCCTTATACGTGACTATTTCATTTAGAGTCTGGTTTCTTTGTAGAAAATTATGAGTCTTTTTCTCTAAAGAAAAGATAATTGCATTCTATGGTATTCCTGTTCCTAATTTCTCATTGATTGCATTAGTGTTCTATAAAGAACAAAAGAAAATCCAACCTTTTTATTTCGGATTCAAGGAAGGGGAAAACAAATTAGATTTAAATATATATTGATGAATGTATGTAAATACTTTCCTTTGCGTGTCTGACTGCCATGAAGCAGGTCGCATACTCAAATCCAAGTACGGTCATAGAAAATTCTAAAAATATCTCCTTGTTTTTCGCACCAGGACGTCATAGTTGGTATTATGCATTGATTGTATACCTCACGTTTTAGGCATATCGGCAGTTTGCTTCATTCTCTGTCTTTTATACTAACCAGCCATTTGTTATGCACCGTCTTATGTCATTTTCATAGTCATTCTCAAGCTTAGTCGCCTGACCTAAGTAAAGGATTTCCTCAATTTCTACAAAGGTTTCACCGTCTTTTTTAAGGTATTTTCAGGGACTCTATCATTGAACATTATTTTTTAATTTGCTTTATTTGTTTTTAAAGTTTTTTAGGCTTTCTCTATTTAGATCATCCAACATGTTTTGTAGATCCTCGGTAATTTCTGCTATCAATCCATTTTCACCACAGTAATTTGAATTGTTCAAATATTTTCTCGTTTATGTTTACTCCAACGTTTCCCCAATCTGTTTTCCAAAAGGGGCTTTCAAGGTTCGCTGTAAGAAAATTGATGATATTTTATCCCCTTGTCTCACTCCTTTTCAAACCTTCATCTTGTTAGTATCTTTATGAAATCTGGTTATTGCAGTGTCATTCTCATATATATATCCCTAATCACTTTTATATGATTCTTATTTATACCTTGTTCGATTAGGAGATTATAGAGTGTTCTATTGAACACACACACACACACACACATATATATATATATATGTATATGTGTGTGTGTGTGTGTGTGTGTGTGTGTGTGTGTGTATTATAAATATGACATCTTTTTGACATAGTCGGATCTTCCCTGATCAACGTCTCCCACAGAAAGATTCAACTGATCAGGAGTGAACTGAATGGATCAAAAATATGAACTGAATCTGCATTATTCTTAGAATGTAAAAAAAAAATTGTACAGAGACTAGGATTTTTCAATATAACCCTGCATCTATCCAAATTCATACTAAAACTACATAAAATACGAATTAGTGAACATCATCATAATAAGTTTGAATTAATTCCATCCTTTAACATTAATCACATGCACACAAACGCGCGCAATAACTGACTATTTAATAGCCCCAAAACACAACTCTAATAATCATCTAAAATCTTTGTCCAAATAAACGAACATTTCAATATTCTTTCATTTGAAATCGTAACTTTGATAAAGCCAAAATACGAAACTTATTAGTGTACAAAATTTGATATGAATACAACAATTTTTTCTTATTGTTTACTTCTTGAAACACACACACACACACACACACACATATATATATATATATATATATATATATATATATATATATATGCATGTGTGTATGTCTATGATTTCCCATTAAAGTCAGATGTCGAAGTTTTGTTGCTATTTCAACTTCGACATACTTAACGGGACTGATTTATCATCAACCGAAAAGAGAAAAAACATCAGGTATGGATATTGCATTTCAGCACTGTGACTGAGAACCAACCAATCCTGGTGTAATCGTGAGGTACAGATAGGGCGCTTTCACTTGGTGTAAATGATGCTTCAGCCCCTGGACCGTGCCTAACTCAACAGTCACCATCTGATGAAGCCTTTGATGGTGGTACCGCTGCTGTTTTTGCAGTAATTCATCATTACATCGACTTGCAACGACATTCCCAAAACACATAATGCGTTTTCTTTTTCTCAAAATATCAGACTAAAGTTTTTCCAAAACAGTACCTAGAATGAATTTATTTGATTGTAAGGCGAAGCGTCTGTCTCTGGAGTATGAATATAGGTGACGAGGTCCTGGTTTCTATTGCATGCATTAGCTTAGTGACCCTTGTAAGTTCCAAGTCCGGTCAAGGCCAGGACTCAATACCTACACGACCACCTCGTTTGTAGGATGCAAGTCCATCGAAGAGATACCTCCATCCTGATCAGACAGCTTAGAGTGTACTCAATTGACAGCTGAGTGCACAGGTAAATCTTTCCAAACGGGGAGTTTCCCCAAAATATCCGCTGAAACCAGAAATTGAACCCGACACTTTCCGTGCATGAAGCTGACATGCTAACCATTATATTATCAGAACCGACAACTACACTGTAAGTATTAGATAAATCTGTAAGTGAAGACTCAGGCATTTGGTGTAAATTCTTAAAACAAATGAATAAATACTAAAGATTTTTACTCTGCTTTTCATTACGACCAAGTTTTCTCAATTCTTTGACAGGAAAACATTGTGCTACACGTCTTAAGTGTGACTTTTTTATTTGGTAGTTAATTGTTGGAATGCATGGGAATAGCGTCCTCTTACTTTTGGGGGAGCGGAACAGAGTCCCCTCTCTATGAATATCAATATAAATTTTACTATTTGAACTAATCACCGATAAGAAACATTAGCTAGTATATATATATATATATATATATATATATATATATATATATATATATATATATATATATATATATATATATACATATATATATATCCAATTACCCATCATACATGGGTTCGAAATGTTATCGATAACAGTTAAATTTCAAATATTTTCTTGGGTATATTTAAACCCATATTCCTGGAAACAGGTAGCCCGTTGTCATGACAGTGAAATAAAACCACGCATAAGGTTTGGCTTGAAATTATTTGGTATAGATAGAGACATATTGAGGAGCACCTTGCCAATGTACTTAAAAAGCATACTACCAGCTATGATATGGATCGTGGGAATAAACTACAAAGAACCGAAAACAGACTTAGAATTTCGCGTGGAAAAAGCGATGCACGGAATGAATTTGGTTGTAGAGAATAGATTAACTGGACCAGCGGGATGGTTTGAGTGAAGGATATTATACAAATAATTAAGAATCAAAAAGGGCGATGAGCTTACTGTGATATGCAATCGCCGTAGCACAAATATCAGCTGCGCCGCTAACAAAGACTTCATCAAATTATGACACTTAGTTCAGGCTTGGTTTCGGATCAAGGGCATCGTTGCCAATAACCCAGCCTGCCTCAGCAGTGCTCACTAAATCAACAGACTTTGTTCATTTTACCTTATAGTCTA
This sequence comes from Thysanoteuthis rhombus, assembly GCA_963457665.1. Taxonomy (NCBI): domain Eukaryota; kingdom Metazoa; phylum Mollusca; class Cephalopoda; order Oegopsida; family Thysanoteuthidae; genus Thysanoteuthis; species Thysanoteuthis major. The sequence continues at coordinate 12,843,218 of OY735208.1, forward strand.
GAAATGCCGGATGAAAGTGCAGCCTCATTATATATATATCATCTTGTATTCACAACTTTCCAGCTGATATTCATGAGGCCTGAAATGAAACAATAATTCAATGAAGGATTTGAATTACCTGGCCGTATGATCATATCAATGCACTGAGTCTGAACGTGAACCTCAACTGAATATTCGATAGAACCATCCTACATTATCGATTCTGAAATGACTGGGGTTCTTCATTTTTCGAAATGGGATCTCGTGGAATTCTGTGTCTTAAGTTTTCCCTTGACATTGGCTCGCTTCAATCGATTTACGATTTCGGGCCTCCATTTCCGATGATACAGGCAATTAATATGTACAGAAAACACACCCACACACACACACATATACATACTCATCTGAGGTAAAAATTGACCCAAAGCTATTATTTTCGATCTCGTGCAATCCAATGCTCTTCCGGCCATTATCAAGATCTTAAAAATGAACCTTATTTCTAACAATATCTATTATCTACTCATTGTGATTTCCTAAAAGTGAGATGGAATGAACTATCCACTCGGGGGCTTTGTTGTAGTGGGTGATCTAATCCTTTTTGGGGGTGTGGGGTTCCCTAGTCATCAAACACATTCAGAGCTCTAAGAGGAGATACTACTGAGAGTAAATTTTTCTACGTGAATTACTGCTCGTATTGCTAGTTTATTTTTGTTATAAAATTTATAAAGTATCCGGGTGTTGTTGACCAAGATTTGGCATCTTCAGGTTTCATATGGTGTTTGCTAGTTTAAATGATCTCTTATTGCACTCTGATCAGAAAGATGGCGAGTGAAACGTCAGGATAATGTAGTGCTGGTACGTCCTATCAAACTTGCAAGTAAAGACTTCTTGCAATATCATTTTTACGAATTTGTAATGAGTGGATTATAAAAATAGTAACAAAAAAAATTAAGGTTTTGATAATGATTGGATCAGCAGTCGGATGCGCTAGATCTGGAAAATAACTTTCGGTCAATTTTTACATCAGTTTGAACCCGACATTCATTCTCTAGTGTCAAATGTTTCAAATAGTAGGAGGTGAATATTCTAATCAGCAACATTGTTATCTTCAATCGAAAGAGCCCATTGCTACTGACAGTGGATTAAAGAGGGAGAAAAATCCATTGTTCAATGAAGGCATATAATCCAATATGATCATATCTATACACGCATCTTCTCATCTCAGCTGGTACATTTCACTCTACCTAGCCAGCGAGTGAGCAATTTCAGCCTCGTTATATCCATTGAACCACCGTAGCCATCATGGGTGACAAAGGATTCTATCCTTTTTTTCTCATATGTGCATGTGTTTGTGTATTTGTTTATGTGCTTGTGTGTTAGGATGTTCCTGACCATACCGTTTTATCTTGAAAACTAGCACCAATATTCCACTTGACACCTATTTATTTTTTCAATGTTTTTTTGACTGGGGGCATATTTGGACGGGTTTACTAAAATCATCTAGAATATCTAGATTTTAGATGCTTTCCTTACTCTATTTTAGATGTTTCTCTAACCAGGAATGAAATTCATTCTGGCCATATCAATACTTTGATCGAATTTTTTTTCCACATGACTTCAAATATTGCCGCTACGGTATCTCTATTATTCACGGTGATAGAGAGTCTATCCATTTATATATCTATGTATTTATTTATCTATTTATGTGCCTGTACGCGTGCTTGTTCAATGTCAGGTACGTATAGACTACCCAGAGGAGACACTGCTGTCTTCTTGACAGAACAGAGTTGATGTTGAAGCATAATGAAGAAACGTGGTCGTTTCAACGCTGAGCGTCGATGTGACGGGGCTGGGCGGAATCAAGGCGGGGATCTGTGTATTGTTTTCCTCACGAACACAAACTGACATGACAACCTTCGGAAATAAACTCTCGTCTAATCACGCTAATCTCGAAGCGTTGCCTCGAGATCACGAATGAACGTGAACAACACGTTGACAGCTCGTAGCCCGGAAACGCAATTTTCTCGGGTCGACTGTTTTCTCCCATGAACAGGAAAATGTCTTTTTTCATTTAAAGAGCCAGAAGATTGGAAGCAGAAAGATCGAAGCAAAAATGGAGAAGGAGTGAGAAGGAAGAGAGAAAGAAAGAAAGAAAGAAAGAAAGAAAGAAGGAGGGTAGGGGAAGAAAAAGGAGAGAAAGGGAAAACAAAGGAAGAACGTCGGGAAGGAAGGAGGGAAGAAAGAAAGAATGAACGGAGGAAAAAAAGAAAGAATACACTGAAAAAGAAAAGAGAAAAATGAAAATTAATTTATAAAAATAAAAATGATATATGATTAATGAATATAATAGATATTGGAGAAATAAACAGAGTGAAACAGGAAGGATTAATTAGAAAAACCATTGATGAATGGAAATGAAAGACGGAATGAAAAATAAAATGAAAGATAAAAGAAAAAAAGGACAGAAAATCAACAATCATACAAAAGATTGAAGAAAGAGGACAACTGCAAAAAAAAGCAAGAAAGCGACCAGTTGACAAAAGAGAGGGAAAAAGAAAATGATCAATCAAGAGAGATAGATATAAATAAAGATAGATAGATAGAAACAAGCTCAGAGCATTTGATATGTAGAGTAAGTGAGTGAGAGGGGGACGAATAACGGATTGAAAAACATGGAGAGACGAGCTAGACAAGTTCAGGAAGTACTGGCTCCGTGACGCCCATGATAGAGAAGTGTGGGAAATCCTGGGGAAGGTCTATGTCCAACGACGGACGCTAGAAGACTGATGATGATGATGATGATGACTTTCAAATTCTCTTGTTGAACTGCTTTTCTCTCTTCCTCTCTATCCATGCTATTCTTTTTTTATTCAGTCCTTCCTCTCTCCCTTTCTTCTAATTATGTTCACCCTTCCTTTCTTTCTTTCTTTCTTTCTTTCTTTTTACTTTGTTCCTTTTCCTCCTCCCTTTTCATTCCCCCTTTTCCTTTTCAGTCTATTCTTCCTTTCTTTCCTTCTTTCTTCTTTCTTCCTTCCTTTCTTTTATTTATTTATTTTTTTCTCTTTTTTTTTCATTTCTCTCGATAAAGATTAGCAAGTAAATGTACTGGACAATCCTTAGTATTCAAATCTACCTCCCATATCGAAACGTTTCTGAAAATTGGTTAAAATTCAGGATAAATTCTTTGACTGCTCTATGTTCCCTCACTTCTTTATTTTAGCCATTTTAACTCAGAGAATATTGATGTAAAAAGATGGGTTTTCAAGAAAAATGTAAGGATCAAACAGAAGATGGCTTGTCACTTTGTTTAAATAGTCGCTCAAATCCAGTTTGGAGCCAGAATTTCGGAATGATGATCTAATAGACAGGCATAGTCTTCTCATTCTGGGGCGTAACCCGATCTTCAAAATCCTCATATCCCTCATATTTTGCTTTGTGCCACGCTACGCTAAAGAATTTTACATATTAGTTAATATCTATGAGAAGATTCACAGAAAAACAAATTCACCCCGCTATCTGAATGTAGAAAATTCCTATAAAAGCCTTCCGTAAGTCGAAATGGTATAATGTGAAGAAGCAACTATCTTTGAACTCTATGTGAAAAATGTTTGAGCTCCTCCCGACTCAAGAAATATTTGGGATTTCATGTTACGCTCAGTCATTGGAAGCCATGATGGTGGGCACAGGAGATTGGAGTAGAGAGGGAAAGGGTGCGCACTGCCTCTAAATTGGTTCGCCACCAGACAAGCTGGAAGCTAATCTCACTTTTTTCTCTTCTTTTTTTTTCAGATGAACGAATAAGTAGTGTGAAGCAAAATTTTGGAAAGAATGGATCACGTGTAGTTAGATTATGTGTGATGATATTTTTTGAGAGAAACTAAAAAAAACTTGTTTAAATGGGAGAATCCACTGTTTAAAATGGTTTGTAGGAGATATTGCTATCTGCAAACTCCACACATTCAAATGGACGAGTCCATGGAGAGGACTGAGACCAATAAAATCACACTGTTCATTATATAAGCTGGTTTCTAGAACCATAACTATTGCATAAGTAGTCTGTTCCATACTAAGTGCTCTGTATTTTGCCCCCTGTGCCAGATAAACCAAACCAATACTGGTGGTTTATCTCATGGCTGGGGTTATTGCAGGATCAGAGATCGATTCTTAGTTCAGATGTTGGTTTCCTACACAGCCAGGCCCTCAAAATTAAGCCAAAGAGTGACGTTGAAGATTAGCGTTTCCTAATCTTCGTAATCCCCATTTTCCTCAGTTAAGCTTAGGGCAAGCTTAAAAGATATGAAGTTCTTTACAAATTGTTGCTACAACTTGCAGCAATAGTTAACAAGTTAATCTCGTAGCTCATCGTTTTATATCGAGAGGGCTCGATCTTCGACTGCAGCCTTGTGTCAGACGAAGCTATTTCCATGCTTTATACAGCTAAATAAATATTAGGAAGAGGTTTCGTTAGTCACTCAATAGAAACCGTCATGCCACCAATGTCGTGTTGGGGGTTATCAGATAGAAAATTGGAATAATGGGTGATCAATGAATATGTTAGTTCCCCTGTTTTGGAGAGTCAGTTATCATTAGTAAAAGTCTTAAATTTCATAAAGCAGACAGACACAAAAAATAAGGGGTCAATTTAGCTTCAACGTACATTGCGAATTGGTTGAGCCTGTACGTGATACATACATAGCCAGCCAACTGGTTCAACTTGGAAATTGAAACAGACCTATTTTGATACTTTTAGTGACAGTTTTGGTCGACGGTTATTAATATCATGTTCATTATATCTACTTATACGATGAGCATTGTGATCTTTTGATTCTCTGTCCGTATCAATGAACTTTCCCAATTAGAGGTAATAGTTTTACCGATTAAGGATACCTCTAACCAATCATTTGGAACTATGAACTCGTTCAGTGATACAAAGTCGGTGTTTCTTTTTAAAACAAAAAAGAAACAAAATCAGTTGAAAAAAACAGCAACGTGGTCTATCCAATATTTTGACAGCATTTGGCAACATTAGTTTGTGTAATTTATTGACATATGTATATATATATATATATATATATATATATATATATTTATATATATATATATATATTTAAAATATTTATTTCAAATCTATCTTTTTTGATTGAATCTCTTTTGAACGTCTGAAACCGAAAAAAAATCATTGCATCAAAAAAAAAAAAGAAAATATTGTTCAAGATTCATTCTGATTCATTGGAAAAGGATAGAGATATAAATGTATATGATGTGTATACATTAGTTGTAAACACTGTTTGGTCTGCTTTCCTTTTATCTATTCGTTTCCTTCTTTCTTTCTACCTCGTTCGTTATTTTTTCTAATCTTGAGCATCGGTTAAAAAAAGGGAAATAATATGACGTAGTGTGACGTGAAAATAAATTAATTTCTTTTTTTCTTTTTCTCTTATTAAGATAACAGCTTTCTCTGACGTAGTGTGACACGAAAATAAATTAATTTTTTTTTTTTTTACTTTTATTAAGATAACAGCTTCCTCTCGAAGGTTGTCTATCTTTCATCAACAACTTTCTCTTCGGATAACTTGATTACTTGTACAGGACGTCAACCTATTATAATGTGGTCTTAACGTGGAATTTTCCCCACTCTTAGAATTATCTGCTTACGTCACCGCTAAAAACATTTCATAGAAATTCAAATGTATCCATGAAACTTTCCACTAGAATTAACCAGTGAATAATTTGAAGAAAAAACGAATCAAGACGCACGCTGTATAAGAATTAGCAGGAAGCTAACCTTGTTGACTGTTCTTTGTAGGTTCCTTCCCTGCTTTATCTCCAACGATTGATGGTCTGATACCAAACAGCTATGTTGATAAATCATGTGAAAATTGGTCGTATAGAAGGTCGTTTTTAGTGCGTTCGACCTTCATTGAATCTCCTTGGATCAATTGTCTGATACGTTGACCTAATCTATTTATTTAATAAGGACTGCAATTTGTTCCAATTAAAAGGTAACAATTTTTCTAATAAAGATATCTTCTATTGATGGGTTGATATAGAAACTATTGAAACTACAGATTCTTCCTCGGAAACGAATTTAGTGTTTTTGTTTCTTTCTTTCGCAAAAAAGCATCTTATCTGAATTAAAATATATTCAGTATTTTTTTCCACTGAGATAAACTAGTACCCATTTGAAGTCTCAGTGGTCGCACCTCCATCTTACCAGTAAGAAGCTTGCGCGTCGCTTTTTGTGAATCGTGTTCTACTTCGTTCGTGGTTGTCCGAGTTCTTGAGATAGCAAATACAGAGATCAAGGATTTTTCTCTCTTAAGCAGCTTTCAATTTTCTCATCGAATAGAATGTTCATATCGAATCACTGTAGCCCCACAAACGGTCTGCCCGAATAACCATCCAATTTGGCTACAAACTCTCTTTTAATGTCTGTGTCTATCTGTCTATCTTTGTGTATGTGTGTACATGTGTGTATGTGTGTGTGTGTCGCCTGCTGACTCTGGTCACATTTCTTCGAAAATTAGCATGAGCATACCATTAAGCATCATGTGAATGATGTTGTTGTTGTTGTTGTTGTTGTTGTTGTTGTTGTTGTTGTTGTTGTTTTAAGTAGTTTGGGGGGTCTCCCTGCTCATCTTTAACCAAGAATGCTGAAATCTTGTGCTGGTTTTTTTTTCTAAATCTATTTCTTTAGATAAAAGATCAAATATTTTTTTACATAATTTCTGATAACTTGTTCTGGTACATGCGTTGGCTGCGGTGACTCATTTAAGTGAAGTATGGATATTATTATAAATCATTCTTGTGACTACTTTTTATCTTCATCCCAATTTTTTTGGTGCTTTTCTTCGCAACATTTACTCACACCGATCTCTCTCGGCAGTCGTTAAACACCAATGATCATAAATGAATAATAAGTCTAAAGTGAGATTCATACTCATGTCCCCAAAGAAAAGCTCGATATACGCCCGACTGCTCTACTAACTGAGTTACTAGAACTCAGAAAACAAACCTATCTTTCATACTGATCGGCAGTCATTCTTTTTTTCTATATTCTGGTAAATTCAGTTTTCACTACACTTGTTATTTATGTTTTTATTTGATGCAGTATGATAGATCATTTGTACCCTCATCTGGATCATACTGATTGAGAAATGTTCATATGTTGAAATGATAAATACATTTAGCTGAAATGATCTCACTCAATGTCACAGTATATGTTAGCAAAATCTCGGAGCAAACAGGAATCGGTGGTTTTTGAATCATCACTTTTGATTGGCTGAAAATATAGCCTCTGCAGCATAGAAGTAGATCTCTCTAAATTAGCCAGACCTCTCTACCATTTCACTTATGATCTCTGGGAATCCACGTTGTGATTTGTGATGTCCGTCCATTGTCTGACATTCTTGCAACATGACCAACCTATTGCCATTTGAGTTTATTGATTGATTCTATAATATATCTAACGCCAATCTTTTCTTTAATATATTCTAATATTCTGTTATCTATCCTTGTTAAATCGAGAAAGATTCTTTCCTGTGTACTTCACATGCTTCTCAGTTCCAGGGTCAGTCTTTTGGCTAGGTACAATGTTTCAGCTCCATTGGTGACTTTCAAGACAAACGGGATTTTCTTGTTCTTAAAATTTGACCTTGTTCTATCGAAAGCTTGCCATCTTTGAGTGATCCTTTGTTTGATTTCTTCTTCTTTTGAGGATTTCATATGCAGCATCTAACGGGCATTAGGCTTACGGCCGGCCAATGGAGAACTGCCCATATACAGGCGAGAGGTTTATACTGATATACATCTATATACAACATACTTGTCCGTAGGTTGTATCGTTCACATAACTCGTACGTGTTCTGTAACAACAGTGATTCCCGAAGTGCTACCGCCCCTTTCGGGGTACTTGAAGGTTCGAAAGGGGTACACTTGAAGACAAGTGGTGATAAAGGGCGCGTTTGAGGACACAGAGTGTTGAGGGTGGCCTCTGCAAAAGAATACAAATCGATACCTTCAATGCATAAAGTCGTACGTCAGAAAAGCTGGTTTTAGTTATTTTCATAACAATTAATCAAGAACTTTTAGATATTTTGTACGATTATATTTTTGGTTATAAAACAAATGGTTTGATCTTTAGGAATATTTCATCAATATCTAATTTTCAATTTATCATTTTCGATTGACTTTACGACAGGGCATCGTTAAGATGTGTTCTAAACACGATCGAAAAGTTTTGTGAAACACTCAGAATAAGTTTCGATTCATAAGTCGGTAGTAATTTTTTTTCTGCATCATTTTTCAGTTTAAAACAGTGATCCTCTACTATATGCTGTAACAGCCAAGAAAATCAAATTTGATTTATATTAAGTTAAAAAATGCAGTTCTAGGTTAACGTTACTGGCAAAACATCTTTTTTTTTGTATGATACGATAAATCTCATTGTAAGAAAAGGAAAGAGCGTGATTTTTTTATCGAATAAGGGGATTAAGATTTTAAAACGATTGTAATGAAATTAAGCAAAGGCGTTTTTTTTTTAATACAAATAATTGGAAAAGAATGAAAGTGGGATTAAGACGACAAAAAATGTAAAATTTGTTAAATCTAAAAATAATGAGAAAGAAAACATTAGATTTCAAAGGCATAGTATGTAAGAAGAAAGTTTCAAAGCAACATCGTAAAAGCAATATAAGAATTTTGGAAAATGAGCTGCTGAGGAGAACCAACCAATGCAAATAAGAGAAAGAATTAATGATGATATATATATATATATATATATATATATATATATATATATATATATATATATATAATTGTGTGTGTGTGTGTGTGTATTAGAGAGATTTGCTGAGATTAGTTGTCTTGTACAAGGCCGAGTGACGGAGAAAGAATGCATGAAGATAGTGTCGTACGCAAAATATGGTAGACAAAAGACATTTAAGCTTATGGTTACAATATTACTCTGCTCAATTTTCCCTACAAAAGTTCTGCATTTCCTGATATATATATATATATATATATATATATATATATATATATATATATATATATATACACACACACTAAAGATCAGGGAGAGACACATGATTTTTAGTACATTGTTCTCTATTATATGATAATACTACTGAAAACATTTTATTTGAATTAATTTCTATGACTGTTTGAAATAAAGTAGAATTCTTGATGACACGTACATATATATTCTAAAAATGATGATATATAGTAGTGTTTATAATACAGTTTCTCAATATTTCAAATTGAATAGTGTTATTGCGATGGTATACTTATTGAATCCTCATTACAAATTTGTTTGTCGCTTTTCTGTGATTATCAAGTGAGTTTTCATTTTAAACAATAGCAAATTTTATTTACCCTGTTTTGTACGCCGATTTTTCCACTGGCGTTTTGGATTTTCTTTCTTAAATTATGTATCATATTGATCAGAAATTCATCTAGAAAATACTGTACGATTGCAATACTAGTAATTGATAAGTTCATAACCTAAAGGTACATATATGTTCACTATATATAAAATATACAAAAATAAGTTTAATGTCAATGAGAAAGTACTTTGATTGATATACTGTGTGATTTTTATTGTTATCAATAGATATACTAGTTTCTGCATAATTTCCTCTAGTGTCAGCATCTACGTACTATTCGTATTTTGTTCAAAAGTCGTTTATCGTTAGGAAAATCAATGATGATAAGGTTTTCTTCCAAACATAAATAACATTTTTGTGCTGTTTTGGACCGATGTAGTTAAGTTTCCATTTGATAATCGGAATTAGATATGTTTGGATAAAGACCTTTTTTTTTTTTTTTGTATTTTTCATTCTGGAAAGGATGTGTACGGCTATTGAATCTTATTTTTAATGTTATCATAAGCGTGCATTATCACGAATACAAGCTGCAACAAGGGGGCTAGGAGGCTGAAAATTTAAACATTTACCCCTTATTCTGCCTACAAAATGTTTTTGTTTCGTTAAACTCCCACCACAAACTAGTTTTCAGAGGGAATATCCAGTTTTCAATGTAAGTTTATGCTAAACTGATCCTTTGGTACGTTTTTTTTTAATGATTCAGACACTTTCAAGGATCATTGAGGCAAGGGAAGTAACCTATTCATTGATCACTCTTTTTTGCAATTTTTCTAATTGATCACCCCTAACACGACCTGCTGTCGATAGACGTTCGTGCAGGACTGTTTCCATTGAGTTCCATTGTCTTTATCTATTTAAATTTGGGGATGAGGATATCACAACGCTTTAGCTGCTATACACTCCAGCCATTCTCTCAGGGGGCGAATTGGTTCTCAGCACAGAATTCAGAATTGGTGAACTGAATTCTAATTTTTGCCTAGATTTGTCTTGTTCACTTAGAATTTATTCCCGCCCGAATGCTCATAATTCAAGTCTTCTCCGTGTCCCAAACCCTACCACCCACCAA
>OY735208.1:12853848-13093848 GCA_963457665.1 Thysanoteuthis rhombus
TTATGATCAAAGTGTAGTATCTGATCTACACTATCCATGATTCGTCCGTCAGGCGTAAAATTAGTCGCAGGGACTTGGAGAATCTTGCATAACATTCTTACTACCCTCTTATTTGCAGTCGCAAATGAATAAAATAAGCCGGAATTAGAATTCTGTTCATCGATTGGGTTCCCTTCACTACTTATCGTTTACCTACTTTATACCTTAAAAGTCGTATAGTGCTATCGTAACCGTCTCTAAATACAACCCTTGCCCCCAGCTATCTAAAAGTCCAGAATCAAAACTCAAAAAACAAACTTTTGCAATCTTGCCTCGAGCTAAGAAGCGATTGCAATTAATTCATATAAGAATTTTTTTTAGCGTTCTCAGACCCCCAAAATAGTGATTCAAATATATTAGGCTGAAATGCTGCAAGTTAGGGTAATTGGAGCTATAGGTCACTAGAGAGCAAGACGGTAAAGAAAAGGGTGTGGGTTACCTCTATAACGGTTCGCTGCTAAATAAAGGCTGAAAGCTATGCCAGTTTTAGCCACTTTTCGTAAAAGCAAGGAGGTGACGTAAAGCGAACTTCCAGAAACCGAAGTAAACATATTTTTTGCAACCGGTACTTCTGATTTAACTACTTAGGGAACGGCTGAGGGATATTTGGGAGAGGCTGTAAGTATATATTTCTTAGTATTAGGTTTTCTAACCCTTGCTGTGAATTTGGCTAGGTAACCTTCGATTTGACGTACATAAAACTATGACGGTGTTCTATCAGCAAGAAAGGTATCAAAGGTCAATCAGAGTCTCCAAAAATATGATTTTCATTAAAAGGTATAATTGAACAATACATTTATCAAATATTGAGGAAGAATTGGAATTGAAACCCTATATTCCCATCTTTAATAGGTTTAGCACCATAGAACAATATACCCGACGTCCAAAACTGATGTTTTAATAATTGAAAAAAAGGACAGTCTCGTTATCTATTATTGCGTTGATTTATGAAGAATATTTTGTTTAATTATACTTTCTAATGAAAATATCATACCTCTCGGAACGTCTGCGTGACATTTTGAGCCTTTGTATGACGTTTAGACACCGCCATAGTTTTATGTGCTTCAAACCAAAGATCACCACCCGGTTGTTTTTCAAAACAATTCGTAGATGTTGCTGGAAGCAGTGTAAGCTGTAATTTCCCTGTTGTCTGGTGATTCTGAACACCTGGGCGCACCTGCCATGCTATTGAATTGAACAATGATTTAATATGTGGGCAGGGTATGAAAGCACTGAAAGTAATTATTGTTTTGGAGTGCCTGGCGAAATATTTTGCTGCTACGACATCACATTGAAATATACTGGTCATGAGTGATTACTTTCTCCGAATGAATGTTGCAAGCTAGAAGCTGTCACTATACATAGGAGAGTGGTTGGTAAAAGTTCCATCGTCTTTTTTTTGTATGAAAATCCCGTTGTTTCTATCGAAAAAAAAAACGAATGAAAATTCTCGTCTACTTAATACTTCAGCTCTATGAAGCATAAACAATCTTAAGGTCACTGATTGACTTACAGACCGACGGAGTAAAATGAAGGTTCTTTCAGAAGAAAAGGGTTTTAATGGTAGGGATTTTGGAAGGAATGCGTTTTAAAACAAAGGGGAGCTCTGGAAGGTATTAAAGATCAAACCAGCACTTCTATGGTCTGACTTACAGGCTTCTTTTACGTCACAGAAATTAGTTTGGGTTACAGGAGACAAGCAGGGGTCAATTTTGGTTATATTTCAGTCTCAATCCAGAACAGTTATATTTAGTTGGAGAAGCTATTTACAAGTGATTTTTAAAAGAATTACCATTTATTAAAATCTGAGTATTCTCTTGTGGTGAAATATGAGGAGCAGCTGGAAGCAACAAGAAGTAACAAGGAGCAAGGGGAATTTAATTCTAAAAAAGCTTTTATATTGAGATGATTAACTCAATGACATCTGGTTCGTCTCTCAATAGAAACCACCATGCAACCGACGTCTTTTGGTAGAAAGTCGTGTTGGGGGTAATCAATGAAAAAATTGGCAAAACGGTTAATCAATGAATAAGTTTCTACTTCCTCCTTTTGTTTAGCAGTGATCACCAAAAGTAGTCTTGATTTTCAAAAAATAAGCGGATACAAATTTAGGGATCAATTTAGCAAAAACTTACATTGCAAACTGGACTTCCCTCTATGAAGTATTCTGGGAGGAAATTTTGAAAAATCAACAAATGTTTCTTTCTAGATATAATAAGGAGTTAATGTTGAGAACTTTCAGGCCTCTAGCTCTAGATACATACAAAGCCAGCCAAAAAAGGTTAAAAACTGAAGAAACCTATGTTGGCAGTTTTAGTGACAGTCTTTGTAGACCGATAAGGGGTAGCTGCTGATCAGAGCCTTTATTTTCTCGTTGCTTGCCGTTGCTTTTAATATTTCAACACGGCCCTCAGGTATCATTGGATATTAAAATCTCATTGATCTGCCCAAATTTAGAATTACCTTCAACTATATGCTTTCCAAGATGCAGCGGGACGTTTACAACGCAGAGTAATAAAATTAATCCCCTGAATCAAACATTTAAATTATACTGGCCGACCCCAAATGTTGAACCTTGAAACTCTGAAGTACAGGCGAACTCAAACTGATATACTGGGGAAATTCAGTATAATCTCAGGACATCACATTCTGAACAAATCCACACATTTCACGGTATTAACAAACAAGTCCATGTTACGAACGTCATTTAGCAAACAAATACAGATATGTAGTTGCAGACTGCAAGTGCAGGAAACTAAAAGACAAAAGGGGGTACTTTAAGGGGGCCAGGGTGATCACCCTGTGCGGCAAACTCAGTCGAACAATCATTTCATCTAAGAACACAACTTCCTTCAAATTCAAAATCAGGGATATTGGTCAAGAAAGGTTTATCCATCTTTCCTCAAATCATAAGAAAAATACGCCAAACCAACCAAAATTCGTAGATGGCCATAAATACTCCTTCTACCGAAGTACCTACATGGCCAAAATTGTGATACGTTGTTATACATAACATTTTTTTGCTGAGCAAGACATTCTTAATCCATTTCATCTATTTCTCTGCAGAAAACGTACTTTTTATCATTTGCTTGAACATGTTCCTTCGTTAATGCTCATCAACTTTGTGATAATATTCAGAAATCGAGTCACAATGATAGACATTCATGTCACTATCATTAGCTCAAATTCCTGTTCAAAACGTGTTGTATTTTGACCCCCGAAGTTAAAAAATTGTAATCTTGTTCGCTTAAAAAATTACCAATAAGAATATGCTTATCATGCTAGAGATATTTATCTCTCCTTTGTATTCATATGGAACAGATATGATCAAAAGGGGCCATGTGTCTCTATTTAGGGACATCAAAGGGTTATGGGCTGAATAGATAATGAATTGATTTTATTTTGACTAGTTATTACTTCTTGATTTTTATTTGCTTTTTAATTTAACATGGACTTTGTCCATCATTCTACGAGAACGAAAATCTAAGACAAGAAGGTACTCAAGTAGGAAAAGTATTTATGATCAAACAGAAATAAAGAGTAAGTCCATGGTGAGAATCGAACCTACATCCTGTACCTAAAATGAATTCCGTATGCGCCTTGCTGCTTTTAACTATTCGGTCACAGGGTCCCATGATTATACAGAAGCTGATATACAGAACTCCTTATAACGAATATTAGATACTTTTCGATGTTTACATTTGAAACTTAGTAAGCTTTAATACATTGATATTTACTAAAACGGCATTCAATTGGGGGGGGGGATTTATTGTAAATTATTGTAGTATTATTATAAGCTTTGACTAGCTTTTACCTTCATCTTAATTCTTAGTTTTTTTGTTTTTTTTCTATTTCAACTCTGAATCTTAATTCTTACACTTCATTTCCGGTTACGCTGTTTATTTTTTCAAAGTTGCCACAGAAATACAGTTTGAGTCAAAGTATTGATAAAAAGTGACTAGAAAGTCAAAATGAAGTTAAAAACTAACCAAAATGTTTGGTAATTCGTTATCCAAGAATTTTTTTTTTCAAACCACTAGCATTTTCCACTGGGAAACATCTAAGAAAGGGTGAAAAGAACATAAAGAAACATCCAGATGTTATTTATAAACCTGTGAGAATAAGGCCCCAAAAAGGTTTACAAAAAAAAAGGGTTTTTTTTTCTAAAAATAAAAACTAAAAATATTTTCAGAAAGGGTGTAGTCGAGAACTGATGCCATGTTTCGAGCCTGTAGACAAAACAATATGGCCAGGAATGTTGGAACACACATACACACACACACGTATAAAGACGATAGAATCCGTCGCCATCTTTGAAGGCTACGGTTGTCTAATGGTACAATACCTCATCCAATAATCAGAATAGATTTAGAAATTAATGTTTATCTACCTGTTTGATATTTTGTGTTGTATACCCGTTTGAGAAATAAAGTTGAGAAAGGCTGTGAAATTCGAAACACTGATGTCGAACTCTCAGAGCTGACTTTATCATTGCAATCAGTCAGATCTGGAATTTGAGATGTGTGAATTTCAGACATGAATGACAAAGAGAGTGGAAAAGAATGAGTGATTCTCTTACATCATGTTGCGCTTCTTTATTTTTTATTCAACTATTTTATTTTATTGTAAACATTGAGTTTTTAATATGATAACGAGTATAGGTATATTTTCATTTTTGTCGTTGGAAATACCTTGCTACTTATGATGTCATTGGAACAGCTGATATAATAAGAGAAACGTTAAACAATGTAGAAACGATAATTTTTAAAAGGCAGCAGATTTTGAGTCTGTGATTTTGAGATATTCGTCTGACTGTGCTACAACGACAACGAATAACAATTTTCCGTAGTGTTTCCGCGGTGCAGAGGTCTAGGGTGTTCTACCAACCATTAGTATATCTTGGAATCGAATCCAACTGCGAGCAATGACACTGACCAGAGGAAAAATGAGTGATGTCATACATGAATAACAGTGGCACAGTGACGTACGCAAAAACTGATGCCGAATTCTATTATTTGCCTTGCTTCCTCGGTCAATGGTGGATTAACCATTTTGCTGAGCCGACTTTCTTCCTTTTTCCCCTTTGTAAAACTCTTACTTTTTAGTTTTGACTTTATTTTTGTTTGAAACAATGACAGATAACAACGGCAAGAGAAAAAGGACCGACGCCTCAAATAAATAAGAGTGACACCGTGACGTACGCAAAAACTAATAACGATTCACTTCCGATTCAAAAGCCAAACTCATGTTGTCTTGCTCTGCTAGAATTAACAAATCCCAAATGCTAAGAAAAACTTGAAATAAGACGCATAGTTTTGGAATTATATTGTATGGAGAAATGAATTCTGTCTTGTTCACTTTTTAGATTTTAATGAAGAGTGTTTGATCTTAGCTCAGCCAAACCTGA
This sequence comes from Thysanoteuthis rhombus, assembly GCA_963457665.1. Lineage (NCBI taxonomy): Eukaryota > Metazoa > Mollusca > Cephalopoda > Oegopsida > Thysanoteuthidae > Thysanoteuthis > Thysanoteuthis major. The sequence continues at coordinate 12,859,295 of OY735208.1, forward strand.
TTATTCTTTAAATCAAACACCCTAAATAATTCTGTGACTTCTGTTTCAGTTTGAATGCTCATAGAAAATTTGGCCAACAGTTGAATTTAGAAAAATATGCATTCTTCCTTTTTTTCTCTTTAAATTTCAGTCTGTTATTTGCGTACTCTTCTTTGAAGCTACGCCAGGTTCCTTTAAAGTCATATGGTTATCTTCGGTTCAAATAAATTCCTCAAGATTATTCTTAATATTTCTTTAATGAAGCATTGTCGATTATTATCACTTCTTCAATGGCATTTCTTTCAGCCTAATTCTAGTTGCTTTTTATCTCAACTCTTAGATCGTCATTCAATCAAAAGTTAATAGTTCGGACAGAAAAAAAAAAAAAAAACCTCCGGCGAAGATTTAAATCAACATTCATATCCTCGGAAGCTTGCTTTTCCGGGGAAGTATCTTACTGATTAGACTGTAAAGTCTCCACAGTAATTATATCTTTATTTCAGATCATTGCTGCTTTCTAACGATCGCAATAAAAATCATCAACAATAATTAGAATGAAATAAGTACAAATAAAAAATTAATTATTTAATTTACAATGCTTCATCTAATTGATTTGAATATTGCTGCTATTATTACTACGACTACGGCTACAATCATGTAAGTTACTACAACTTCTACGACAATTATTGTATATAAACAAAGGGAAGTGAATAAAGGATATAGCAGCAATTCCGATGACCTGTGCTTGTCAGAGAAATAACGTAACATCAGGCATTTGGAAACCTGAAGCTATTTTGATGAGCACAGGTTTCACTAGTTATCATTATCAAATAAGTTTTTTTGATCCAGAATACTTTTGAAAACCAGAGGATGAAATATGTAATGAGGTAAAGGGGTTAACTGTAATAGTTAAAAAAAGTGAATTACTTCAAAAGAAAAACAAAGACCCAGTTGCAATTCGAAGACGCTATAATTGACCAACATTTTCAAGTATTTTGTGATACATCAATCGCTTGACAGGAAAGAAATTTGCTGGAAGTATCATGTCTTTCAAGATGATAGCTACTTGATGTCAGACGCTGAGCTATCGTTGTGATGTGAACATATCATCCAATCATTCGCTGGGATTTATTCTATTTTCAACGACTTCAGTGAAAAAAAATTCTTGTAATGGTGCTCAAAACAGCAGCTTGTCCGTTCTAATCTATGAGGGTGAAAAAAAACGTGAAAAAGCAAAGCAGTGAATTACGAATAAGATTACGTTTTTCACTTAAGAGCTGTAAACATATTAATGGTCTAAATCAAATCGAAATACTTGCACTTAATTTCACTTGAGCCGTCAGAAAATGTCGAGTTGTTGGTTTTTGTGTCCAATTCTCAGCAAATGAACTAAACGTTAACTGTAAAGTAAAAGTAAGCGAGTTCGTTTAGTAGTAGATCATTACTTGTGTGTACTTGATACAGTCCTCAAGGGGTTATCCCACAATAATGTCCTTACGCCAGACAGCTTTGGAAATACTTGCAAAATACTTGGAAAATTATAATTATTAAGCAGTAAATTAGCCTCAAACTGAATTATCGCTTTATTCTCTAATTTGTATATTGAATTGATTCAAACTTTTTAAATATGTCATGTTTTATTCTTGCGGGTATCTTCATCTTTGTTGTTTCAGTCACTATATTCCAGCCAGTCACTCTTTAGTATCCGAAGTTCTGAGATGCACAAAGCAGTGCTGGAATTTTTTCTGCATGAGATATGATGTCAGCTCTTAACCAAACCCACATCTCAAATTCTGAGCGTGTAACAAAACATAGACTAGGGGTTCAATTCAGCCTAAACTTACATTGCAAATTGAACCTTGTACTAAAAACCTATTTGAGTGGAGGGAGTGAAAATAGTTTTTGACATAATAGGGGGGAAATATTGAAATTTTCAGCCATTTAGCTCAATTGGTGCTGCCTGTACGGGTGATTCTTACAGAGCCAGCCAGCCAGTCAGCCATACCTACTTGGAAACTGGAGAAACTTTTGTTGACAGTATTTGTTGACTAACAAAGGAGAAACAACACAGAAATAGAAGAAAGTAACTATGTATTGATTTTCATTATTACACAGATATTTCCCTCCTAAACGAAAGAAGAAAAAGGAGAAAAGGTACGATGGGAGTAAAAAAAAAGTGCATACACACGAAACACAGTTATTATAATAGACTCTGTTCAAAAGCTACGGCGTGCTTTATACAATTCTTAACATTTTTACTGAGATTATTTTGAATCTCATTAAAATCTCGTTGAAATCTCAACCTTTCATAAAAGAAATTGATGAAGCTTAAAATCAATGTTGCAGGTTTTGTACAGATAGTTTTCTTTTACGATATCATGATGCTCTATTATGATGTCACGGAAACTAAGTCAGAAATATAATTACCTCTTTCTCTCTCTCTCTCTCTCTCTCTCTCTCTCTCTCTCCCTCTCTCCCCCTCTCTCTCTCTCTCTCTCTCTCTCTCTCTATATATATATATATATATATATATATATATATATATATATATATATTATTATCTATCTATCCATCCATCCATCTATCTATCTATTTCAATCTCCCTCTAGATACTTTCGACCTTTTTTTCAATTTGGGTCTGAAACAAAGTGAATTAGGCTGTCATAGACCTTGCAACGTTGATGGTTGATTAAAAAAAAAGGAATCATATTTACCACAGTTTTAGCAGGCTAGACACAAGTAAACTATCAGACATTCAGTAGAAATTCTTGATAGAACATTTCACTGGTTCATTTATTTATTCATTATCTATTAAATGTAAATACCTACGGGCATCTCCATACACAATTTACATTACAAATACGTATCCAGCATTGGAATACACCTTAATGCAATCGAAAAAAATGTATGAAACTTAATAAAAGCAAATTACAAGCTTATCAATACAGAAAAATATTTACTACAGCACATTTTATCTATTTATTTATTTCCTCAAAATTCTTTCAGATATTTCAGCTGATAATTCCTCAAATCTCTCTATTAATTCATTTTCTATCCCATAGTTATTCTTAAAATAATTAATGCGTGCATTATCCTTTTACACAAGATAATGAATTATTCAAAATCTTCTGCGGGGGTGGGAATAAATTTGTTTTTAAAACTTTGTTTTATAAAGGACATTATTGGTAAATTTCCAGTCCTGTTTTGTTTCACATTAGAATTCCGTAATTTGTTAAACCATTTATTATCGTGAAAGTTGCAAATAGGTTTCTTCTTGTCATTCTCTCAAGTAATGTAATCATACTGAACTTCTTTATAACATGAATCTCTCAAACACGTATCATTCTGGGAAATATTTTCTGTACTGTTTCAATACTGATTAAACCAAAACATAGAATTGTACTTCAGTCATTTTTTTAAAACAGTTTAGGATCGTTTGCTCCTTGGAAATTATGATTCAAAATAATCATTCTTATCCAGCCTGTCAAATAAACCTGGTGATATTACTTTGTTACTACAGTAGACCTCCACTAATCCGGTCGTGTTCAGACCAGAGTATTCTTGGATAAGTGAAAATGCTGAATCATCGAAAGGTTACGTTTGAACAATAGAGACCACTTCATCATTCCTTTAAGATATCATGTAAATCGGCTCATCAGATGATAAAGAATCTGATGCTTTGAATTTACTCCTCGTTCTTCATGAAACCCCCTTGCTTGTTCTTTCAGCATATCTGAAGATGGTTCGGCGTGGGTGCACTTCTTTTATTCACCGGAGCGTTAACTGAGATTAAGTAGGTGCAAATGATATTAATGCATACTGGAGAAAAAGAACGCGTTGCTTTCTCATATTTACAAGTGTTTACAACAATTATACGGATGTAGTGCGACGGACACAGTGCGCAGCAGGTTGATGTAGCACTCCAGAAAAAAGACTGAAATTACAGTTTTCCGGAAAATTTTTGATCAGTGTCGAATTGGTAGAGTTACCAGATAGCCAGATTAGTGAAAGTCTATAGTATTGTCTCTCAGACTTATCATTGTTTCTTTTCAGATAAAGTCAGTAAAGTTCAGATAAGATATATGTTGCTATTATTGTTGTTGTTGTTATTACTATTATTATTATCATCATCATCATCATCATCATCATTATCATTATTATTATTATTATTATCATTATTATTATTATCCTCAATTTTTAATTAGCAAGTTTCTACACTAGTTTCTTTGCTGGTCACCACTGGGGACTGAGTGACAGCAAGTCTCCTCGAGTCTCCAGCCTTCGTCTTCACACTCTCACAGTTCACGGCAGTGCTGTAGATCACAGTTTCACACCTGTTGCCCAGTGGTTATCGCTGTAGACAGATCATTTATCACTTTGACCATCTGCCAATATTCCTGTGGTATCCAACTATTGTCACTCGATTGATAGCTTCCAGATTTACGAGAGGCGGGTAATAGATGCATCACATTTATAGTGATGGTTAAGTCTACTTTGCTCCAATCCAAGTATAAGCAGCCTCTTCAATCCTTATCCTTGCTGATTATATTGCAATGGTGAGTGGGTAGAGGAAAGAGAAAATGTTGAATTTACGAGGAAAGTGAATGATAATCAGTGAGTGTAATGGTCGTATATATAAACAAGTTGATAATAGTGATAATCATTTTCTCTTTTTTTTTATCGAATCACTATTTTCCCACAAATGGCCCGGGACCGACTAACCAGCCAAGTAGGCAACAAATAGTTATCTCCTCGGGTGTCTATGTATGAGGAGTTTCTGCGTAAATGAATATATCGCTTAAATTCAGCCTTACTGACCACCCAGTTCCAGAGGTAGGATATCGGCCTCCGGGATAAAGTCTATAGCCACACTGAAGAGATGTAATACATCGAAACAGCTGTCAGTGGATGACACAATAATATTATATATATATATATATATATATATATATATATATATATATATATATATATATATATATATATATATATAAGAGTGTGTGTGTGTATGTTTACTTGCTTGCTTGCTTTAGGCTACAACCATGGAAAATTGCATGAGTACGCCTTCAGGTCTCATCTAAAAATAAGCTACTTTTTTTCATTCCAGAGAGTGCTTTTGGGGTCTTTATTATCATTTTGGACTACAATGCCCAAATCTAGTGAAGGTATTTTTAGATAATTTTAGACAAAAAATTTTTTTTTTCACATAATTTTGGATGATTTTTCCGATAATTAGTTCAGATCAATGCAAGTGCTATTTTGATTAATTCATTGGAAGTACAGTCATTCTTGTTATTTTGTCATTGATTGACTGCCCAGTTTATTGCTAGTTTTCTTATACCAGTGGCTACCAATCTTTGGTAACACGACATCCTTGGTGTATAATTTTTTTTTCATGGCACCTTAAAAGAGAAACTAATTAATAGTTGGATTTATATTACTGCAATTTTGTATTTGAGTAAAATATAACGATAATTCAAAAAGTTATATGCTTTGTTTTCTTATTTTGATATTTGTAATCACTAATGGGATAAGCGAGTCCCTTGTTCGATAAAGAGTTTTACAGCTTCCGCTGATTTCCTGGAAATTTGAAGTTTTTAATATGCTCGGGAACTGGGGTACACAACTTTCGAATCAGTGTGTTATGCAGTTTGTAATGTGATCTTTGAGCCAGAGGGATTGGAAAAGATTGGAAAATTGAGAATAGAGGAACCGGAAGTTCAATGGGGGCGACCATTATAAAGATTAAACGCCAATATTGCCTAATCACATAACCCTAATTAAAAGGTAAATTTTAGACCAGGAGCAATTTATCAAGGGTAGCTTTCTGTCTACTTTCGAGTTAATTTGGCTCAAAATTGCAGAGAAAATCGATTTTAAAACTAAGTTTCAAACACCATTATTGCCAGATCACGTGACTCTGTGTTGAAGATTTTCTTAAGTAAGAAACATCTTATCAAGCTCTATAGCTTAGAAATTAGATTCAGATGTTTGAAGTAATCTTTAAAGCTATTATTTCCAGATCACGTGACCTTGATTGGGACACTTTTTTCGGTTAGAAACATCTTATCAAAGGACAGCATTTTATCAAGTTTCGAGGAAATCTGGCAAACACAACTGAGGAAAATTTTGGGAATAGACATCCCGACCAACAGACATGGCCTTTTTATACAGAGGCGAGGAAACCTCTTAGAAACTCGACGTATTGCAATGAAATCAAGTTTAATCTTTTAATGTGATTCTCGACTCAGTAATTAAAGTCGAATAAAATATCCTCCAGCCAACAAATTAGCATTATTTTTGCTTAATGTATCGGAATCTAAATATCAGTGTAAAAGAATAATTTAATTTCCAAACAGTTTGATAAGGAACTTGAATGTACAAATCCAGGTCAGCATTAATCGTGTGGAAAAAGAACCCCTAGGATATATAATTTTGGTCATTAACCCCCTACCTACAGATACACGCTACCGTGCGTATTGACCGGGGGTGGATCCATAATTTTGATCAGGAAGTAGGTTCAGATTTGTTCTACTCTATCTGTCTAATTAGACAATGGGTATAATAAATGTTTGTTTTTAAGGTTAAATTATCGCTTTGGATTATCTGGGGTTGGGTTTTCTAGATGTTTAATTGTTTTCCAATCTTTCCTTGCACAATTAGGAGGGGTGCGGTAAATGTTGAAAAGAATAAAAATCAATTATACTGAAGATTCCCAAAGTGTGCAACGTGGCCCTTCAGGCCACCGCAGCATGCTCCTAGGTGCCTTGCAAATATTCGGGAATTTCAATTCCAGGCAATCGTATTACCCCCTGTTCATCTAGTCTTGAACTCCACTGTTTCAACACTCGATGGTAATCGGTTGAGAGATAAGGTCTACCTTCTGGATTGTTCGAGAACTGTGTTAGATTTTCTTGGTACAAAGTAGTCACAAATATGATAAATATGAAACTTGTTAATGAATATAGATTACATCATTCATTTTTGGTTTTGGGGTTTTTTTTTCCAGCCATCCAACCTAATTGCATGAAGGTAAACGACATTGTTCTGTACTATCTGACTTGAGGTGCGGGGAAAAATCCTTACACCAAGGGTATCCTGATTAAAAAATTTTGAGTGATCGAATTACAACCTTCCAGGTATCTTCCTATTACCACAGTGCGAATCGAAGTAAGTTCAAAAACCAGCAAAGTGTTTTTCCGTTAACGTCAGTGCATCGCATTGGTACAATCTTCAAATAAACAAGAAGAAAATAAGCATAAATAAAGAGTGAATCTCCTGCGGAATTTATATGGTTAATATAGAGTCGACTTACCGCTCATTTCGAATGAGGGCAAAATTTTCTAAGTTTTCTTTGACCACATCGGAAGTTTGTTTGATTCGAGGTAAATGGGATCAGAGTTGAAAAGAGGAATATTCGTGCTGCCTCTATGAGACATGCTGCGAAAACAAAGGCTGAACGCTATTATTTTTTTTCGCCGTAAAAGCAAAAAAGTACAATGAACCAAAATTTTGTAAACCGGGTAATGCCTGTTTGTAACAACAGAGAGATGTCACTGAGGTAGAGATTCTTGAGGCTTTACGAGTGAATTGGATTCTATGTTTTCTCTCCAATGGAGGAGGAATTTTACCTTTAGCTTTTTGCCAGGATTTGGCTCGGCCAAGTAAATCCAGTGGTGTTTAGCGCTTTGAATTTTGGGTGTGCTGTGTGCCACGGAAGCACAAAAATGTAAAAATATTTCAGTGTCTGTAAAGAAAACAATAAAGAGTTGAAGCTTTTTTTATCACAATATAGGGAAGTTGGTACCGATTGTTGAAATTAGAGAATTCATGGAATACAAAATTTGGATTAGACACTTAACAGCAGATAATAGTGTCTAATCCGATTTTTTTTCTTTTCCTGTAATTCTCGTACTTTTTTCTTATTTATTCGCTGATCGTAACATCGACTGAGCGAGGGTGTGAAATTTTATAATTTACTCTCCGGACCAACTTCCCTACATTGCACCACAAAGACTTCAACAGTCCGTGTTTTTTTTTTGGTTTTTTTTTTTTTGGTTTTTTTTTTTACAGAAACTAAAATAATTTTGTGTTTTATGGCATCGATAGCACACAGTACACCCCGGAAACAAAGCGCCATATGGCACTGAAGAATACCATCACCAACGTCTTTAGCTGATGAAGCCTGATATACAAGCCTGGGCAAGTTCGAAAGTCCCTCTATCTGAACGCTTTGATAAGGGTGTGAGTTCTACAGTACCCGTATCTAGACGTTCACATGAAGGAGCGACCTATAAGGTATTCGTATCGAAATGTTTCGATGAAGATCGGAGAAGTGAGGTACACGCACCTTACCCTTTGCAAAATGTGAGTGTGCCCTAAAACTTATGCGTATATTTTCGTGTATTAGCCGACTCTCAACTTTTTGACTAGAAATATATATAAATTAGCATGTGTCTTGTGTAAACGTCCACCCTTGATTTGAGGGACAAAGAAATCATTTATTCGTAAAATGCTTCGTGTTTGGCTCGGGCTGGCTTGTTTTGGGGGGCTTTTTTGGGTTTTTTTCAATTTAATTCATCACATTCGAGGCGTGTAAGGCACATTATTATTAAGTTTTGTTTAGTATTTCATTTGATCTCAATTTTTTTCAGAAAAAAACCCAGCTAGGATAAAGAAAATATTAGTCGAAAATTAATAACCAAGGTTGAAAATGTTTCACGAAATAAATAACAAGACTGGAATTCTAATGATGTGTCCAATTACCACTGAAGGTGAAAACGTGAATGGGGGCGGAAACCTGAGGGTAAGGGGCACCTCTGAAAGAGAAAAAATGGTTAAGGGGAAGAGCTAAAAAATGTACTATAAATTATATAAATCATATCTAGAAAAAAGATTGATTTATAAGCCCTTGCATGCAAAAGCTGCTGACGGAGTTTTTCATATCTATCATAAGAATTGATTGGAAAAAGAATAAATGACATCAGTTAACAGGGGTCAGACAAAGTGACTTATACAGATGTTGAAAACATCCAATATAAATATTTCATATTGATTTTACTAATACTTCTAGGGTAAAAGCAATAACAAATATGGCTCCGAAAAATATCGGAGAAAAGTTGAGTGTAGGCCTAAATGTTAGACTTTTTATGACCGAAAAGTTTTCATAACTCAGTTGGTAGGAGCGACTGGTATGGTTGATCAAACCTATCTGAAAGAAAGGAGGTTCGTGTCTCACCAAAAGCCTAATCTCCATTTCTGATCACAGTTTACTCACCGTCGTAGAATGAGGGCTGATGTAAGCTTGCAACTGATTATTTAAGATGGGAGAACACAGTAGTAAAGCATCAGATACACTATAATTCTCCTTGTCACGATCTCCGTCAGTTACATTATCATTGGTCAATTTGTTAGAAACTAGCCAATCCCGAATGTGAGAATATTGAAATCCAAAGTTTTAAATAAAACTCCTTTGAGACCAGGTAGGGGAAATTTCCCTGTTTAGAGGCCAAATCAAAATTTTCAGTATGTTTAGAGTAATTCTTTCAAACATTTGGGTGATAATCTATATCCTAATCAAACTAAAACACTAAAAAATGAAAAAAAAATACCAACATTGAGATTCTTTTTTGTGTGAGAGCACTTGAGTGTCAGGTACTAAATTAGAGGTCATTATTATGATCAGTCTCTCAACGTCTGACGTTGGACATAGACTTTCCACAGAAATTGGCACGTCTCCCTATCGTGAGCATCGCGGATCCAATACTCTCTGAACCTGTCAAGTTTGTCTCGCTATCTCATACTCTGTCGGTCTCAGTTCCGTATATGATCTCTGAGGGTCAATGTTATGAGTTGTGATGTCCATTGATTGTCTGCCATTCTTGCAACGTGACCAGCCCATTGCCATTTGATTTTCCTAATGATTTCTATGATGTTTCGGTCTCGGCCCTGTGGTCTCTCCATATGATGTTTAACATGATTCTCTCATGAGATTGTTGTATGGTGCTCAGTTCGTAGGTCAGTTTCTCGGTTAGGTTCCGTGTTTCAGCTCCATAGGTGACTATTAGGAGAATACATTCGTTGTAAATTTTCTTTTCAAGACTAATGGGATTTTCTCGTTCTTGAAGGTTGAGCTTGCTCTACTGCGATTTTAATTGATCTCCCAGCTGCATATCGGTTATTTGGTCTCTTGGGGAAGTCTTAATCTGGGTGAGATACAAGAAAGAAGATCCACAACGATAAGTTTTGAAAAAGACAAAACAAGAAACCATTCATTGTGCATGTTCTCGGGGGCAAGGATATTAATCTGCAGTTTTCCCAGATTTCAATTTGATTTTTTTACTACCGAACATATATTTCGAAATGTAATCTCTAGAGAGTTCAATCGACTCCATTTACGACTTTTCTGATGTTTCAGATATATCAAGAACATGGGGTTCGAAGCTAATTTCAGAATATTATCATGCTTTTCAAAATCAATGAATATTTCGTTGTATTCTTTGATTTATGCATTAACGCTTAATTTGTAACATTCATTGGAATTTTCCTAACCTCCCTTTATCACTTCTGTTAGTACAGAAGTGTGTTCTTAAGAGAGTTTCGACTGAGAAAGAAGAGAGCTAAAGGAAAAATTGGTTTCTTTATGTATGCCTGAATTCTTTGTCTCGTGTCATATATAAATTAACACTTACCTTGCGTAGAAATCTACCGTCATTTTGCTTTGTGATTACATTAAAGAGAAAAGTGACATTTTTGTGGAAATCTTTACGAGATAATCCATAGTACCGATTACTTTATTGGAAATATTATTTTTCTTGTAAAGATACAATCTTTACTAATACCGGCCCTTGCAATGATAGGCAAAATCATTATTAATTATCTCGTCATTCACTAAGACTGATTGAATTTGCTTAACTATAGTTTACAATATCAAAAACTTTGAATATTTGATTTGGCTCAGAGATTTCGATAATGTAAAATAAAATAAAAAAACGTAATCAGGGCATCTGGATCAGGAAGTTTTTTTTGTTGTTTTTTTATGTGTTATAAATCCTTCGTCGTTTCCTCGCAAAGATGGCACCTCAACTGTACACACATTCGCTGACTTACAAAACTTTAGCCCAACTTCACGACATAAATCTTTAGAATTATTAAGAATATAAATTCATTCTGTATTCCCCTTTAGAGTGTCCCCAAGAAGTAATTCCTTTTATAAATGAAAATCCTCTGTCATGACATAAACAGAGTATAATACTTGTGCTAAGTCGGTAGAATCAGTTGATTTATGTAAACTTACTGAATGATATACGATCTCCCTTTTATTTTGTTTTTGAGTTGGTCTTTTACGTTGAGATCTGATTATGCTGTCGATCAGCGTTTCTTGAAACTGGCATTTTTTCCAGGCTCAACTTACTTCTCAACCAGTTTTTAATGCAGGGCATCGAGGAGGCTGATTACTTAGTTATAGCATTCGTTGCTGGCAAAAATAGATAGAGTATTCACTAAAGACCTGTCCGAGTGGACTTGACTTGCTGTGGTACTAGCTAGTTTAGAAAAGAACATTTCTACAGTCCAGACAAACCTTGGTAATCCGGAAAAGACGGGTAGGGATTATATCTGCTAACCTAGTCAGGATCCAAGCATCCTACAACTCTGATTATGCATTCTATCATGATGCCTCATCCTTTATACTTTATAGCTTACTTCAATAGTAACATCTCCTTGATGTAGTAATGATAAGCTGTCTTTAGCTTTCCAGCTTTTAATTCCTGCAGGGCAATCTTTCGAGGCTAACTTTCTAGCTTGGCATGTTTATTTTCTTTATGAGCTAAACAATGTTGATACGTATCGTACTTTTTATTGTTGAAACTGTGATATCACAGAGCGAACAAATAATTATATCTCTATCGTCAAGATGATATCTTGATACCTACTCATCATTTAGAGTCCGTTTTTTCTCTTGTTAAACACGATGGGAAGGAAAAGGAAAAACAAAACAAAAAGAGAGAAAACACCCATCGATAAAATAACAACCAGATGTGACATGCCTAGAAGTGGGTTAAATACTAACTGATAAAAACTAACAATGTATAGAATATGTCGTGAGATGGGCGAAAAATGGCAAAAAAAAAAAAACACCCAAAATGGCCATTTACGATTTTTTTAAAACTTGAAATTGATAGAATATCTCCTTTTCGTGATTGCATAAAAATCAATAAACAAGACTTTAAAAGGCTGGATTTTTCTTGAGTAGTAATTTTATCAATGGGTCAGGTGGTAGTCGGACAGACAATATTATTCTTTTCCATCATCGTCCTCCTTCGTTTCCTTTCCTTCTTCCTTCTACAACCATCACGAAGGGTGGACGAATCGTTGAACCCATAGTTCTTTTCTGAACACTTGATCTTGATAAAAATATTGCTTATTTTTTAAAATATCATACTATTTCTATAAATTTTATGAATCAAAAAAATTAACATTTTTTCATTATAACTTATTTTATAAATTAAATGAATCAACATTTTATCAATTGTATTTTAATTACTCCTTATATTATTTAAGAATAAACAGAAGAGGATAAGGGGTCAGATACTTCACAGTGTGGTAATAGGAAAAGAGAAGAGAAAACAAGTTAAATAGTTTCATAAGCTAGGTATGAAAGAAAATCAGGTAGTTTGGGAAAAAATTTTGCATGCAGCACTAATCTATATATTTGCATGAATCTTACATAGAATCATAGACCGATAACAAATATTGGAAGGGATAAGGGGGAGAATTACAAAATACTGAGAAGAAAGAGGATTCATGAGATAATGAATAACATTTGTTGTCAACACCCGTAAGTCAAGCTAGTTGACAATGCTTCTTTTGATTAAAAAAAAAGATACATTTCATAAATTTTCCCTTAAGCTAGTTATACATCCTCTTGTGCAATCATGCTGTGACTTTAATACTGGGTTTCCAAAGTGCAGGTCCCGGCTCCATAACTGGGTCACAAGATCATGCAGATTGAGTTGCAGGGTAAATTAATATAACAGTAAGTGAGAAAAATATTGGCGACAATGATATGATTAAAGTATGAAATATGGATATATCTAATAATCTTATTATTACCTTTCTCGTCGATAATTTATTTGTTAACTTTATTAAATCATAACAGTATAAGTAGCCTTAGCAAGATGGAAGTGCGACAACAGACTTTTAATGAGAAAGGGAGAGGATGACGGTTGATGGGAGGTAAGATTCGATTCTCACGTGCACAATACGGTGAGTGTGTCATTCACACTTTTACGCCTTTGAAACGAACAAGTGTCTAGCTGCATATGAACTTCAACGGTGTGAAGTGTTCTTTCTTTAGTTTTGATTAAGGTAATGCCCAAACCATTTGATAAAATGAGACGTTCATTATGTGTCAGTGGGTCGAGAGGTTATTTCATGAAATAGAAGTGTTTTTTCAGTGGTCCCCTTCATGCTTATTTTAGCAATTACAGCTTACCGTATTTTTGTTAGCTAATTAAATGTCGATAAAAATAGACTGACTGACTAACTCTGGCCTCTAGCCCTGGCGTATTATTTCGATGATAACAGCTTAGTTATCAAAATGCCGTTTTTAATTACCTTTATTCAGCAAATAACAAATCGGTTAGCTGTAATAGAAATAATTATTTATTGTGATAAACGGTGAAGCGCCTATCTCTTCAGAGATATCTTCCACAGGATTATATACGACCAGAGATGGTCTCAGTTTCCTTTGCTTGCCTCAACTTATTGATCCTTGCTAGTTTCAAGTCCTGAACGAGACTAGGACTTCATGTTTGTAAATCTTATGTCCACACTTTGGTATAGTACAAAGGGTAACTTTACTTTAATCTCACAACTTAGAGTGTACTCAATTAGCAGCTGAGTGCACTGGGAGATTTGTCGTAATGAGTTTTCCATACTCTTAGCTCATATTGAGAATCGAACCCCAAACCTTCTATATGTGAGGCAGACATACTGGTGTGGTGACCACTAACAAAAAAAAAAAAACAAGACATGCCTCGTTTATTCATTGGCTGCATTTTCTCAACCTATCTTGATATATTAACAACTCTCAACGCAACAGCAGACATTGGACTTGTTTTGACGGTCTATCACAGGAACGGTGCCAGAACGCCACAAGCGTTGACCTTTCGTGGTATTACGTAAACAACATGAACTTGATATAGAATATAAAATCAAGTGTAATTATATTCAAACATTTCAGTTATCTTCCATAGGTTTACGGCTGCAGTAATAACAATACTGATTTTGATTAGCTAAATCTACTGCACAACTTTCATTCTACTCTCAATATTTGACTGTTGAGAGCATTGGGAATATGTAATTAACTAAATTTCCAAACTCGACACTTATACCAAGATTCGAAACCGACACTTTCTGCATGTGAGGCAGACGTGCTAGTGTGGTGGCAAATAATAGACAGCACCCAAAATATTCCTCGTTTATACATTCCAGCTTCCAGTGACTTTTCATCACAACTTTAGCTCGGCAACAATTAAACAGTGCAATCAGGTAAAAAAAGAGCAAGCACACGGTAAGAATCGAACACCGACCCTCTAGCTAGAGGGTTTCCAGTAAACGCCAGGCCTTTTTAACCATTTAGCCAACAGTAGGGAAAAATATCATCCTACAATTTCAACTTGATCACTCAGAACCGATATTTGAAATATTGTAAATTATTACTACTGAGTTTTGTGACTATCCACTCCCAGATTAATTTTTTTTGTTTTTATCGAAAGAAATCAGGCTGGGTACTTCCTTAGTAAGTAAATACTTTAATAGACCGAATCTGAATAAAGAATAAGTCCCAGAACTGAACTCACGGCTTCAGAATAAAAATAAATAGTGGCGAAAATTAGACATAATGATTTACGATACTTAATCTTGAAAAAGAAAGTAATATCCATACATCAGATTAATGAATCACTATGGCTAGCGCATGTACCATAACAGATTATCTAAAAAAATGAATATAAAATTATCTAAAATAGGGATATTTTATCTAAAGTTATCTGAAAAATTTCAACTTTAGATTTTGGCATTTATCTAATCTAAAATGATCTTTAAAAAATAGATCTATTATCTAAAATTACCTCAAAAAGATTTGGGTATTATTGGTCCAGAACGATCATAGAGACCCTTAAAAGTGGAGAAAGCAGTGATCAATAAAGTTTCTCTCGCTTTTTGATAGATCCCTAAACATTCTGGATTGAAACAAAATAAACGGTAGAATAACAATCAACGCCGTTAGATACAAACTAGGGGACCAAATAAGCATTAACGTTCATTATAAATTGATACACACCTAACAATCTCTTCTGAGGGGGGATGAGAAAACAGGGAAAAAATGTATACATAATGAGTAAATTGGTATGGCCTGCACAGGTGAAACATACATATATACATAGCCAGGCAAAATCATTTGAAAACTAAAGAAATCCATATTGACTTTGCTGATAGCTTTGGTTGACAGTTCTTAATTGAACAAAATGACTTTTTAAAGCTAATATTTTAGCTGATAACATTAGGACGATAAAAGTATCATACAGTTACACCTGTCTTAACAGAAATAATCTGTCTTACAAATCATCTCGTTATTTGGATATACGTTGAGTGAATCTGAAGAAAGTAGACCACTACATCTACCTGTATCAACGGATCCCCACCCCCAGAATCCTCAAAAGAAGAAATTAGGCAAAGAATCACTCCAGGTTAGCGAGCAAGCTCTATCTTCAAGATCAAAAAAATCCTAATGATTCTAAAAAGAACGGTGGGAAACCAATTCATACTCTCGATATTGACACCCGGCAACTGGTGTAAAAAATGCAAATAATATAAATAATGATAACAGGATTCAACCCTGCAGACAAGTGTTATCAGTACAAACAGGAGATCGCCATGGAAAATGGAATCCTCAAATTACTCTGGGATTTTGATATCCAAACTGACATATATTTCGATATCCAAGACTTGATTTGATGATTGTGGACAAGGGGAAGAGAACCTGGCAAATAATAGACGTGGCTGTGCCTGCAAGTTACAAAGTAGTTATGGAAGGAAATGAAAAAAAAACTAGGGAAAGACCTGACAAAGGAACTGAAGATGGCGTGGGATATGAAAGTCTGGGTAGCGTCAGTAATTGTAGTTGCACTCAGAACCGTATCAAAGACACTGGAAACGAAATTGGAGGGACTGGGGATAAAAGGGAGGACCGAGACTTCCTCAAACCACAGCACTACTGGGGACAGCACGATTACTGAGGACAGCACTGGAAATATGAGATCAATGCCCCCCAGCTGTTAGCGATGACCTAGAAACCAAGGAAAAGGGGAAATTGTACAAGCCACAGCGCTTCTACAATAATCAATAGGGATAGGAGTGAAGGGTTAGAGAGCTGAGGAGACTTACTGTCACCCAATCTTCAGCGATAACCAAAGGCAAGACTGCTGCAGACTATGGGAGTGCAAGAAAAAGGGCAGGAGATTTGATGAGACTTATAATAAAGTGCTATTTTTCAAGGTTTGCTATTGAATAATAGATATATGCATATAAAAAGTCCATTGTGAAGAACATTGGATGGTTTTCCTATCTTATCAAATTACGTAAATGACTTTGTTCACAAATAGCAAAGAGGCACAATTGGATTTTTCCCATCCTATGTAACTACTATATCATCTGAAAAAAACTAATATTTCTGCTCACTTTTATGATATAGCCGTGAGCTAACATCATCTTTGGGGGTTGGCAGATTTGACAGCTTCAACCGAATTTATTGGCAAATTTCTGACAGGATTACTGATTTTAATATGCGGAGAACAAATTGCCTCATCCTTGGGGACTACTGGAGTATTAATTGCCGTCAGAAACTTTAGTCGCTTCAGAGCGTCCGTGTTCCAAGATAAAACTCAGTGATAGATACTGTAGCGAACAAAATAAGAGTACGGTCTATTCAAACGTAGTTATTATTAATAGTAATCGCCACTGGACTGTGAAATTCATGGAAATTGTAGCTCATCCTATATAATACAAAAAGCTTTTATAGAAAGTGGTTTTGGAATGAAGAGTATGACATCAAACGAAGCCAATTGGCTGTGTTATTTTGGCCCGTATATTTTTTTCTTATGAAGGTTTTTTCTCGAATATCTTTTTTCGGGGCCATTTGTTGCCTTGAACGAACGTCCACAGGATCGATCAACGAAGTCTACACCTTTAGTGATAGATTTCATACGAAAAAAGTCTCTCATGTAAGTAGCCGACTTTTTATTCAAGTTGTAAAAATCTTACTAATATATTCCAAAATGGAAAATTTAGCTAGTTTCTTTTTTCGACGTTTTTAATTATTTATTTCATTTATTTATCAAATGTCTGTCTGTCTATCTGAATGTGGGTCTGAAAACGATCCTCAAGATACTGAATAAGAATGAAAATAATCATAAATGAAACTATCACAGTCAACAATTGAAAAACCCTGGGGTCAAAAACAGGGGTCATGTAGGAAAAGATCAACAAAGAATATATATGGTCAGAATAATTTTTTTATGACATCCCTGGCATGTAATATAGAATAAAAACATCTAAAAACGTTTGAATTCTGGAGAATCTAACCATCATTGGTTGATCTCTCAGAATGAGGACAGGAAAGAGAAAAAAAATTCTTTCTTTCTATATATAATAATATTTTTAGATGGGTACTGATTCCAAAACTCAAACTTTGAGACAAAACAGTATAGCCAGGAGCATTGGAATGCCCAAATACATTAACAACACACAACTCGAAAATGCACGCATATGTGCATACACATAGACACACACACACACACACACACACACACACCCACATACGCTCCTCTATTCAAGGTTGAGCACTCTTGAAGTGAGGTAACCCATCAACCCATCCATTGTAAGCTTATGCAATGCTATAGGAATAGAGCACTCTGGTAGAGGATGGATTTATGTGTAAATGAATATATCGCTTAAATTCAGGCTTGCTGACTGTCCAGTTCCGTAGCTCAGAGGTAGGATATCGGTCTCAAGATCTGAAACGGAGGTTTTAATCCTGCATCGTGGTACTGGATGGGTTAATGAAAGTCTACAGCCATACTGAAGAGATGTAATACATCGAAACAGCTGTCTGTGGATTACACAATCATATATATATGTATATATATATATATAAAGGATTGAATCCTTTACCATCTTTGATGTGTATGAAAGTTTGACTACATAATTCTTGATAACTATGAAATCTTAGAGATTTTTTTCTCCTAACTTGAAAATATTTTCGTTAAGTGAAAATTCCTCCTAAGGGCCCTCCGTTATAAGCGGTATAACAATATTTTTCTTGCAATGAAAACGCATTCAGTTTGCATTCAACGTAGAAATCAATCGGAAAGTAAGTGGCACTCGTTGTCAAAGGGAAGTTTGTTCGAGACGAGAAGGCGAGGGATGTGTTTTGATGATTTGTAAACTCGCAGGATGCATAACGCTGTTCAGCCAAAGAAAATTGTCACCATAGGTTTCTCCAGTTTTCAAGTTGGTCTGGCTGGTTATGTATGTATGTATGTATCTATGTACGTATGTATAACCGTGATTTTCGTGGTATTTCTTTCTTCTTTTCAACATGTTTTTTTATCATGACGGCAGCATTAGTGGCAGTCGAGGTTCGGTATCAGTGAGGAAAGTGAAGGCAGATTGAATAGGAAAGGGAGTTGTCTTTCTTTTCCCATTACTTTTTGACAGAGAAACCAAGCAATCAACATACACACTGAGCATCATATATTAGGATGTTCGGAATACAGTTACGTATTTTCCTGCTATGAATTATAAGCCGACCAACCAACTCAAGGCAATGGTTAAATGGTGTAGAACACCTGGATTTAGTTCAGCGTCATTTGTATCAGGCAGTGTGTGATTCGTTGTGTATAATAGAATCCAACCCCATGGAAGTTGAAGAGCAATAAAAAAAAAATTTTTCAATTCCACAGAATTTCTTCCCGATGAGGAACTAAAAATTCGCTTTCCCGTTGGGCTGCTGTCATTGATAATGATGGCGATTACATAATTGGTGAATAGTATTAAATCAAACTTCACTGGCATTTGTTTTTTTCATCTTTTTTCTTCTTTTTCCGAACACAAAGATACACAATTATTTTCTTAATGCATTCATACTTAAGATACATTTACAATCCTTAACGATTACCAAATCCATCATTAATACTTCAGTCCCGTTTCCTTTCAAAAGTTTATTTATATACCTCAAAACTATATTAAGTCGTAACTACCCAAAATAATTCAAATTCACTATTTGATTTCAATCAATCTGTGAATAGTTTCCTCCTTCTATGATGTTAAGATGTTTTTCCTACGGACCAATACGTTTTCCTTTAACTTGTAATTCGAAAAAGAAACGAAAGTCTCCCCTACCATTTCTGCTCTTCCAATAACCAATGAAAACAAAGCAAAAATCTTTCAAAAAGGCATGAATGGAAACAATAACAGGTTTGGTTAATCATTCAATAGAAACTGTCATGTCATCAATATATTTTGGTAGCACGCCATGTTGGTGGTTATCGATTAAAAAATTCGAAAAGGGGGTGATCAATGAATAGATTACTTCTTTTGCAATTAGTTGGGCATTGATCATCAAGAAAAATCAGAATTTTAAAGAAACAAGCAGATATGAACAAATTAGTCGATTAAGCATAAACTTACATTATAAATTCGACCCCCTACCCCCAACTAAAACCTATTCGAAGGGAGAATTTTGAACAAACAAATGAAAGCATTTATTGTACACATAATGAGGAATAAATATTGAAATTTTCAGCCTTCTAACTCCATTGGTGTTACATACATACGTAGCCAGCAAAAACTGAAAAAACTATATGGATAATTTAGGTGACAGTTTTGATGACAGTTTCAGTTGAGAGTTTCTGATATTGAAAAAAAGAAGAAAAACCTCAACGCCAACGATTCGTAGAAAGCATATTAGCATTCAATTCAGGTTGAAGAATTACTTATTTTCAGCTAAATAAATTAATTTCCGGTCCGGTTGGAATTCGATGATGAACGATTGTACGGGAGACCCGTTGCCGCTATGGTAGACAGGAAGAACAAAAAACCGATTTGAATTAAAATGAATTGATTTAGACACATTGAAATTATTCCAATCAGAAACATTGGTTCACAAAGGCCAAGAATTGATAGCAAATTAAGATTCTAATATAATAATCAAAAAGACAAAAAAAAAAGGGAATAAAGAATTGTTTTGAAAATATATGTAAAAACGACTTGGCTAAAATTGGCGTAGCAAGTTTTATTTTTGTATCTTGCTTTCTTTATGAAATTACATTAATGTTATAGATTTGAATGCAGCTAGCCTTGGAATGGAAAGAAGGATATTTAATCACTTGAAAGAAATTCATTCAGTTCCACACTTTTCAGTATTGAATTGATCTGAAGAAAACACTTCAAAACCACTGGGTTTATTCTACTCTGTCATTCATGGAGCGTAGTATTATGATTAGCCTAACTATCCTGCAAGGTGGGGTTGGGTTAAGCTAGTGCAAGGAGTTGTAGCATATGTTCTGAATCAAAAGGACAGACCCCGTTCAAAAACTGCGACGTTGTATATACGGTTTTGACATTTGATTACAGTTGTTCTTGTATTAAGACTATTTCTCTTCAGTTGAGTTTTCAAAAACGGCCTAAATGAGAATCATTATCGAATCAAAAATAAAACAAAAAATATCCTACTGAACACAATATAGTTCATTTTGAAATGGGAAAGTTATATATATATATGTATATATATATATATATATATGTGTGTGTGTGTGTGTGTGTGTGTGCGCGCGTGTGTGTGTGTGTGGTGTATACATTGATTATAGACAATGTATAGTCTGTTCTCTTTCTCTAATTCCTTCTTTCTTTTATTTTTTGAATGCATTAATTACAAGCACTGTATAATATACTTTCATTCTTTCTTTTTCGTACTCTCTATTTTTTTTCTTGAAAATTTATTCTCAAAAAAAATATACTATGACATAGTGTGTTATAAAGGGGACAAATAATCCTTTCTCTTTTCTCGTTCTCTATAACGTGCCCTCCTATCTTTACCAATGCTTTATCTCACTTATTATGCCCCAATCTTATTAAAATAACAGCTGTCATCTTTTGCTTGGAGCGCTGTCTATCTTTCTTCAATCTATCTCACTTCAGGTCACTTCATTCCTTAGAAACACTGTTAACGTATTCAAATCTGGCCCTGCCTAGATATTTTGAGGATTCTTAGAAGTGCAACGAGATTACATTGTAGCTTATAATACACATAAGTATTGAAATATAAATGTTTTACTCGCATTTGTAAATCAGTTTTTTTTTTTATCCACTAACCAGACATATTATGTCAGACATGTTCGACCTTTCAGTTTTAGTATAATGATATCCAATATCTCTGGCCCAATTGTACATATATATACGCATTCATATATGTACAACATTCGCATTAATTATTGAGTCAAGATGATAACTCCAATGGAAGGGGTCATTTTGCTAAAATCGCCAATCAAAAACACCAAGTTGTTTATAAAATCTGTGAGCAGCATAATATTGTAATAATCTAGGATCACTAGATCGGAATTTATATCTTTCGAGCATTCAGTGCGGGGTCCCAGAAAATATGGAACCAGTAGTATTTTCTCCTTTTGCTACATCGTCAATCCAGCATTGTTGCAAGCAAGTAATGAAAAGTCTGTTCCTCGATAAATGTTCTCTGTGTATACATATTTGTCAGATGACATATAAAATCTGGACCTCAAAATTGATTCAAATCAAAAGCACGAATTTTCAGGTTACATCGTAATCGAAATTCAATTCAATTCCGAGCAATATTTTAGGTTGAACGTCGACTTTGTGATAGATTAGCTCGAAGAGACATCTTCTACGATGCTGCAACTATGATTGAAAACAATGCATTTTTTAGTTTGGGATCAGCTGCAGCTATTGTTGATGATGATCTAAATTTTCAAACGAAAACGATTTAGCCTGAGATCAACAGCAATCTCATAGTTGACGATTCGAGTGAATCCAAAAATGATAAATAGATAAGGATTTAAATCAAAATGAAAGCCAGCTTTGCTCCGATCGGGCCAGTAGATTATAATCAACAGGTTTTCCAAATTTCGTGATACTATTCATCCATTATAATCGTTTATGCTGTTAGAGGGATTTAGATTAGATACATTTCTCTCTTGTCTTGATTAAATTGAATTAGGTTTCGATTATGGTGTAATCTGGAAATTTGAGCTCTTGACGTGTATTAATTTTAGGGTCCTGATTCTACATTTCATTCTTTTTTCATTAAAATTGAATTAAATTTTGATTACGGCGTGATCTGAGAATTTGTGTTTTTGACTTGAATTAATCTTAGGGTCCTCATTCAACATTCTCTCTTATTTGTCGAATCGGCTGAGCTTAAAATCTTTCGATATTTAATGAGACACATGACTGTGAAAGTGTGTTGGTCTATTATCAATGTAATATTACGAAAGAAATCACGATCAAATTTACAGAATGACAAAAAACTAAATCAGGAAGTAAGATGAAGATCCAAAAAGAGAGGATAGAAGAAAAAAAAGCGAAAATAATGATGAAAAAAAGACGAGAAGTAGGGGTAATGATTGAAGATGATGAAGAAAGATAAATAATAGAAAAGATTGTGAATCAACCAACGACAGAGAAAAAAGTAATGATTAAACTTTTAAAAAATAAAACATACACGTCACCCCAGCCATAAAAAAAATCACCTTTGTACGTCCGGTAGTGCTGAAACAATTAGACAAGAACCCAGGAAGACCTCCATTCCTTTCTTTTTTTTCTTCTTTTTTTATGGAAGTTTCTAGATGTTCAGGGGGGTAGAAAATTAATATCTAAATCCAAATGAAAAAAAACGATTTTTAGATAATGTTTAGCGGGGTAAGGCTGACGCACGAAAACTACCAAGTGAAAAGGGAACAATACCTCGTCACTTGGCTGGTTGGTCGGTCAGGTCAGTAACTGTGGCTACGCCGATAAAGGGAGAGAAAGAAGAAGAAAAAAGGGTCCTGAGAGAAAACTGCACAAAGAA
This sequence comes from Thysanoteuthis rhombus, assembly GCA_963457665.1. Lineage (NCBI taxonomy): Eukaryota > Metazoa > Mollusca > Cephalopoda > Oegopsida > Thysanoteuthidae > Thysanoteuthis > Thysanoteuthis major. The sequence continues at coordinate 12,882,441 of OY735208.1, forward strand.
AAGAACGAACAATCATTGGTATAATGTTATTAAGAGGCTCAACTATTGTGGGGAATGGTCAGTTCACTGCATTATTATCGTCCGTTGTTGATTACTTAATTTCAAGAGACAGTCTCGCAATTTGCCTACAAACCCAACAGATAACGTGGACTCTTATGAGAAACTGCCAAACAAAACTGTCAATATAGATTTCTACGTTTTTTTTTTCCAATTGGTCGAGCTGGTCCGTCCAGCTGGCTGTTTTGCTCTACATGCATCACGCGGACAAACAGCACCATGAGCTACAGGGATGAAAATCTGAACAATAACTCCTTATTATGTATTTTTTTTTTAATTCTTTTCAAAAATTCGTTTTTCAGTGGGGGTATTCAATTTACAAATATAATTTTATGCTAAACTTTTCCACATTTTGTGTCAGCTTGTTCTTAAAAATTCAGACATTTCAGTATAAAAAAAGAAGTAACTGATTCATTGATCACCCCTTTTTTCTAAATTTCCAATTGATCACCCACACACAATATACTACCAAAAGACATTGGTCTTGTGACAGTCACTATTGAGCGACCAATCATAACTGTCACATTATTAATTGAATCTCGTGGCAGACATTCTGCGACTTATTGCTTTCATCTTCGAGGATGAGAAGTTGCCAAACCTTTAACATTATTGTTGACAAGATATGGGTCTGATATAAGTAAAATCTTGCTCGCTTCTTCTCTGTGTTACCTACACAGAAAACTGATTCTTAATTCACTTTCTTTGATAGGCTGAGTGGATTCCAATAAATACTTTGATCGAATGTTATTTGTTTTGATGAAATATAAATTTGACGGATCTTCCGGCTAATTGCAATTTACTAAAGACTGGACAGGGCCAGTAAAAAGCCAAGGCCAGATGGGAAATGTAGGTCTCTTTCTAAACTGATCACTAAGTATTTTGTAAACACTGCTTATGCATATGATATATGGATAGGTATATACATCAACGACGTATGATGCTCAGAATCTTGGGTGTGCTGTGAACTATAGATGTACAAGACATTGAAATATTTTTGTATCTGTAATAAGCAACCGACAGTTGAAGCCTTCTTGGTACAAAGTATAGTGGTCTGGTCCCGATCGTATAAATTAGAAAATTCATGGAAAACAAAATTTAGTTTAAAAACCATTGTCAACGGATAATGGAGTCCAATCATTTTTCCTTTCATTAATTCTCTTATTTCTTTCTATCTGTTTGCCGTTTGTAACATCGAAGGAGCGAGGTGTGAAATTTTATAATTTACGATGGGGACCACTTTCAGTACATTTTACCAAAAAAGCTTTAATTATCCGTTTCTTTTTCACAGACACTAATATATTCTTGCATTTTTGTGCATCCATAGCACACAAGACTGATAAGATACAAAGTATAGAGTGCCAATGATAAACATGTACACGTAGTGTGTGTGATGTACTTGAAATTAACAGATAAGAATAAACAACTAAAACGGTTTATAAACTCAGGAGAAGGACTCCATTGAATAGTGGCTCCTGTAACAGTTAGTTTGTCCGGCTCTGAATTTATTGCAAAAGTGAAAGTTTATTGCATTTAGCCTAATCTGGAAGCAAAACATTATCAAAATCATGACACTTGACTTCCAAAACTTGGAATGCACTTCCAGTATAGTTTACTAACTACCGCTTTACGATTGGATCGCACCGCCGTCTAATTACAAGAGAACTCATTTGGGGGATCTTTATTGTGCATAAATTGAACTTACTTCTTTGTCATTGGAATTTGGAATTTTAGAATCAGGTAAGTCTTTGGTAGAACACGCAACAATGATACGTGTACCCATTTTCATAGTAACAGCTAGGATCGAACTCACTGCGCTGCAGTTATACCGCTAATGACAAAATTAGGTTTCATCATAAAATATGAAACTGAAAAAAGCGGCAAATGTATTTTTCTGCATATAACTATATGTTGTTTGATTGAGCAAGTTATGATAATTGATGTTGAAAGGTGGGTTGATAAAAGAATCCTCATTTAGAAAACACCGAGGATATTTTTCCTAGACTTTTTTCTGGATTTTGTAAAATCCGTATCTCGACATAAAGTACTTAAAGTATTACACATCTTTGATCCTAACTCAATTTCCATGGATAATGGACTTTCCTGCTTTTGTCATTACACGGTAGCACATACGTCCGTATGTATTCACAAGCTTAGCACAGAACTTTAGTTCGGCACTAATAGTCGTGTAACCAGTAAGAATCAAGGTAACTAATTAAATGCTAGATGTGGTTATTGTTTACTGCTCAACAGCAAGCGCACTCAGAGACTAGCATTCAATGATCATAACTTCATCTGACACAGGGCCACTGCTAGCTATCCAGAGGGGTTCGGACTCATGGTGTTGGCAAAGGTATACTGCACTTGCTTACTACCTATTACAGGAGCCAACATGTTGATAGATATTTACCATGTCTCGCTTAATCTGGCTAAAGACCAATAAATTGGGTTCCCAGTGGGGGTGAAGCATTTGAAACTATCTAAGAACTGCGAGGTATATCAGAGGTTGTAATCGTTGTTGATATCACTGAGTATTGGAAACCAAATCCAATGATCAGCAGTCTAGCCGTGGTATAAGAAAGGATATCAAATATTGATTTTTAGATGCGCTAGGATCTCTAAACTCACTGACTGACATACTGAAATGTTAGTTACAACCCTTGCACAGCGCTGCCAACTTAGATGTCACCGAGTTTTGTCTCTTGTATATTGTCTCTGATTTAGATATTTTTCGACTAAATTTAGAGGTTTATGGTTGTCTCTAGATGTCAGAAATCGCTATTTGGATTACTTTTGATAAAATGAGTATTATTTTTATTTATTCTATAGTAATAAAATGAGTAATATTTCCCATAAATCAAATAATACTAAACTAGATAATAGCCATAATAAGTGGAATGAATTGCTGTTCAAAAAAGAAATAGAAAGATAGATAAATCGATTGTCACATCGCCCATTTCGACCCTAGAATTAAAAAATAAATAATTCTTTTAGATTTTGACCCCTCGATTAGGACTCCTAAAAATGAAGAAGGAATCATCCCCTCAACTTTGACCCCTAAAAGTAAATAAAAAAAAGTACTCTCGCATGTTAACCTCTAAAAGTGGAAAATTCCCTTGCACGTTGCTTCCTAAAAGTTGGGAAGATAACCTCTCAATTTAGAATCCAAAGAGTGAAAAAATATCTCCATGCCGATTTCGACCCCTAATTGTAAAAGAAAAATTTCTTTTGATTTCGAAATCTTTCCCCTTAATTTTGATACCAGGAATTTAAAGAATTTCCCCCAATTTCGACAATTAAAAGTTTTCTAAAAATACCTTTGACTTCAACCCTTTAAAAGTGGGAAAATAATCTATTTTTACCCTTATATGAGAACCCGATACCCATTTTGACCCCTAAAAGTAAAAAAGAAAAAAGATTCATTTAGGTTTTGACCACGAAAAGTTCAAAGACAAATTTCCCCTCAGTTTTGACCCCTAAAAGTGAAAATTCTGAAAAATATTCTTTCATGGCGTCATTTATTTAGTCACATCATGGAATCAAACGCCAAAAAGTGAAAAAAAATACCCATCTATTTTGACCTCTGAAAGAAAAGAATCACCCCTCTAAAAAAATGGAAATAAAAAAGAGGACGAGAAGAAATCTCCCTTTCCGATGTTGTCCCTTAAAAGAGATATGGAAGAAAAAATTCCCAAGGATTTTTATCTCCATAAAGGAGAAATGAAAGATCCTTGTTGGTTTCAAACCCTGGAAGTTAAAAAAAAAATCATACTCCACGTGATTGACATAACCTTTGATCCCCAAATTTCGTTTAGTAGAAACATGTACATTGACTGTACTACTTCGAAACATGCACTAACCAAAACACTGCTATTCAACGTGTCTATGTACAACCAATATACATCTGGATATTACATACGTTAAAAATATTTTTACTTCTATCTGAATGAAGAACGCAGTGTAAGTCAATTATTTATCCCCAAGAATGGAGTTGTGAAAAAAGAATAACATAATTCTTCTGCTACGTCATTAAAAAGTAATCTTTACCATTGATGACTAATCATATAGAAAGACCACTCCCTTAGATTTGAAACCCACCAAAAACATATTTTGGGGAGGTGGTTTTAATAAAAATAATTCGCTAAAAACACTACTTAGGGATCAAATTCGTACCCGCAGAAAATTTAAAGGATTTGTATCAAGTAGTTTTTATGAGTATATACATACATACATACAGACAGACTTTTGACGAATTATAATAAAAAGTGTATAAAATACATGTTGAAAAAAATCACGTTTAATTCAATATTATTAAGTGATATATTTTCTTACATTTTAGTTATATAACTTGAGAATCTAGATGTCTCTAGTTGTTTTGGATTATTTTTCGACTCAACTTTAGATGTGAAATTAAGAGTAAACTTGGCAACATTTCCATCATCAGACATAAACACTGCCGCATCTGTGGTCGAACTTTCAGGCCTATTCAACTCTTTTTTTTTTAATCATTAGCTAAAAGGAATCCGGACACAAATTTGAAAATCATCTATACTGTTGTCTTACGACGATATACCATTAGCCTAATCAGACTGCATTTTTATGTCGTACCAAAAGCTGTTTCTTTTGTAGTTCTATGTCATACCAAAAAAATGTCTCTTTTGGTATCAGCAGTGTCACGTTCTCGGTGGGGGGATACTTCTTGACGAGAAGTTTAACTCTTTTTTCTCTTTTCTCCCTTGCTGCGTTCTTGTTGTCCGTATTGGTTTGTTAATTTCAAGAGACAGTCTCTCAGCGTGCCTACAAAGCCGACGGGTAACTTGGGACTTTTATCACATTTTTAATTGAATCATGTGGCGGACATTCTGCGACTTACTTTTATCTAATGGCATGACGTTTTGCCCAACCTTAGACATTGATGTTGACTCCTTTCAAACAACACAGGTCTGGTCAAGCAAACGATGGAAACATGACGAATGTCGTTTGGCAGCTTGCCTTGTTGGAGATGGACGATAAAGATTTGTTACTTCTCTCAACTTTTGTTGGACAGTGATCATTAAAATTTTAGCATGAACTTGCATTGCAAATTTGAAAATCAAAATTTATTTAGGGGGATATTTTCAGAAAACAGACCTAAATTTTTTTTCTAGACGTAATAAATTTTCAACCCTCTAGCTCCATTGGTGCGATTCGTGTGCATGGCACTCGTACACTTACACTGTAATATAAGTGGTCAACCAGTCCAGCAGAATCACCTGAAAACTAAAGGAAGCTATTTTGGCTATGTTTGATAGTTTTACTACGCTATGTTGAGAGTCAAAATATTGGGGCATATGTTAAGATAAATAATCGACGTAGTTCAGTCTGACACGTGGCAATAATATCGGAGCATCCAGTGATTACTAGACTCACTATTCTAAAAATGGTATGCTAACCATCGTGTATCAAGATATCTAATGTTGGCCATATATTGACTCTCGAAGTGAGAACCATGCACAGAAGAGAATCACGCTCTACATCACATGGAGAGATCACCAGACGGCACAATATATTAGAAAAAAATTAGTCAGAGATGTCATACAACCAATCAGAGAACTCGAATGGCAATGGGATGGACTTGTTACAAGAATGCCAGATAACCACTGGACATCAGGGCTAACAGAGATCATATGAAAGACTAAGGTCGACAGAAAATAAGATTGTGTGGCAACGCCCACGATCAAGAAGTCTGGCGAATCTTGGTTGAATTATATGTTCAAAGACGGACACTAAAAGTATGATGATGACGATGATGATAATGGCTAGCTGAGTATAAATTATAAATCAAATTCTCATAACTATTAAATTTGTAACTCTTGATTGACATAGTCTTTAATTTGGTTGATATATTCTAAAATGTGGTTGATTATTTATAATGAGCCCGGAAAAAGGTTTAAACAGAGATTACTGAAGCTATGTAATCTTGCAGAAAGCCACAATGCAATTCTACATTGCCAAGCGCCCGATAAATATTTGATTAGCTTAACCAAGTTTGACAAAAGGCCACAAGAGTGTAGCACCCTATGATCATCCAGCTTAACACAATTTTCCATCGAAATATCATTATCCCTCATCAGACCAAACCGTTAGGTACATTCATTTGTATTACCAAACAAACGTTCACTTAATCAGGAGCCAAGAAATACTTGGATTCGGAGACATCTCTGCTCAACTGAGCCCCTTCAACACAACAGGTACTTTGAGGTACTGAGATATGAACTCCTTCGTGTATAAAGCAAAATTATTTATTTAGTTTTCTAAGGTACTTTTATTTGATGTCATTTTTGTAAACAAACCATTTCAATACAGCAGATATTCTAAGGTACTTGGAATCAAATTATTCTCCTTCTAAAACCAAACAATTTCGCCACAGCGGATACTCTTAATTACAAATAGTCTCTCTACAACAGGGACCCATATGAATTTGGATTAAAACTCAAGAAATTCCATTTTAAATGCATCTTAATTATCATATTTACTTTCAAATCTCTATGCTTTTCTTATAAAATCTCCAATTGGGGTCACCTTGGCAAAATAGTTTTCGCTCTGCTGAAACAACAAACGCAATATCCGGTTGGCACGAGGAGAAGACGTTCATCGAATATTTGCTCTACACAACTCCGATACGATGGACAAGCGCTCTATCAGAATATAATGAGGAAGATCTTGCTTCTCTGATGTCTTCCTACCTCCCGGTGAGTCGGAGATTTTACGCGCTTTATTGAGAAATTAAGGGCCTTGTTAGTGGCCAGCACGAGGTAATAAAAACCATTTAACGAGAGGTACCATGTGTAGAGGAAGCATGGCCGGGCTAGAAAACAGAAGAAAAAAAAAGCAGACGATATAAAAGATGCGTCTGGTTTTGTAAGATGCTGGAGACTTGTACGCGTTTCCTTGTTAAATAATAAACGACGAATTCAGAAACAATTGTCGCCTTGTTTTCTTCCTCTTTTTTTTTGCTTTGTGTTAGTGTAATTTTTATTATTATTTCGTGGCTTTTATTTCCCATTATTTATGGTTCATTCTTCTTCAACATTTTTTTCGTAATATTTCTTTTTGTACCATTTTCTCTTTCTCTGACTCTTTTTTCTATTTCTTTTTCATTCATCATTATACGTTCTCCTTAGGGTTGCTCCATTGCTGCAATCGCCAAAGATGTTTCAGTTTTTTTGCTTCGTTCTTCCACTTCACCTTATATGACCTTCTTTGTCTATTTCTTTTTTGCAACAGCCTTGTCTACGTCGAGACTACCACTTCTTTTCTCCTCCTCCTTCTTCTTCTTCTTCTCCTCCTCTTCTTCTTCTTCTTCTCCTCTTCTTCTTCTTCTTCTTCTCATCCTTCTTCTTCTTCTTTTTCTTCTTCTTCTTCTTTTTCTTCTCCTCCTCCTCCTTCTTCTTCTTTCTTTCTTTCTAGTAGAAACAAATACAATAAAAAAAAACATGGAAGATTTACATTGAAATTACTTACATTTTGTATTATACGTCAGGATCACCTGCAAAGTTTTTCTCAAGTGTTCAAAATGCACCAGTACTGATGGTTATAACAATTATGCTCAAAAATTCTTTTTCTGGTCTCTAGTAAGATATAGATTTTTTTCTAGGTTTGAATTTTCTTTCAATTTTCAACCAATAGAAGATCGATGCATACCATCGAACATTTTTTCTCGTTTATGATGAAACGGTTGTGTCTTCAGGCCCCGAGAATAAGTATTATAAATACTAGGACAGGCCCGTTCAGAAGGTGCAAACTTTCAATAATGACCTTAATAAGAATAGTATAAACAAAGATATTGTCGTTAATAGTTATAACGTTTGAAACACACGTTCTGAAGAATACAGTTCCCCGTCCTTACTATGATTTGATTCAATTTCGTACAACAGAGGAAGAAAATTTGACGGGAAAAAACGCTGATTTTGTTCCTCTCTTTCTTTCCCTCACTTTCTTTCTTTCTTTCTCTCATCCTCTTTTCGACTCTCTCTCTCTCTCTCTCTCTGTCAATACCATACGTATTAAATCTATAAAAGCACGCTCATGAACACTGGTGACATATATATTCAGGCAAAAACTATATTTATTCTAGATTGATTTTTTTTACTGCAATCGAACACTCCTCTCATATCAAGAACCGTAAACCAAAAAGACGTCGAACCTGACACTGCAATGTCCGGGGCACACACCAACAAATCTAGCAAATATCGACTTCGTACAATGGCCATTTATCGCCTTACCTCGGTATACATACACACACAAACACATACATGTGGGTGAACGGGAATTTCCTACCTAATATCATAGTTGTATTCACATATTTATTTCTCCTTTGACATTCTTTTTCGTGAATTATATTCATTTCTTCTTTTGCTTTTACCTGTGAAACCTTCTTGTTCATTTTGTTTTCGTCTTATAATTTCCGCCATTTCTGTAAGATATGGTTTCATCCGAATTGATTTAACGGAATGAGATAATTGGTTTGGAATTTACAAGATTTCTACCCGGATGAACCAACATAAATCCACCAGCTTTGTGTCCTTTTAAACGAAAGTTGTAATATTTGCAAATGTTACTTACAGATATTACCGCTCAAACATATGAAATTAATGTGTATACATATAAGTATATACATTTATGCACACACACACACACATATATGTATATGAATAGGTGCATATATTTATACAAGCATATTTATACATATGCGTATGTACACATATTCATATATATATATACATATTCATATGTGCATAACAATATGAATATATTAGTATAAATCTCTCTATATATATTCATATATATATGTGTGTGTGTATGTTTATATATGTACATACATAATCATATATGTACACATTCATATATATATATATGTGTATATATATATATATATATATATATATATATATATATATATATATATATATATATATATATATATATATATGAATTAAAGAATTCGTTATGTATAGAAACTTATTTGAGATGATACCCCCGGTCGTTACACTGTTTATGAATAACTCACTCTAGACAACGTGAATAGAATGGACAATTGAAAAAAGTGAGGATGCTGCCGGAATCGAGCCTGCCACTGATAGGGTAACCGTTTCAACGTGTTGTTACTGATGGTGGTGTTTGATCAACGCTGCTGGGAGCCATTTTAATATAACTGTATTTTTTAATTCCCCAAAACAGTTCCATCATTAACAACTGGTGATCCCAACGAAGATGAAATCACACATACGATCTCAATATCTGTGTGAAATATTGAAAAAAAAAACATCGAAACAGATATATGAATTACATTAACTTTGGGAAATAATTGACTGAAATGATATAGTTTATATATTTAGTGTTTAAAACTGTAATGCTGTCTAAACTACATACATGTGTATATATTTATGTGTGTGAATGTGTGTGGGTGTTCCTATCACCATTGGTGACGATGATGTGGAGTGCAGTAGCAAAAAGCTTGTTATCTTTCTTAATGCTTCCGAAACAAGGCTTAGGTAAAATAGCTGATGAACTCCATAATAGTGAATAAATGTTAATACATGTATGTAACTAAATAACATGCAGCAAGACCTTAGTATTGAAGAAAATTGTTATGGTATAACATGCTGAAAAACCACTGATCAGATTTTTATAAAAATTCTTGACGCCCATTGAATATGTATGCCAAATTTGTACCTGATTTGTTTGCACTGCATCGCTGTTTGCGGGAAGACAGTCACAGTGACAAACGAAGCCAGTCGTTATATAATAGATAAATCCCTGTCAAATCTTTCTATAGAAATTATTTGATGAGTATTCTCTTTAAAACGTTGATCAAACCTTTTGTTGATATTTCTTATAAGTCATGAATTCAAATAGATATTTACCGATTATGATTTTCTGATATTCATATAATCCTCAACCCATTTTTTTCAAAAAAGGTGTCAATTGACCTATCCCTGTCTAAGTTTGATTTCAGGTTATTAATCCGATTAACCCTCGCCAAAATCCAGTTATTTCATTTGATATTCCCGACTTCTGTTAGTGTGATTAGTATTTCGATGGAAATTGTATATAGACTCTATGCGTAGTCGGGTGGGAGGAGTAGTCAGCGTTGCAAAAAGTCAGAATGAAAGGAAATGAACGAGTGACTAAGGAAACCAATCTTATTAGAAATTGTAAAGCAAAAACGTCATCAAAACTGTCAAAATGGGTTTCTTCATCTTTCAAGTCGGTCTGGCTGGTTGAGTATGTATTCATGTATCGAACATACAGGCAGCACGAATGTAGCTAAATAGCTAAAAAAATCATCATTTACTCTTTAATATGTCTAGTAAAAAACGTTAAAAAGAAGGGTGTATAACCAATGCATCCTCCCAATAGTCACTTATCGAGCTGAAACATGGAACCTAACCAAGAGACAGATCCACAAATTGAAAACCACGCAACGTACACATGGAAGAATTATGTTGGGCCTTACATGGAGAGATCAGAAGACAGCATAGTACATTCGGGGAAAGACAAGTGTTAAGGACATCATAGAATCCATTAAAAATCTTAATTGACTGTGGGCTGGCCATGTTGCATGAATGGTGGGAAACCGATGGACATCACGACTCACGACACGGATCCCCCAAGATCACATGCACAACCTAGGCCGGCAGAACATCAGATGGAGAGACGAGCTAGACTGATTCAAAAGGTACTGGCTCCGCAAATCCCATGATAGAGGTGTGTCGAATCCTGGAGAATGTCTATGTCCAACGACGGACTTTGAAAGGATGATGATGATGATGATGATGATGATGATGATGATGATGATGATGAAATAAGTTTTTTTTAGTCCGGGTTTCAATTTGCCATGTACATTTATGCTAAATTGATACCTTAGTTTTTGTCCAGTATCATTTGATTGCTTCTTTTTTTTCAAAGTCCAAACTTCTTTAGTTGTCGCTACCTACAAAAAGGTGAGAGAAGTAAGTTACTCATCGATCACCTCTTTTCCAATCTTTTGGTTGATCGCTCTCAACACAGCATGCTGCCAAGAGACGTTAGTCATTTGTCAGTTTCAATTGAGTGACTAACCAACCATGTTTAATTACCAGTCATATGTGATCAGTCCCAGCCAATGAAATTACGGCACACGAAATGTTAATAACTAGACATGGACGCTAAAAGTAATGCGAAGCTCGGCAAATGCTGATAATGAAGACGAGAGCAATGCTATCTACAGTTTTGTACTGAAGCCTCAGCTTTTTTTTCTTTCTTTTTGTAGAGATGACGCGTTGTTGACAATGATGAGACCCTTTCAATTATCAATAACATTTGCGTACATTTGTGAATAATACAATCCGTAGCCAATGCAATGTTTCGGCTGCCTCCTAATCGTTGCAAAATGATATCAGCCTCTTGGGTTTTGTCAAAATATATTACGCTTTAAAATGGCTGGCTTATTAAGTTTAGTAAAAATACAGGTCGGGTTAGATTAGACTCTCAATAAGAACCGTTTTGTGACTGATATCTTTTGGCAACACACCATATTGGGGATGATCAGTTGAACAATTGGAAAAAAGGGATGATCAATGAATGACACTTTTCTAGCTTTTTGTTGGATTACTGAATGTATTAAGATCGTCTAAGGGATGATAAAAAGAAAGGCTTTGTTAGTTACTCGATAGAAAACCGTTACGTGTCCAATGTCTTTTGACGGAATGATGTGTTAGGGGTTATTGATTGAATAAATAGAAATAGGGAAATCAATGAATAAATGATTTCTCTTGCCTTTTGCTGGGTAGAGATCACCAAGAAAGAGGCTTCAATGAAGCCGGACATGAACAAAGGGATCAATTTAGCATAATTTTGAATTGAAAATTGACACCCCCACACAAACAGTTTTGGCGACGGTTTTTGTTGACGTTCTTTTAATAGTAATAATGTTTTCGTTTTTCCCCCCAAATAAATAAAATTCTCTCTGTTTAAAACCCAGTGATTCATGATCGAAAACATTTTTTTTTTCTTTCAGGAAATTGCCCTCTCATCATTTGTACCGGTGAAAAAAATCACTTGTTTCTCTCAAAATACTGGTATGTACGGCTTTCTAAACGTTTGCTTCACACCACTTTTTCGCCTTCACGAAAAAAAAAGGGAAAAGTGAAGATAATGTCTACCGTTTGTTTTACAGCGAACCGTAAGAGAGAGGGGGGATCGAACTCTAACTCTCTCTCTCTCTCTCTCTCTCTCTCTCTCTCTCTCTTTCTCTCTCTCTCTCCCCCCTCTCTCTGTCTCTGTTTTCATCATCACCAGTTTGAGGGCTAGTGGAACGGGCGATTCTTTCCCTGTATAAATTAATAGTAATTGCCACTTCAATTTACGCTATTTTGGCTTAGAGAAGTTCTCTACTTTCAGGTGAGGGAGAAAGTTCGGGTTCAGTGCTGTCATTTTGATTTTTGATGATCACCTGCAGCTGCAGCAGAAGCTTTCCAACGTCTGTCATTTGACATACATCTTCCGCAAGATTTGTCAGATCTTTCTATCATACGTGTCACGGATCAAATATTTTCTGAAATAGTCTAATTCGTCTCTCCATCTTGTATTCTGCCGGCCTTCGCTTTGCATATGATCTCAGGGGGTCTATGTTGTGAGTAGTCATGCTCAGCAGTTGTATGTCATTCTTGAAAAACAACCAGCCCATTGCTTTTTGAGTTCTCAAATGGATTCCTCGGTGATTCGAACTCCTGTCTTTTTTCTTTAATACACTGTGCTGTCTTGTGATCTTTCATGTGAGGTTGAGCATGAATCTTTCATATACGCGTTGCATGGTTCACAGTTTCTTGATTAAGTTCCATGTCTCTGCTCCACAAGTGACTATCAGGGGGATGAATCGGTTGTATACTCTTCTTTTTAGGACTAATGGGATTTTCTTGTTCTCCAAGGTTGAATTTACTCTACCAAAGTGAGTGATTTTTCTTGATTTCTTCTTCTTTTGAGGATTTCATGGAGATTCGTTGTGTAAAGTAGACCTAGTGGTCTATACATAGCACTTTTCAAACATTCCTCAGAAAACGTTTATATGGCTTTTAATATACCTAACATTATATCGGTGTTATTAACATGATTTATGCAGACTTTTTGACGACAAAGAGCGGATGAACTTAGCCTTATTAGTCAAGGTTCAATGACCTATGTATGTTACACCGAATGGTAAAATCGCTTAATTGGCGGAATTTACTTGTTCTTTGCAACAAAAAAAAAGGTTTAATTTCACTTTACTTAGATTTTTGATCGTGAAAAAGCTGTTATATATCTTGGTTTTGATTAAATGAACCTTTGATCAAGGTGGAACAAGGTATTTATTTTCTCTTTGTAAAAAAGTTGAAACTACATAATTACTGATTTTTTGTAGAAAAAAATTCATTCTACTAAATTTTGATTGTGAAAAAATATTTGCTTTATTTTCTTGTTTTGGTTACATAAACTTTCGATCAAATTAAAACTACGTATTCTTTTTTTTTTCAGTGTAAATTTTGCAAATTTGGCAGTTTCAACGACTCTACGTAACATATACTAGGTCTGTTTTGGAAACATCCAGCCATTTTGAATATTCTGAGAACCATTCTAGATGCAAGTTGGTAACCGATTAGAGGGAACTCTCCTACGTATGCATGAACAGACATTCATTTGTTGGTCATTCAGTCTGTGGTTAGACGCCATTGAGTTAGTTTATATTCTGTATGACGTTCGATTTCATCCAGTTTTTGTTCATTTGTTTTTTTTTAATTTTTTTTCTTTCTTCTTTCCTTTTCTCTCTCTCTCATCCGTCTGATTATTTTTCTCTTCTGTTTTTTCTTTCTTTTTTTCCCTTTCCTTGGAAATTGGAAATGCTAATAGCAAAGCGTTGCTTCCTTTAAATTTTGTGTGTTGGAGTGGAATTCGATCCTGCAGTAGCGAGGCCTTTTCTTCTTTATCAGATCACCGTAGCCTTACAAATGGCCTGCATGACAGACCGACAAAGCAACAGAGTGGGCTACAGTTTCTTCTATCTTTGCTTCTCCGTATGTGTGTGTGTGTGTGTGTGTGTGTGTGTGTCAAGGAGCTCTTCGTCACATTTTGGGGGCTACAACTTTGAAAATTTGCATGAGTACACCACTAAGCCCCATTTAAAAGAGAGGGTTTTTTTTTGTTTGTTTGTTTTTCAAAGACAGTGCTTTTGGGGGTCTCCATTTTCATTTGTACCATCAACAATGCCCAAACCTTGTGCTGGAATTATTTTCTTTTTTTTTTTTCAGCAAATTTTAGATTGGAGATTTTTAAAGATAATCTTAAATTTCTTTCAGATGGTTACTTTTAATACGTGCAGAGGCAACGGAGATTCATTGATTTGAGATACAGATATTCTGTGTAATTTTTCCTTATCGTCTTATCTCTCTTATCGCCAGAGTCACCCCTACTGTAACCAGCAATTGGAATGTACTGAATCAATTTAGATATAAGTGTACTTGATTAGGAGATCTATTTCGCTTGCAGTAGCTCCAACAAAACTTTGCTACCATAATCAAAATTAGAAGATGGCGGAGGGGGATAAAAATAATGAAGTTACTGAGACAATTAATTGGTTGATTAAAGATTATTTATCAAATTAATACGTCTGATGCTTTCCGACCAGACATTGTTTTTTTCAATCGTGAGAATGATTATCGGAAGACTACAGAAATTGGATCAACACTCACCACAATTGGCTTAAAGGCTTAACATTGTTGTTCTTTGTGGTTTTTGTTTTGTTTGTTTTTTGTTTTTTGTTTTTGATTTAGTTTTTTGTTTTGTTTTTTTTTGTTTTTTTTGTTTTTTGCTTCTTACTGATCAGATTATCCCTGTTAGGAGTTCTCTTAATATTGTGATCAGCAGAATCTTAGTATACGTCCAAAGAATGGTAATGACTATAAAATTGAAATTAACCAAGGCTTACAGGATTATCTCCCCACGACTTTGCCGAAATTCGCTTTCCCCCCTTTTACTTACAAATTTTCGAGTATCGAAAAATGGTGAATTAAATTTTTGAAATCATTTTTCTGATTTACCCAAACGAATTAAGATCCATCAAAACTCTTGGGTCCGGGTTTTTATAGAATTACACGACCATAACCCCAAACTTGAGACAGTTGGCTCAAAAAGTAAAAAAAGCAAAATGTGGTTTGAAAAAGCCGAGTTTTGATAGCCAGGGAAGATAATCCTGTAAGCCTAGTTCATTTCAAGGCTTACGGGAGTCATCTCCATCTTACACACAAAAACTAGGATTCTACTATTGTAATCAACTTTGTTAGGATTTATATTAAACTACAACCATGACATTCATCATCATTATTGACAGTCGGAAAAATTGTGCAGTAAAAGTCCGAAAATCCAGATGCCAGAAATCCAGACCAGCCAAGAATCTGGACTTTTCGAAAACTCCTTTTTTTGTTAATGTAATGGAATTCTGTGTTCTATTCATTGCTTACTGTGTTTTTGTTTATCTTAAAACATTATCTAAAGTATTAGTAAGGCTTTCTTTTGGTAGTGAAAAATATTTGTTTGCATTTTAGCCAAGTGTTCACTTTCATCATCAGTCTTTCAAAGTCTGTCGTTGGACATAGACTTTCCCCAGGATTCGCCACACTTCTCTATCATGGGCGTCGCGAAGCCAGTACTTTCTGAATTTGTCTAGCTCGTCTCTCCATTGAATATTCTGTCGGCTTCAGTTGCGCATGTGATCTCAGGGGATCCATGTCGTGAGTCACGATGTCCATCGGTTGTTCGCCATTCTTGCAACATGGCCAGCCCACTGCCATTTGAGCTTTTTAATGGATTCTATGATGTCACTGACTCTTGTCTTTTCCCGGATATACTGTGCTGTCTTGTGGTCTCTTCAAGTGAGGCCCAGCAAAATTCTTTTGTGTGCACCTTGCATGGTTCTCAATTTGCGGATCTGTCTCCTGGTTAGGTTCCATGTTTCAGCTTCATAAGTGACTATTGGGAGGAATCATTGGTTATACACCCTTCTTTTTAGGATTAATGGGATCTTCTTTTTTTTTTTTTTGAAGGTTGAGCTTGCTCTGCCAAAGATTTATCATCCAAGTGTGATTGTCTGCTTACTTTCCTTTAAAACTGCTCGATTTCATGAATGAAACATTCAGTATTTGCTCGTGAATAAACTTTAAAATGTTCGCCTCTCCTTCTTTATCTTCAATTTTGAATCGTCAGTGTACTGTCTGAGAATTGGGGAAATCTGGACCGGCCCAATTCCTGAGCTGTCCGGATTTTCTGACTACTGTAGTTTATATCAAATTTATGTTGTTATTTCCTTATACACTCAACTTATTTGGACTGTGTTATCCATTCTAGTTTGAATATAGTTTGCCTTACAGAATTGTTATAGACAACCATTAACTCTCTCTAGACTGAAAGATCTGACCAGCCAAACATGCACGTTTATGTACAATTGAATCTAATAATATAAATTGGCTATATGCCAAATTGAATCAGCCTGAGTAACATTGAGGTTTCTATGTAGCTGCAGCTTGCTTCAAATTTAGCAATATGATTGAGTTTAGATTCCATGAAAACCAAACAGATTTATAGAAACCAAAGAAGCCTAGAAGACCATTGTTGACACTAATTATGAGCTTGAATCAGAGGAAATTATTGTTAAAAAACTGACAATCAAAACTACCAACATAAGTTTTTTCAGTTTTCAAATTGGTCTACCTGGCTGACTCGCTGGCTGGCTGGTTATATATGTATCACGGGTACAAGCTTCATCAGTGGAGCTAAAAAGCTAGGAATTTAAAATCAATTATGTCTTGAAGGAACGATTTTTTAAAGAATTGTCGAATAGGTTTTTAGTGGAGGGTCAATTTGCAATCTGATTTCATGCTAACCAGATCCTGTAGTCAGTGCCCAGCGGCATTCGCGTTTGATTTTTGAAAATTCTGACTTTAATTTAGTGATCATTGCACAACAAAATACGAGAGAAGTAACTTATTCCTTGATCATTCCCAACATAGCAAACAGCAGGAAAAAAATTGACTGTTTCGATTGAATGACAGACCATACATATTCTGTTTGCATTCCTTAGGATTTCTAGTAAATGATTGTCACCATTTATTAAAACTCCACCCTTAATGTCACAATATGTTTTGCAATTTCCGTTGCATTCAGTTTCTATGGGAATAAGCAAAACAATACATCTATGAATACCAATGCCCCTGCCACATAATGTGAGCAGTACCCCACCAGAATGAATATATATATATATATACATATATATATATATATATATATATATATATATATATATATATATATATATATATATATATATATATATATATATATATATATATATATATTAAAGGTGGTTACTCATGAAGATAGCACACAAATTAAATTTCGATTCGCTGAGAATCTCCATGACCTCCAGATGATACTTGACAGACTAAAGAAAGAAAGAAAGAAAGGAGTCGGCGTCTACATGAACTTTAATCGAACAAATTTCATGTGCAACAAATATATTGAAGACAAAGACACAGCAATCAAAATCGAAAACGACAAAGTGTCGAAGGTAGACCATTACATTTATTTAGGACAATAAATCTCCATAAGATCCTTAAAATAAGAAGAAATCGAGCAAAGATTCACACTAGGTTGGCAAGCTTCTGGAAGGGTAAACTCAACCTTCAAGAACAAAAAAATTCTGCTATTACTAAAAAGAAAGGTAGTCACCCATGGAGGTGAATGATGGACCCTAACTAAATGACTGATACTAAAACTGAGAACTCTGCAACGTGCACAAAAAGTTCAACCTCACACAGTGAGGCAACAAGACAGCACTGTATATTTGAGGGAATCCAGGAGTCCTATTTATCAAAGAATCCATAAGACACTACGACTCCCATGCAAAAACCTGTGCCGACAAAATATAAGATGACGAGAGGAACTAGAAAAGTCAAGAAAGTACTGGCTCACGATAGAGGAGTCTGGCGAATCTTGGAGAAAATCTTTGTCCAACGAATGGCACTAAAAGGCTGACGATGATTATCTTCTCCCCAAAGTTCGGTGATCATTAGTTTTGTTTTTGAGGAATAAAGACTCTTATGTGGAGAGAATTGTGAGAATTCAGGAAAGAGCGCGAATGCTGAAGTCGTGGAGAAAGATAAACGTAGGAGTGGTCAAGAGGGCAGTTGTCTACTCCTTGTCTTCCGACTCATAAGCCTATGATTGCAAATTACACCATAAGTAAAAGCAGTAAGGAATACACAGACAGACACCACAGAGTAGAGACGGTCATACACTGAGAATTATACGAAGAACTTTGCGTGGGATTGAGCAAAGACTGGGTGCACAGTCCAGTGCCTACTTGCACCGTTAATAGCCTACAGAGTATAAGCTGATACGGCACCAGAATAATCGTATTGTTGTACACAGCACCTGGTATTTCCAGACAGTCACTCAACTGGGTAAAAACCAGACTGTACTTTGCTTAACTTTGATGGTCGTATGATAACCCCTTTATGTACTCAAATAATGAGAACATAAATCAGATGCTTTCTCAGAAAATAAGAAGGGGTGAAATACTCAGTAATTTCTGAGATCCGGACAGATAAGACCATCCTACCCTAGTGACGGGACTGGGTCTAATCGTTGTAAACAACAAGAAAATCCTACAGGCAGTGAACCTTATTGTTCCAGCTAAGCAAAACTTGAGATTAGACAAGGATTTGACCTTTGAACGAAAGGAACTGTGGCTCATGAAGGTTAGAGTAATGCCTATAATAACTAAGAGTCTTGAGTGGATATTAAAAATTTCTATTCAAAAGGCTTTAAATTAAACTTTTTTGTTCCTTTTTAAAACGTTAACATTTCCTACGTCTTATTCATATTCATGAATATCAACAAGCTTATTATGCGAATGAAGACCGGGGAGTACATCTACGAGAGTAAACGTGATGCAATTATGTAATCTTTTGTTGTTGTTTTTCAACAATGCTAATCGCGTGACTATTCTCTCTAATAAATATACGGTAAACAAAATGGAATTTTTATCCGTTTAAAATGTTTTATAGATTTTTAAATTGAAATTAAAATTTGTGTACGTTTTCGTGTGTTTTGGTACCTTTCCGTGCAAGGTTCGGTACTTTTCCAAAATTAAGTTTGGCAGCCCTGATAGAGAAGAGCCAGTGCAACTGTTTAGGATTCCAAAATACAAACACATTGTATGACGACAAATTACTGGTTGGTCTTGGAACTATTTCTAAGTAATAATCAGTCAGAAAAAAATTAGGTATTTGTTTGGTGAAACACGCAATGTGAACCATTACCTGGCTAATAAATTTTGGCAGCATGTCGTGTTGGTGGTGATCAATTACAAAATTGAAGAACGGAACGATCGATGGATTTTTCGGTTGGACGCTGCCGAGCACAAACTAAGAGAAACACACATACATTGTAAACTGCACCCGCCCTTAGAATAAAAACTTGGGGGGGGGGTAGGGGAATTTTCAAAAACAAAACAAAACATTTTTATTCTGGATACAATGAAGGGTGAATGTTGAAGATTTTCAGCCTTCAACCTCCATTCGTGCAGCTTGTACCCGTGACACATAAATAGATAGACATATAGATATCCAGTAAGCAGCCAGAACCAGCTAAAAACTCAAGAGACTTAGGTAGACCCTTCTAGTTGACGGTGACACTTTTGATTGATAGATTCCAATAGACCAATGGATATATCTGTGAGAAATGACCCAACTAGCCATGAATAGCGGGAATAGTCTCGTCAATGATAACTACATGTTAAGCTGTCTAACTTTAAGTAGTTAAAAGTATAGTGCGTTGTTTTTGCTTTCCGATTTTTTTATGGAAGGTGTGGTCGGTCATGAAGGGTGACAGGTCACAATCCCAACTTCTCTGCGACTGAATGTTTTGATGTGACTGGAAACTGCTCTTGCTGGGACATATCGGTATCAGCTATCATGCACGTGATCTTCGCAGATTTACTAGATGTATCTGAGGCAAAGTGAGTGCAGCACATGAACTGTGCATAAACAGATAATTGCTTCTTTTTGTTCAGTTTGATGGCTGGATCCTTGCTGACGATATGTATCGGATGTGCAACGTTTCGGGATATTTCTTAAAAAAGCTTCTTTTTTTTTCTAAAGATAGATTTGGCAGGTGTTTAAGGAAAGCCACTTGACCACAATTTTATCTCGTAGCTTCAAGTCGTCATGAAAGAAGACAGAAAATATCATTGTAGTTTTCCGAATGAACTCCTGAATTCTTGACAATATTTGATGCTTGAGATTGACAGAGACTTGGAGGAAAGAAAAAAAATTCAGTCTATAATTGAATTACTGCAGCAACATTTGAAGTCATGTAAAAAAGTATATCAAAGAATATATACGGAGGGATTATATTCTATTTATGAAATCACTGGCGTTTTCCACTGAGGAAAAAAATCTAGAAACATGGAGAATCTAAATATTATTAAAAAAATAAAGTCAAAGTGATGACCAAAATTGTCATGGAAAATTTTTTCAAAAACAATTTTCAAAAAAATCTTTAAAACTGATCTAGTGGAGTACTGATGCCGATCTCCAAGTCAATGCACAAAACGGCATGGCAAAACAGAGTGCGAGAAACACACAAACACATGAACCAACACACAAACAGACGCTCACGCTGAACAAAAAGAGAAAAAACATTTGCCACCTCTGGTAGCTACAGTTTTCAATATTCACATTACATTTGCTTGGTTCTGTTTCCAAAAAACGATGGCCTTTCATGGAAAATCAATCAAAAAATATTGACAGTAAGTTAATTTGCTGCAGCTTACAAAAAATCGGTTCTGTTATGAGACGCACAATGGATCAGTGGTTCTTGACCTTTTTACAATCACGCCCCTCCCCTTCAGTAATTGACCTTGCCTCAAACCTCAACACCACCGTTGAATCTTCAACCAAATGATTAATTTGAGTTCTAAATGGGTTTTGCACGTATGTGTAAAGAATTATATATCATATTCATCATATTAAATAAACATTTGTTGAGAGAAATCTCAGAATTGATTGGAAAATTCTTCTTTTTGTCTTATTCCGCCTCTTTTTGAAATTATTCACGCCACCCCCAAAGGCATGTCCCTTAGTTGAAAACAACTGCTTTAGCAAATGCAATGTAAGAGTACTTACATAGAACGGGATCAGAAAAAAATGGCTTTCCCCAAAAGCTGCTACCATTTCAAAACGTGACACTATTTCTGTAAATTAATGCAAGGAATGCGTAACCGTGCTCGATAAGGCACATAACTCTAAGTGACGTTTTTAATGAGGATCGAGAAATAATGCAGTTTCCTCAGCCTTTTGCTGCAGATATTAGGCTCCAATTGATTCTTGGCATCTGGCTTCACGTGACCGGAAAGGTTTCTGGATGAATTGACTTTGGCAGAAAGACAAACCACTTGAGCATCAAATGAGAATAGAACTCTGTAGCAAAAGCATCAGATAATTGTGATGGGAACCATCGATTTAAAGCAGGTGCTGTGATTGATTTAGTTGTAGATATTTGCTAAAACTCAATTTAGTTTGGCCCAGAGTCACAGGAAGCTCAACCTTAAAGAACAAAAAAAAATCCCATCAGTCCTAAGAAAAAGGCATGCATCCCTCTGATAGTCACCTCTTGGGCTTAAACATGGAATCTAATCATGGAATTACGCTCAACATCGTATGGAGACATCAAGACAGGAGAGTATGATAGAGAAAAGTAGGAGTCAGAGATATAATGCAAATCATTAGGAGACTTGATTTGCAATGGGCTGATTATACTGCAAGAACGTCAGACAACTGCTGGACATCATGAGTCAGAACGTTGATCCTCAGGGATCGTATGCAACACAATGGCCGACAAAAAAATAAGATGTTGAACTAGACATGTTCAGAAAGTAATGACTCTTCGATGCCCATGATATAGCAATTTGGTAAATCTTTGAAAAAGTCTATGACCGACTACAAACGCTGAAGGGCTGATGGTGAAACTTTCAAATCCGAGGGCCGACTTGATTTGAAAATTAGTATTTGGAAACCTTGTTCTTACCTGAGTTCGAGCCCAAATCTCTATAGTAGCTTATTCTGTCTAATGTAGTATCATAATCTACTTCTTCATGGCTAAATTTATATTCTCAACGTAATTCAACGGTCAATGAAGTCGGAAGAATATATGTATTTCCACATGTTTGTTTGTGCTCATATTTGAGGTTCCAGTTTACCATAATCTTCCATGATGGCCAGACATCTTGGCCGATGGTTGGAGGTTTGCTCGATTTTTATGCTGGGGGTGACTATACAACTGTTGGAACGTGCCTTGAACCCCTGTCTCACAGCTTGGGCTTACTCAATTAGCTGCTGAAAGCACGGGGAAATTTGTCAAATAAAGAGTTTTCAACGCTCTTTGCTCGTACTAGGGATCGAACCTATAATCCCTGCGCTAACCTTTACACCATCCGAGCGGACATGATATCTTCAGAATTTCCCCACGAATTTCGGTGACATTTGGTGGAAGGGTAATCCATAGACAACAGAGAAATAGATTAAATTCAGGGATGGAACCAGTAATTATCTTTTTTGATGGAGAAACTTGCATGGCACCCCTGCATCGTTGCTACGTATTTACTGATTTTCATTCGGGCTGAGGTGTGCGTAAAGTGAGTGCTTTCTCGTTCGCCTTTGGAAATACAAGGATCGTCTTATACACAAGGCACGTGCTAAATTGAAGATTTGCTGACTAAGCAACAAGTATTGAACCGTACACGAAAATATAGGCTATATATGTGAGTGGGTGTATACGTGTTGATAAGACAACATCTACGGAACGGTAATGCCGAAAAGAGCTGCAAAGTATAGAAAAGTTACTTACTGGAGAGAACTAGTTCAGAGATAAACCATTTTTATATTCTTCATCTCTTTAGTTCGATGTCTTCATAAACGATGTCTAAGGTTTTGAGATAGAAGTTTTGCATATTTTACATTTTTCGATTGGTTGATTCATAGATGGTGTCAGAGATGTTGAGATTAAACAGCTTGATATTCCATACTAAGAATCTTTCTAAGGTTGAGGAAAATAGTCGTCAAAAATTACCAATAACTGTGCACAATATTTCAGGCTCTCTGAACCACAAGGTTTATTCTGCCAATAATGAAAACTGGGGAAGAACAAGCCAAAGACCTTTAACTTTACTTTGAAAAATGCCATGATTTTGAAATTCCGTCAGATACAATACAGAATGATAAGTATCGACATGAGAGCTCTCACATCGTTGAAATATCGTTAAACGAATGAGTACGCGATGAGAAAAGGCTTTTGTTAATTTAATAGTTTAATTGGGTTTTTTATGGATGAAGAAAAGGTTTCGGAAAGCATCAAAATCCTTAGCAAATTTTTTTTTCTTCTCTGTATCATCAAATATTTGACTTTCTTAACAACGTTCTACTTTTGATGATTTCATGGAGATACATTGTCCTAGGTAGATGTAGTGGTATACTTTTTCCAGCTTTGGAGTTTTTATTTTGATCGTTTTGTCTTAGTCCTATACGTGTTTGCTGTACATGTCATTTTTTTTTTTTACTGAAGTTCATGTGCAGGCTTTCTTTCTTGCTTTCTTCATTAGATCCCTGTAGCATTCTTTTAATGTTATGAAGGTTCTCAGCTAAAGTGAGATGTTTTCAGCAAATCTAAGGTTACTTTGGTATTCGCTGTCTATTCTAATTCCTTTGTTTTCCCGGTGTAAGTTTCATCTCCAGGCAGGAATATTTTCACAGTCTGCCTCGAGATGAACTTCCAGAACGATTCCTCTGCCATTATGTGCCATTTACAGTAGCGGGAAGTGCCGTTATAACGGATGGATTCTATGCAATAAAAAAAGTAAAAAATACAGACACAAATGATTTTAATTACTCTTTCGCAGTCTAATGCTCCATATGTAATCTAATAAAAAATTATCCCTGAAAAAAATCAGAAATAAGTTGATGAGAATAAAAGTTTTAAAAAAGTGAACAATGTTAAGAAAAAGAAAGAGTGAAGTATAGTTCAGGAAACGTTTTTGGTTGGTCTTTAAAAAGGTCAGAGGTTGAAGTGGAGAATAAATTCAATTGGTATTGATTTCTCTGACAAGACATGATGAGGTGTGATGCAATGATGAACAGCATTAACACTCTCTTAGAATTTGGATTCTGGATCCATGGAGCCCCCCCCCTACACACATACACTTTATCTCTCTGTCCCTGTCTCTCTGTCTCTATATCTCTTCCTAATTCTCCTTCTCACATTGTCTTTCTTTTACCCCTCCCTCTTTCTATTCATCTCTCTCAATCCCCCTCTCTCTCCCTCATTCTCTCCTCGCGATTCTTTCCTCCTTTCGATCCATCTCACTTTCCCATCTCTCTCTTTTCCCTTTTCCTTTCCTCTTTTCACGTCCCCTCCCCTCTCATCTGTCCCCCTCTATATACACGTCCCTTTCTCGCTTGGTATCTCCTCTTTCTTTGCCCTCTGTCTATCTTTAACTATCGCTATTTCTACCTCTCTCTAAATCTAGCTATCTCTTTTTTCACCTGCTTCTCTCTTTCTCTTCCATCTTCTCATTTAAGTTTTGATCATGTCTCTCCTCCCCGCCCTTATTTGTCATTATATCTTCCTTTCTTTTGTTATCTCCCTCTCTCTTTGTTCGTGTATGTCCGTACGTGTAAATATGTCGCGCATAAAAGCTGTTCCAATAGAGCCAAAGTGCTAAAAATATCAGCATTTGCTCTTTATCACCATTCAGGGTACATGTCATCAGTACGTCTATTTTCACACGTTTTAAGAATCTCAAAGAACTCCGAGACGAGGAAAAACTTGTTACATGTGAAACTCGGGCAGAGATGGCTGTTGCCGTAGCCAGGGTAAGGGCACTTTGTCATCACTTTTTTTTATGTCTAGAAAAATGGTGTTTTTTTTTGTAATTTTAATATCCCTGCCTAAATTATTCGACCTTGCAAAGGGTTTACGCCGTAAGTCACTTAGATGTTTTGATACCAAGCAGCGTTGATGCATTTTTTTCAGATGTCAACTTTTTAGTGTTCAAACGAAAAGTGAGAAAATTAACTCATTATTCATTGATCACCTTTTTTTCGAATCGTTAACTGATCACCCCAACACAGAATCTTTCCAAAAGACGTTGCTCACGAGTCAGTTTCTATCAAGTGACTAACGACGTGTTCTCTTTTTGTTTTGTTTTTTTCGATCAATTTTTGCAATTAGTTTTTTCATTGCTCTAATCTCCTCTCTCTCTCCCCCTCTCTCAATCTCACTAGTTCCTTATTTCCCTTCTCTCTCCTTCTGTTCATGAATCTCTTTCTTTGAATTGCTTCCGTGTTTTTTTGTGTTTTTTTTTTTGTTTTGTTATATTTTTTTTGCTCTCGTTTTTTCTTCTTTCATTTCTTTTGCCTTCTGTCTTTATTCTTTCAGAATATAAGTCCATGGTTTTGTACCGTAGCTCAAAGTCCGATCACGAGCATTAATAGGTATCAATACGATTGGGCAACAACCGAGTACACCCAGCAGGCTTCAATAAACCGACGGACAGGCGTGTGCGCACACGCACACACCCATATATATATATATATATATATGTGTGTGTGTGTATATATATATGTATATATATATATATATATATATATATATATATATATATATATATATATATATATATATATATATATATATATATATATATATATATATATATATTGGGGGATATATTGCTGCATGACCTCGATGCTTGTTGCCCTGGCTGTCTCGAGGTTAGTGATTAATTCGCTCCAACGCCCTTTGAGGATGACGCAGATAAAGCGTTACTGGAAGCACTCAAGGAGATATAAGTGTCGCTGGTCTATGACCCAGGATTCGGCAAGCAATGCTATGGCTCTGTAGACTTCAATTTTCGTGTCTTTTTTTGATTTTTGTTTTTTTTTTCACTACACGAAACATGTTTGTGTTGTCAACCAAATGTTTTGTTTGCCTTAGTAAATCTGCTTTCCATCTCCACGTTCGCGCTGTCATTTGAGGATATGACACAGCTTAATTCTGAGTTTCGTCCGAGTAATGGAGGTAGAAAGCAGGTCCACACTAAAGAGATCTGTGGTCTTGGCAAAGAAGGACGTCATCCCTTGGAGAGCAATATCTGTGTGAGTAGCCAGAGCTCTGTAATCAGCAAAGAGGCGCTCTGACCAGCTGTATGATAGTTTTGGAACATGATCGGGGTCACGACGGATTGAACTGGTAGCTCTCCCTCGGGGTGCAGATGTATACTTAGACCCTGTCACTCATAATGTGACACTTGATGTAGTATCACATTGAAGAATAGTGAAAACAAGGTGGAAGCTAACGCATAGCCTTGTTTGACACCGTTCTCGATTGGTTTTGGTTGAGTCGTTTTTGGTTGAGTCGCATTTGACAACTCTGTGCCTTTCGAAGTTGGATATTCAAGGTGGGAAACTGCGGGCCGAACAAGTTTTTTCTAAGATTATTCAGAAGTCTAACCTGCTTGCCTGCTATCGAGAGTCAGGAGATGCCCTGGGAGATTGAGAAGTCTGGTTTGTCCGCTTCGTTTTTGTAAAGGAATATGAAGACTGTGTCTTTGAAGTCTTGGGGTAGTACGCTGATTAGAAGTTATGGGGCTTTAAATGCAGAGTATGTCGTCTGGCTTTCAGCTTTGCTACACTTATCTGTAGTGTAGGCGCTGTTTTTAGTTCTTTATTACTCGGTGGTTGCTGGCTACAGGTTAGTGCAGTCGCCTGTATTTCACGATTTACGCTGAGCAGCGTGCGAAAGCGTTCCGGCCAGTGGTTAGGAATGGAATCCCTGCCGATTCGAAGCACAGGTGGGTTGTATAATACCCTATTTTGAAGATTTGGTAGGATCAACTTGGTATTGCCGATATCAGTTACCTGTTATGTTATGTGTGGGAAATGCGTTCAAGGATGTGACGTACTTGGCCGAATGCGATCTTCTCGTGTATTCATGTTGGTTTGGAAAAGTACAGCAAGATGGTGGAACTAGTAATTTCGTGAGATTTCTTGGGACTTCCTGAAATTTTTTAGCATTTCAGCAATTCAATGAATTCCTCAGTTTCACGATCCGTATCATCAGACTTTTATCGTCCGTCGTTGGACATAGATTTTTCCCCAGGATCTGCCACGATTCTCTATCATGGACGTCACAGAGTCAGTATTTCCTGAATTTGTCTAGTTCATCTCTCCATCTTGTTTTCTGTCGGTCTCAGTTTCGTATGTGATCGTGGAGACCAATTTTGTGAGTCATGATGTCCATCAGTTGTCTGCCATTCTTGCAACATGGCCTGCCCGATGCCATTTAAGTTTTTTAATCGATTCTTCCTGATATACTGTGCTGTCTTGTGATCTCTCCATGTGAGGTTGAGCATGATCCTCTTAAGTGCACATTGCATGCACCTCAGTTTGCAGGTCTATCTTTTGGTTAAGTTCCATCGCGTTAGATCTTGATTGAGTAATCTAATACGTCAAACAAAATTGTGAGCACGGAAATAGAATATACATGAAATTTACTATCTTTAGTTTGGTTTGACTTAAGGCCACGGTAGCAGGGTATACATTGAGGATCGAAATCATTACAGTAGTAATCATAGTTCTGCTAAGGCTGTACATACGTTTTGCAACAGTGCACAAATAAAATGATTGCGCACAAATATGACAATGGATTCCATAAATGGATTACTGAAGTTTTTTTGAAAAAAGATTGATTCCCCAAGTCTAATTCAAAAGTGCGTACATACTTTTGTTACTGGAAAAAATGATTTTTGTGATTTGTGATTTTTGTACTCACTGACTAACAAATATAGGAAGGAACATTAGGATGGTCAGCATCACTGGCTCATTAACCATTACTAAACCGATTTGTTGTAATTGATCAGGTTTCAAGCAGCTAATTCGATAAATTGACAGATTTGGAAAATTATATTTTTATTTAACTATGTTATCCCGGTATGCGATTTGATTGGTTATTCATCATCGTTGGTCGGTTACAAGTCGATTTCAAATTTAAGCGATCATCATATTGCCACGAATAGATAATCGAAACGCGTACTGGATTAAAGTATTTAAAGTTAAGTATGATTTTCCAAAGGTGTCATTAGTTTAGATTTTGTCAGATAATACTATTCCACTATCTTAGAAAAGAGAGTGAATATTTTTCTCATTATGGGTTGCACCACAGCAGGCTTGTTTCACAACTTAACGGTCATTTTTCAAGTATATCTTTTCAAAACTCGTTGGTAATGTTTCAAGTAGATAATTCATGATCTACCATCCTCTCTCTCTCTCTCTCTCTCTCTCTCTCTCTCTCTCTCTCTCTCTCTCTCTCTCTCTCTTATATATATATGAAAGGTTGAAAGCAGATATTTGATCTTTGCATCACTGGCGGGCTGTTTAGCACAATAGTAAATGCATTACTACGTTGAAGCACTTACCTGTCAGTAGTAGATTCGATTCCTACGTTAGCTGCATTTTCTTTCATTGTTTATTTCATATACGTTGTATGAATTGAATGATATACTAATGATATACTTTTAAAAAGTCTCTATATGATATCACGCAATTCATAATTCATTCTGTCGGACCAGAAATGTCCATTTCTTGAATACATATATATACACAAGCACCGAGTATTTTAAGTTTCCTTGAAAGAAAAAATATATACATATATAGATAGATAGATATAGATGCATATGTATATATTTATATGAACGTATATATATATATATATATATATATATATATATATATATATATATATATATATATATCAAATAGGTTTTTATTTGGTGGTTTTACGCCGAATATAACGAACCCCATGATCTTCTATAGACAGGATTGTCTCCTGACCTTCAGTCCTGTGTTATAATCACTGTGCCGAGAATAAATGTCCACGTGCGATGGATGGATTGTTTTCTGCTGAGATTACGCTGCTGCTACAACTATCAATACATCACTTGATACTGATTTTGACCATCACGTCCACCATAATTTGTCCTGTCGCTGAAACGCTGCCATAATACTGCTGCTTCTATTACAACCTGTTGCCTATAGTTAAGTGGTAAGACAGCGAACTAAAGGCAAAACATTTAAAGGCTCAGAGTGAAAGAAAGAATGTGTTTGTTTTCGTTTTTTTTCTTTCAAAACGGAACGCCCGATCAACTTAAAGGGTTGGTCTTTTATCATTTATTATAATTTTTAAGCCTTATTGTTAAATCTCATTATCAAACGTTAGAAAGATACTAGAACGGACTAACCAAGACTACTAATGCCAATACCATTTTTTTCTACTGCTTGTATTGCAGCCATCACGAGATCTGTGACCACTACTGCAACTTTTACCTCAACTACAACTGCTGCTAGGTGCCCCAAAAGTCATGAGGTGGAGAGTGAGGATTTATAATAATTCTGTTGTTTATCCGTTCTATAAATGGAGTTTGTTACACCGGGATACATTGAAAATATATATGAACATACACAAAGTAGATTATTGACAGATCTAACATTTTTAGATTCATTAAATAATTTGAGATAGATTGATAGATAGATAGATGGATAGATGGATAGGTCTGGTTAGTTACTCAATAGAAACAGTCATGAGACCAATGTCCTCTGGTAGCATGTCGTGTTGGGGCGAATCATTAAAAACATTGAAAAGTGGGTGATCAATGAATAAGTTATTCAGTCTGAATGATACAAAAGATAAGCTCAAACACTGCCGGAAACAAATTAAAAAGATCGATTTAGCGCAAATTTTCATCGTAAATTGAGCCAACCAACACTAAAAAAACAACATTTGAGGGGGTCACCCAAAGAACCAGGCAATCATATTTTTAGACATAATAAGGAGTGAATGTTGAAAATTTCAGATCTCTAGCTGTATTGATGTGTTCTGTGTGTGTGATACATACATAATCATCCAGTGAGCCAGCCAGACCTACTTAAAAACCCAAGAAACGTATGTTTACAGTTTTGGTTGATGATTCTTTATGGATAGATAGAGAAATTTGACCGGGGTAGTGAGATAGATGGAAAGAGGAAGAGACAGAGATAGAGAGAGAAAGAATAGACAGAGAGAGAAAATAGGGATATTTAGCGGGAAGAAGACAGAAAGAGAAAGAGAGAGACAGAGAAATGATATCCTGTGAGTGAAAATAGTCAGATATAGAAAAAGGGGGAGAGAGAAAGAGAAAAAGAGAAAGAATAAATAGAGAGAATAGTTTGAGATAGACACAATAGTTTGAGATAGATACATGAACGAAGAGCGTGAGAGAGTATAATAAGAGATAGATAGAAAGAATAGTCTGTGATAGAGAGTGAGTGAAATTAATTTGAGATATATAGATTGACAGAAAGAGAGGGGGGATAGTCAAAGACAGAGAAAATAGATATAGATATATTGGTTGATAGATAGATGAGACAGACAGAAACAGAGAATAGTCTACGATGGATAGATATCAAAAATTAGAGAATAGAGATAAACCCAATAAAGATTAGAATCATGAAGCCACGAAGCTTTGTTATGCCAATTTTTCAAGAGATATAGGTGTATAAAGTTTGTTTTACAATATGATCAGATATAAACCGTGAGATATGCGCATATGCACTCAAACATTGTGTATCTACCGCAACCGATGATTGGTGAATCAATCTTGCAGACCTTCACTAATCTTTATGATTGGGATATCACCATGGCCTTGTGCCAGATTAAGTTAAGATTATCACTTGCACAAAGCCATAGATAGATAGATAAATAAAAAAAAGAGGAGACAGAAATGATGATAAATGGAGAGATAATAGGGATGGGCCAAGAGAGAACACACGTACATAGATGGATAGATCGAGAGGATATAGAAAGAATACAAAAAGAGAGGGAATAAGAGACAGAGAGGGGGAGAGAAAGAATAGGTCGAGATAGATACGTGGATACATATAAACTGATCCTCCCGTTAGAGAGAATACAAAAAGAGAGGGAATAAACTGAAAGAGAGAGAGATAATAGGTTGAGATTGATAAGTAGATTCAAATATACTAATACTACTATGAGGCCAAAATAGAAATAATTGTGTTACGTCAAATCACTGAGATTACTCACTTCAAAATATTAGCTGGATTCGAACACTGACCTCTGACACCAGAATGTCGAGCCATTGAAAAATGCAACTGTTAGAGAGAGAGAGAGAGAGAAGGAAAGAAAGAGAGAGAGTGAGAGAAAGAGAGAGAGATTCTTCATCTTGTAATACTGGAAAAATGTATATTTATATATAGTCCCAAAACATTCATCATTATTAAACTGTTTGTCTTATAACTATTTTAGGATAAGATTTTAGGTTTTTGGCGCCTGTAATTTGGTTTTATTTGTAAATACCGTAGTAATTTAATACATATAATGGAGTTCCTCGAATATTTTACTATATCCTTTTTCCAGGAGTATATTTGTATATTTATATATATATATATATATATATATATATATATATATATATATATATATATATATATATCCACATAGATAAATTGAAAGATTGATAGATTGATGGATAAATATAGATATATAGGGAGAGAAAGAGATAGGTGTGGAAATTGGGGGTCCATTGCAGCCATACATCAGTTTCACTATATAAGATTATTAGAAAAGGCCTATGGTTTACTTTGATAACCTTGTATAACGAAACAACAGACTTCAACAGATTCAAATGTAATATTGATTCATTTTCTATACACCAAAAATTGAACTCTTGAAATTACGTAAAATATTACATATATATATATATATATATATATATATATATATATATATATATATATATATATATATATATATATATATATATATATATGGTATGTGCATTGGAAAAAATAGACCGTTAAAACAGTGAAATTACACACGAAGAATCAAAATGTTGTCAATCAACATAACAAGGGATGTATCCAGTCTTCGTGGTGCTGATTGCTAAATTTCTGGAGAAAAAAAATCACGCCAACTTTGACTTTGTGGGTTTTTTTTCTTGGATATTTTTGTAAAAATATAAATGGGAATAAGAAAATAAAACAGTTTTCTTGTTCAAATCCCTATGAGGATCACCTTTTATAAGTAGTTTAACGTGCACAGAATCTTTTTTTCTAGGGCTATCATGTTTTTTGAGCTAGGAGGGATCTAAAAAGTTCGCTTATTAGGGTAATGCTCATAGGTATTTGAACATGTGCAGAAACCGTTTTTTATTGCCAAAGATTCCCGGGGAAATTATTGATTTTGAACCGGGAGGTGGAATCCAAATAAACTTACTTGTTCAGCACCTTTTCAAATCTCTTTGATCAATTTTGAACAAGATTTTTGACAGAAGGAAAGAAAAAACTTCTTTTCACTCAACAATTCAATTTTATCAAAAAATAAACATTTTCCAGAAATCCTGCGTTTGTTCCACAAAACTTGACTAAATGCATATCATACTGAGAATTTAAGAATCTCAGAAAATATCCCCATATAAATGGATCATTATTGCTTCTGTTTTATGCCATTTCGACTTACGAATCTTTTTTTTTTCTTTCCCGGGAAAACTGTACTTACGGAGAGCGGAGGAACCTGAACACAATTCTGCCTTAAACATTACTATTGTAGCTACTATCACCACCAATGACAATGTTAATATTTCTACGACTAACTTAATGCCAAGAACACTTGTGGATATTTTTTACCAAGTTCCAGGTGTCTTTATGATACTTTGGTAGTTCATCAAAATCCCAAGTACCCAAGTCTAGATTACACATTACTGAAAACTCAGAAGTAAAAGGAGAGCTCTTGTTTAGCAGTGCAGCTAAATATCAGCTGCATATCAACTTTCTACTCGTGAATTTTCCGATATATACGTATACATACATATACTTGCATTGAGTTAATAATAAAGAAAATAGTTGTACTAGAATTAAATGTATCATACAAATATGTTACGTCCTTGGGTTTTGTAAAGATAGTAACTTTACATGAAAGAAATGTTGAAATGTTCAATTTTTTAAGTGACAATATCTTGCAATATCATTGCACGATTCGAGAGACTTTGCTTTCACAAATGAGTTTGTTTTGATGTTCTGTCAGTTCATGCTAGTTTCGTCATGAAAAAAAATGGAGATACAAGATACAACTATCTGTCAAATACAGTCCCAATCTGTTTGGGGTGAATTAGTGATCGATAATTATAATAAGTGTTTTAGGTTGTAGATAATTGAATGTTTCCCGAAAGCACACTGTTTATTCTCAAAGTGTTTACTATATCTATTAGCGCCCATCTCATTTATTAAGCCCTTGGGATATAAACAGGGTCGTGGATACTTTACAACTACAAGAATATATCTGAAAAAAATGTCCCTTTCAGCAGCGGAAAAAATAGAAAGTTATATATATATATATATATATATATATATATATACTCCCTGGAAAGCATGACATCGAATGCTAAATTTGTTTTCTGCGAAATTTTTTTGATCACTAAAAGGTACACAAATGCCATTAAAGATGGTAGCCCTTCCCGAAACTTGTGTATAATGTTGATTAATTCATTTAAGGATTGATTAATCAATAAATGAAGTCTCCATATACTTTTATTGAGTCTGTCTCATTTTCTATTGTACACTTATATATATATATATATATATATATATATATATATATGTGTGTGTGTGTATATATATACATATATATATATATATATATATATATATATATATATATATATATATATATATATATATATATATGAGTAAATTCCAATAGATAATATAACTTTCTGATTGTAATTGTATCTGACGTTGCAAATCATAGCCAATCCAATGTGTAAACTTTTTTCTCACGCAGCATGTCTCAATCCTGCTCAAACAGACCACGCCAAGTTAATTCACTTCAAACTGACAGGCAAACAGACGAACAATAGATTATATTAGTACAAAGATTCATGGATATATTTGAATTCGTGTGGGATGATATTTTTAGGGAAAAAACTAATGAAATCGTTTCAGTAGAAGAATCCCAAGTGGGTAGAAGGAATTTTTTATAGCAAATTTGTTATTTCTAAGAGTTAGAGACCATTGGTTCAGCCTGAGAAATAGAGAAACCTCAAGTTCATTAAGTAGATAGCAAACGCCCTTTTTCGGTCAGCTTAATTATATCGGGTGAGCCTTACACGCTGAAGAATATTTGAGGGACACCGAAACAAAGCAAGTACTAGAGCTCCCAACCCCTTTACTCCCAACACATTGAAGTAAAGTTGTTGTTTTTTTTATTGAATTTCGAGGACCTTGAATACGTGGTCCTGAGCGTATGCGATTAGGCGGTCCTGTCTAAATTAAGTCCTCGTATTCATTACTAGATAATACTTGACGTTATAACCATCTGAATCAATAGTAACATTTATATTTAGTTAGATTAGGTCCAATCAAAATAAGGTCTCTGAACTGGGGCACAGTCATTGAAAGGATATTATGTATTGCATTTGAAAGTCTTATTCAAAGAAACATCCCTCATCCCTTCTCACGATTTGTTCAATAATTTTTTTGCTATGCGTATGCATTTTTCTTTAAAAAGAATCTTCTGATTTTTTTTTTAGAAATAATTTAGTTATAATTACCTTAAAACCTATTTGAGATTTCGAATACGTTGCAATTTCGAGAAGTTTTTTTTTTTTTCTATGTTTATTTACAGATAATTGAACCGCGTTGCGCATTTTAAAGACCCCAAAATTCAATTTGAAAAATAAAAATTAACGTTTATTTCATTATTCAGCAGATGTAGAGAACCTTCTCTAAAACTCTGTTAGGGACCATCAACCAAAACTGTCACCAGAACCATTAACATGGTTTTCTATCAGTTTTTAATTTGGTCCGGCTGACTTGCTATGTACGATGCGCACAGGCCAGACCAATGAAGCTAGCGGTCTGAAAATATTAACACTTACTCATTTTTACATACTTATGTCTGGTAAAATCTCTTCCTTTTTTTAAACCCACCCCACTAAATAGGTTCTAGATGGGATGCAATTCAAGTTTATGCTTTACATCTCCCTTATTTGTATCTTCAATCTCTCTTTTTTTTAGGACTTTTTTAGCCAACAAAAGACATGAGAAGTAAGTTATTCATTGATCACCATTTTTTCAATTTTTTTTTAATGGATCACGTCCAAAACAGCATGCTGCCAAAGACATAGGTCACATAACTGTTTCTGTTGAGTGACTAACCAGACCTGTTTACATTTATGTTCAACTCAGCTCTTGACTCTTGTTGGAGCTATGTATTAAATCAGGCGTCGACACCGCGGCCCGCAGGCCAAATCCAGTATATTGCTTTGCTCCAGGGGCTCGAATAATCTTGAGACGAACCCGCTCAACGAAACATCATCCTATTACGCTCATTTTCCAGACATCTATTCCCGGAGCGCGTACAATTTTACTCTTCCCTTTCTACATCCTTTACATAAACCACAAATAAATCCGAGTATTTCGTTCATGTCAGCTTTTTCGGTAACTGCAATGATTTCTATTTCTACTACTACAAGCAGATTTACACCCTATCCCTTAAAACTTGTGAAAACAATCCAATACACCCTCCTGATTAATTGCTTCCTCTCTTCTGTCTTCTGTTCCTTCCGAGGCCGCTTTACATATCATCATCAGCGATCATAGGTCCACTGCTGGACAAAAGTCTCTTCCATCTACGTCCATGTCACCTGCAATCTTCAGTGTCTTACCAAAAAATCATTGTATCACATCTTTTAACCATAGGTCTGGTCATTTCATACTGCGTTTACTGTTCCACAGGCATCAATTGGTTAGCCGTTTGCTCCACCTATTACCTCTCCTTACTTAATGTCTGGTCCATCTCCGTCTCTGTGTTTGTCATTTCATCATTCCTATAAAATCCTTCATTCTAGTCTTTCCTCTGATCCATGTTGAACTGTTTCTATCACTCTAACATTGCTCTTTCCATTACTCTCTGTGCATTTCCAAGTTGGTTCTTAGTTCTATTCATAATTTTCTATGTTCAACATCCGGAGGCATAGCTGGAATCATGTTTCACTGCATACTTTGTGCTCTGAAAGCATTGTCTATGTGTTTTTCAATATGTCTCTATTCATACCAAATGATTTCCAGTTGATCATTATGCGTCGTTTTATTTCATTTACATGGTTATATACGTATCTTTATTTATCACTAGCTCTGGACACTTAGTCCTCCTCGCCTTTGCACCACTTGACGTATGTGATCTGCTCACCAACACTCCAGTGTTCCGGAAAAATTCACTTCCTGTTCTATTTAGAAACTGTCACCCAAAACTGTCAACGGTTTCTTCAGTTTTTAAGTGATTCTTGCCGCCTCGCTATTTATTTTTCATGCGTTCAATCTGCACTAACGGAGCTAGAGAGCTGAAAATTTTAAAATTATCTCTTTAATATATCTCGAAATTTTCTTTCAAATAAGGCTCTAGTAGGATGTTCAAATTACTATGTAAATTTACGATAGCTGATTCTTCAGTTGGTGACCGGTAGCGTTCTCGTTTAGTATTTTGGAAGATTCGAGAAAGAATTCATTCATCAATTACCTTTTTCCTTTTCTAATGTGTTCATTGATCATGCCCAACACGGCGTGCTGCCAAAAGATATTAGTAATTAGACTGTTTCTAGTGATCCGTTTTCAATTAGTTTTGATACGATTTTGATAATTTTATATTTTCAGTAGATTTGTTCGGCTTACTGAGTCGTCCATTCAAGTCGAGAATAGACGCTGCTTCTCTTAAACGTCTGATTTTCCAGTTTTATTC
Organism: Thysanoteuthis rhombus; assembly: GCA_963457665.1. Taxonomy (NCBI): domain Eukaryota; kingdom Metazoa; phylum Mollusca; class Cephalopoda; order Oegopsida; family Thysanoteuthidae; genus Thysanoteuthis; species Thysanoteuthis major. The sequence goes on from OY735208.1 coordinate 12,919,443, forward strand.
CATAACTTATTTGGTTTCATTCCATAGCTCTGTCTCTCTCTGTCTCTCTATCTCTCTCTCTCTCACTGCATGATCAGCCAAACCCGAACCTGTTGGTTTGTAAGTAGTCCGGACTACTTGACTGGTATCTTTATCATGAGTTGAGAATGATATAAATATTAGATACAAACGATACCCATTCATCAAATTTTCGTCAGGTTCAGGAAATTGTGGAATACATGAATTGAATCTGTGGCACATACTGAATGACAAATGAATAGGTTTGGTTAGTCACACTGTAGAAACCCCTGCATGACCAACGTCTTTAGGCAGCATACCTTGTCAGGGGTGATCAATTAAAAATTGGAAAGAGGTTGATCAGTGAATGATGTTACTTGCCTTGCTTTTTTTAGGGTGTTGGTCAGTAAATAGTCCGAACTTCCAGTGGCTGCACACAAGTTAAGGAATAAACTGAACATAAATTTATGTTATAAATCCCCCCCCCTTAAATATTTTCTTTGCGGGGCAATTCTAAAAGCCAAAAAATGTTTCCTCTAAACAAATTTTTTGAGATTTTAGTCCTCCAGCTTCATCAGTGTAGCTTGTACGCACAGCACATACATAGCCAGTCGGCCAGAAGCACCTAAAAATTGAGAAAACCTATGTTGACAGATTTGGTTGGCTGTTTCTAACATTAGTTATTCATGATATATATTAATCAAATTTTAGTCGGATCAAGAAGATTTTGGACTACAGGACTTGAATCTGTACCATAGATTGAATTACACGCAAATAAATAATAAATGTGAATACAACCTCGTGATCAAATTTTGTTTGTTTTGAATGGCCGCACTACAGGTGTCTTCAAATGACATCTTGTTCTCAAGTTAAATAGTCCCGATGTGACGAGCGATTTCCAAAGGCCCCACTGCTAGAAAAATATTGATTTTATTAGTGGCTTACACCTTGGGGGTTAGAAAATGCTTTATGGAAGCGTAGGCTTGCATGTGTATTCTGCAGATCTTGAGAAAGTATTGTTGTCTTTTCACTTGACTTTATTCTCCAGTTTGACAGCACAATATTTATTTGTACTTCTCTTCAGTCTCTGAATGTTATTAGCTTATCTGTTACAGAATGCACGAGTTGATGTCATTGCATTACATTCGTTTCAGGCAAAAAGAAATCCCCAGACCATCTTTTGGGGACTCTGAGAAGAGTATTCAAAGTTTACGTGGATTTTTTTCATTGCAAGTGCAATCTATCAATTGCGGTACATTGTCTACAAGCCTAAGGTCTGGAGCTAAAAAAAAAATGTGTTTCACATTAACTCACGAAAACGAACATTAGTAAGCAATTAAACTCTTGTCTTTCTTTTCTATTACAAAGGGGAAAAAATCAATAAAATGCTGGCACAGGAGTTTGTACGAAAGATTCCTTACGAAGACTTATGCCAGTGTTAGCCAAAAAAGTTACTTACTTATTCTTGTTCTCCTATATAATCATTATTGTAGTTATATCTTAATTGTTTCCTGCATTAATTGATATTTTTATTGCATCTCACAAAACAAGCAATCGTTTACGTACATGTATAGATTTTCATACTAATGAATATCTCGGTAGAACTTTCGTCAAAATTTCGATGAAAACTTTTCTCCGGGTTCTCAGATGCTTCTTGATGGCTGACGATGAATGTGTCAGGTGTAAAAATAGAGATATAAGTTCTTATTATGTCTACAGAAAACTTTTTTTCTCTGGAGAAATTTCCCTCAAAATAAGTTCTCACTTGGGGTCAATGTCAATTCAGGTCTATGCATTTACAGTGTACGATTCAACAATACTAAACGGTAATTGTTATTTTATGATAGAATACACGCTCCAGCTGAAAGATAGTGTGAGATTAAAGAGAAGAAAACTAAGCAAATACTTTGATGACTGAATACTAATACAATGAATTGATATGAATAAGAGAATTTGTCAGTAAGATGCAGGAAACCTTTCATCTACTAATTATTCCTGTCTGAATTTCGAGACTTGAAGAAGTAAATACACTCCGTATATGGAAACTCCAGATATTGAAAGACCAAAAAAAAAAAAAAGATACTACATTTACGCAGAGCCGAAGCCGTTAAAGCTATAATCAACACAGCAAACGCCAACTAGGTACATCCGATGAAGTCATGCTAAACAAAGGTTTCAACTTATACTTACTTTCATACTGAGATATCTGTGGTATGGGTGCAGTCAATAACTGATGTATTCGTAAGAAAAATCGATTCATGAAAGTCAAATTGTAACTGAAAGCAATGTACGGTAAAACCCAAGCCACAATTTTTCGGTATAGAACATAACTTGATATATCTTTTTAAATGTATCCGGGCATCTCTATTAGATGCTTTTAAGGTGCTCGGCCAGTCGGTTACGTTAAAAAACAGAAACAAGAGACTAGGGAGAGACGCGATATAATCAAAGGTGTGACGTCATTAATGCTCTCGGGCAATAATAGAGTGTACAAATTCGGCGTTTTTGCATTGAATAACGGTACTTACGATTTTTACAGAAATATCATCCTTGGATTATTTCTATATCGCAATATATAACAAGTATGAGTTCTCCTACTACGAGATGGTGGACGCATCGTTGAACTTATGGTTCTTCTTTCTTTAATCGGAAATAAAGAACCCATCGTGAATGACTGGATGAGCAAGTACTTCTTGTCTTGTGCTTTGATGATTCAGTGTTAACCACGTCTCCTCATTAAGCCAGTGTTCTGATCCGTGGCTGAAAACGATTATTGACGTTTAGTGATGAGCCGATTCGTGCTTAACTAGTAAATCTCTGAACTTAGTGAAAATGTACAGATTTACATGGTGGATAGCTGTAAAAGGGGGACACAGCAGAACTAATCAGCACGACTGTAAGTATATATATATATATATATATATATATATATATATATATATATATATATATATATATATATATATATAATGCGTCTTTCATCAAAAATGACAGAATGGGAGAATATTTATAATTTCTTACTATCTTCCAAGTGATAGAGCGCTTTTGCTAGCATCTCCAACCATATTAAATATCAGAGTGGAGTTGTACTGTACACCTCTACTCTAAATTTGAAAATACTGCCTTAAGTAATTTAACCTTTTGGAAGTGTTTACATGCATTATTGAAACTAGAGATCCATTCTATTTTGTACAAAAAAAAAGAGAATATCAGTATGAAATTAGAAAGATGCTCCTTGTCTGTCAGTTTTGATGAAAACTTTATTAAGAAAATATGCTGTAAAACTTTATACATATATATATATATATATATATAAATTCAGGCCATTTTTTCAAACATCCACTGTATTGTAGCACCTGATGATTAAGAAATGTGTTTGTCTTGTAATTTGTTCGTTATCCTCATGGAAGAGATACAATGCCGAAAAACGCATAGGAAAAAAAAGAAAAGGTGCCAAAACTTTGAAGCTTGAGTACCAAGCCAAAAACGTACTATGTGAAGAAAAATAAGCATCTTGCATTTAATTTCCTCGCGTAGACTGAGGAGAAATCCTTTGGCTTTCGAAAGCCCAAAATAGCACTGAAGCACAATAACAGATACAAAATTTAGTCCCCGGAGAAACCAATCTTTTTTCTGCTAGCATTTTTTCAGTCTCTTTACAACTGCCACTATCTTGCTTCACCCATCTGCTTTTATGTACTTTTTTTCTATCCACAGCCAGTCTCTCTTATCTCCCTGCACTGTTCTCCTTGACTTGCTGGTCTGCTCGAATAAGTAACTCTTGCATTCCTTTGTCTTGTCAGGCTATATAAATTTTAATTTCCTATTCACACCCACTTGAGCCACTCGAGTACTAGTCCTATTTAGGATCACTCAAGATCCAAACATTATCATATGCCAACCACGTGATACCACACCGTATCGGGTGACAAGTATAGTAAAATTTAAGCACACTGTTTATCAGTTTATTACTTCTCAAGGCCCCCTTTTTTTTAACGTTTTGATTTTGAGCATCGTTAAAAATTAAATAAGTTTTTTCAGTAAGATTCATTATAAAATCCATATAGATTATCCATGGAGTAGGTGCAGTTGATATTCGATCAAAATGTAAGTGCAGATTAATTATTGAAAATCAAATCCTCACAGAAAGCAATATACGCAATAACCTAAGCTTTTGGGGAAATAAACATAACTCCTCATTTATTTGTTCATTTTTCCCTGATCAAAAAAAAAGTAGCGCTAATCAGCAACTAAATAATATAGTACTTTTTGCGTTGTACTCAGATGATCCGATGTAAACCACGTTTTCTCATTAAGCCACTGTTCGGAACCGTGGCTAAAAACGATTAAAGCCGATCAGTGATGAGCTGCTTCGTGCCTAACTCAGAAGATTACCACAGTATAAAGATTTAACAACAAGGGACACCACAGAACTAATCAGCACTATTGTACTTATCAAAAACTAATGTATATATATATATATATATATATATATATATATATATATATATATATATATATATACGAGTGGCTGCGATTAAGTGCCAAACACGTAACGGATCATAACAATGTTTTTATGTTTGATAACAGCATTTCAATCCTTCCCCAATCATCAGCGGAGAAATTCATGTCAGTTATCAAATATCAGAATCATTATTCAGAGTGCTCGAGCTTCAATACTACAAAAACTGAGCGTTGTATCTCTTTGAAGGAGGAATATATGATATATATATATATATATATATGATATCCAATGACAGTTGATAAAATCCTGGTGATTATGATGATGATGTACAAATTTTCACAAATTTAAACACTTCAAGCTTTAAACAAAGAATTATGCAATTTCAGTCAACTATTTTTCAATATCTGTTAATCTAATATTTGTATTTATTTCCAGCTCTATTCTAAAATAACTTAACTTCAAGGTTAAAAAGTTGTATGTATCGAGCACTCTATGAAATAAATCCATTACATATCAGAAGTGGCTTTATATTATTGATATATTATTATATTATGTTATACTGCTAGCCTGATTTGTACCACACATACTGTGTGTGTATATATATATATATATATATATATATACATATATATATATATATATATATATATAGAGAGAGAGAGAGAGAGAGAGAAATTGATATATATATATATATATATATATATATATATATATATATATATATATGTAGCACTTATCATAAGTATTTAAACAACCGGACATTTTACTTCTGATTGCTCGCTTTTGAAAGTTACAAACAGGAAATTCATGTAAGAAGAACCATTTTTGTATCAGCATTACAAAGCATGTGTTTAGTCATGTTTTGTGGTTCACATCTCCGGATAACATTTTTCTTTTTAGAATTTTAGAAATAAATTGGTTGCTTATTCAAATACTTACGAACCTCACTTTCTATTGGACATGAATATTAGAACAAGTACAGAATCTAGTTTTTTATTGCCTAAGATTACAGGAAACGTGGATTTTGAGCAGGTAGAGATCCAAACTGTCTAGTTTTGCAATCCTCCCGTGGAACAAAGTCAGTTCCTTTTTCGATTCCCAACAAGATGTTAGTTTAAAAAAATGATTGTTGCTTGCTCTTCATTTAAAAATCTAATCGAATTAAATAAAAACATTTTCTTGAAATTTTCCAATAAGAGCCCGAAACAGGATCAAATGATTTGGTATGAGGACTTCAAGAAAATATTTCCTGTTCCTCTTTTTAATTCTAAAAAACAAAGCAATACTAGTAAAATTTATGTCTTTTTCAGTTACCAATAGGTCAGTATATATATATATATATATATGGTTGATCACTCTTTAAGTGAGGTAACTCGTTCATTGTAAGCTTATGCAATGCTCTTACATAGAATAGAGCACTATGATGGATGAGAAATTCAAAGTAAAATAAATATATCGACTAATGACCGTCCAGTTCCGTGGCACAGTGGTAGGATACCGGGGTTGAAGCGAAGTTTTCAATCCTACTTCGTGATACTGAATGCGATAATGTATAGTCGATAGCCACACCGAAGAGTTATAATACAACGGAAAAGCTGTCTGTGGATGAAACATATATATATATATATATATATATATGTATATGTATATATATATATATATATATATATATATATATATATATAAAACATTGCTAATGGAATTGTCTTTACTCAAAAAAAATATTTTGAAGTTTGCTGCAGATTTTTTTCGCCTTCCCAGTGCAATATTATTCGAACTTATATGTACATAACATATAATGTATATAACATATAATTTACAATAATAAATAATGAGTGACGTTAAAACATCAGCCCATTTAAGTTAGTTTAATACATAAGTTTTGGACATACAGCAGTTTTTCTGAATAGTAACTTCTGCGTGTTACGAAAATTTAATCTGTTATTGACGATTGATATATGGAAAGAAATAAAAGGGAAAAGACGAACTTCCAGACACATATATCCAGACATACTGTTAGAAATTAATGAAAGTAAAGCTGCATTACAGATCAGGAGAATTACCAGATATGAAGATGTCTGATTGCAGGTGTGAAGGCAAAGAATTCCTGTGATTCTGTTACCAACACAAAGAAATATTAAGAATGAATAGTCGAGACGATTACACAGACGGACTTTCGAAAAATCGTGGTTATATTGAATGCAAAAAAAAATGATTCTTTTGTAATCGATGGTCAAAGACCTGAAAATTCATCTTCACATAACGAATATTACCCCAATCAATTAGTGAAAACACTTTCTTTATTTTTTTTCTGTAAGATTGACGATGGTTTTACTATCGACCCCACCTGACTCCACAACACGTTATCGTTTTGTCTGCAAGCGAATGAAACAGGAAAAATAAAATAAGATTTTTTTTTGCATTTCCATGTCTTTGAAAAAATTAATAGAATGATATCGAATCTGCATGTGGTGTCTGTTAAGTCAGAGTTCAATTTACATTTCCAATAATTGGACTTCGACATAAGATATTCCGATAAAGTTTTCAAATTATCCTTTTCCAATTCAAATGGCATCATTTCAGCTAATGCATTAAATTCACATTCTTTGGAACAGGTAGGCCACTTAGATGTCAGAAAAACGTTTGAAGTGACATTTACAACTGAGTTAAGGATGTTCTTTCATCATCATCAGCAGCAGCAGCAACGTTTTATGGTCCATCGTTGGACATAGACCTTCAACCGGTTTTGCCAAACCTTTATATCATGGGTGCTGTGGAGCCAACACTTTCCAAGGATTAAATCAAAATAAGAAAGGTTAGAATTAAATTCTTTTTACGAATACATTTAGTGCTGGGCAGCATGTCAATCATGTTATAAACAATATTTCATTGAAATATTTGAGCACGAGTACAGCAGGTATGCAAAAAGCCAATTTTTTCCAAAAATTAGATGAGTGATTAAGAGACCAGACTTAATGAAATCAGCATAATTCTACGATTATTAGCGGACAATGTATTATCTGTTTCACCCCCTCTCTCTCTCTCTCTCTCTTGATTGGTTTCAAAGAGATTTTCAATGTATATATATATATATATATATATATATATATATATATATATATATGTGTGTGTGTGTATGTGTGTGTGTGTATGCATGTGTGTGTGTGTGTGTGTGTGTGTGTGTGTGTACATTTGTGTGTGCTTGTGTGATCCTGTCCCCCCAACTATTTATGGATAACTTTGATTTTCAAAACCAAAAATTATAGCCACGTTTAAAGTTAGTAGGCAAATACCTCCCCCAAATTAACATGACCAGACGCTCATTATGGTAGACGTTGGGGAAGCCCTTTGTCGAGCAGTGGGCCTCAAATGACTGATGATTATTACGAGGATGATGATGATATCGTTAGCATTCATTGATATTAATATAACATTAATATCATATGGTTGATACAATTGAATATCAATATTTAATAACAATTTAATGATTTTAAACGTTGCAAGCATTGATTGTAAAAAATGGTGATACAAAGGAATACAGAAGATTTTATCAAGGTTGAAGAACGGAGGGAAAAGTCTGCTTAAGCACATTTGTAAACTTATGTTTGACTCTGTAAGTGTGAGAGGATGCATTCATGAGGAGCACTGGTTAGTAAGCCTTACTATTTCTAGTTTTGGTTCTCACTGGGTACTTTAAACATGTGACCTTATGCAAGCTAAGCTTGGTCACATAGAGGGCTCTACCGTAGGGTAATGGTATAGCTTTTTAACCATTATTACATGATGAGTGTTGCAGGACATTACAAGTATAATAGATTCAATTTCCACTGGCTGTCCTACACCCATGGACTCATACCAGTCTATAACAAACTCAGTGAAAACTTCAAAAATCAGTCAATGAAACAGATTTTTGTGTCAAAAACTATTTAGCTAATTTATATCAGAAATCATAGCGAATTTATAGTTGACAGTAAACTCTGAAAGACGAATTTGCCTTCGAATGTATTCTAAAGGGTTCTTTCTTTCTCCTTTTCTCCCCTCTCTTTCTCTCATTTTCTTTCTTTTTCTCAAATTTCCTCTCTCTCACACATCTTTTCTCTCTTTCTTAATCTCTGTCTCTCTCCAACATCCTGTTCTCCTTTTTTTCCTTTTTCTCTTTTTTTTTCTTTATCACTTTCTTTTTTCCTTCGGTAAAAAATCAACAAAGAAAGAAAAAATAAATTAATAATGCTATGTAAAAATTGACCACGAAAAAAAGGCGGGCACATAAGAGAGACAATAGTTATAGAAACAAGCTATAGAGGAGACTCTTTATGACTAGAGATATGTTTTCTTACAATACCAATCAAAGACATCGTGACCATTACGAACAATGACAAGATTTTTGGACATTCGAGAATATCCAGGACTCTGCACGGAATGAAAACATTCTGGCTATTATTAAATTGCTTACACCAAAAATAGAGAGTAAAAATTAACGATGAAAAATCGTCAAATAATTTAGGAAATTTCAAATCAACCAGTCTCAGTAAAAGGACGCGCGCGATTATGAATCAATCTGAATGCAGATTAGCCTTAACTGCAATGAATCACTCCAGAGATGCCAAATTCACCATTTCCGGCTAGATCTGGCTAATTTTCTTCCAATTTAGCCGATAAAAATCTACGATAGCTAAAGATATGGCTAATTCTTTAAAAAATGATAAGGGAGTCAATAAAGAGTTGATAGAACCATAGCAAGGCTCTTTATGACTAAAAGTATTCTTACTGACAAAAGAAATTTAAATCGTTGCAAGGTTTCCAGTGAGTGGAGAATCTCTGGAGCTTTGCACAAAATGGAAACCTATAGTACCGCACAGAATGGAAATATTCTTGCTATCATTAAACAATGAATATTACTGCTTACATCAGAAAAGAATAATGTGACGATTATACATTTATCAGTAAACTTGCAACAGTTTGACTAATATTCTCGATGTCATTAAATCTTGCAAGCAATTATTTGTCATCCTTATTAGCACGAAGAGAAAAATCAATGTATATATACTGTCATTTTTTTTCCAAACAAATAATGTGAGTAAACACCAGCAAGCCGAACGTTTATTCTTTTTATCTATTTTTATGACGCATCACTAGTTACGTCTCGTTCTAAATGTGGTTTCAACGTGAACATTATATATATATATATATATATATATATATATATATATATATATATATATATATATAATGCTGATCAAGAATAGAACGAGAGTGTTATTATCTTCCAGAGGTAACAATAGAGGCACCGAGCCTGAAAGCATACAAAAACCGCCTGGACAGACCGTGGGGGTTGAGAGGAAATATCTACGGCCCTGTTGTAAACACAATATCATATGACCGTCGAACAAGATACGAAACGATCAATTAGAGCTTGGTACAAAAGGCCATCACTAAGGTGTTATCCCAGAATAGTATCATCATCAAACTCTCAGAGTTGACTTTATAATCGCCATTAATCAGAGCAGGAATTTAAGATGTCTGAATTTAAGACATGAATAAACGAGACAGTGAAACATTCCGTGTGTCATGTCGTGTTTTCTTTTGTTATAAACACTGAATTCTGTTATGAAGAATATCATTTTTATATAATAGCAAGTAAATATATTTTATCGATTATTTTTTTCGGTGAAAAAAAACTTTTTCTAAAGACTTTATCAAAACAGTTTCTATGATAATGAAACCATTAAACGACGTAAAAATATAAGACTTTTAAAAAAATGGATATTCATCTGTGATTCTGAGGTATTCGCTCGAAAGTTTCATCTATAATAACAAATTTCAATTTTTAACGGTGTTTCTATGGCTGGGTAGGCTTGGGGTCCAGTTACTCATCAGTAAATTTCGGGGTCAAATCCAACTGTGCGCAAAACATGTTTTCCTTGCTGTCGAGATCAATGACAGATTAACCATTACGCTGAGTAGGCTCTTCCTTTTTTTGTCAAACTCGGTAACAATGACGGGTCACGATGACTAGGAGTAAAAGAAGTGACGTAATGTATGAATAACAGTGACACAGTGACGTACGCAAAGAACTGATGACGAAATAACTCCAACTTTTGAAGCTCAACTGAGGTTGTCTTGTTCTGCTAAAGATAGCAAAGCCCAGTTAGGAGAACTATTAATAAAAGAGTTAAAATGAGAAACGTAGGTAAGGAATGATATTGTATAGAGAAATGAATTCTGTTTTGTTTTACTTTTTACATTTTAATGAAGCAAGGGAGTTTGACTAAAACGCAGCCAAACTTGTTCATATTAGAAATCATACTGGCCTCGGAATGCAAAAGCCATTTTTCAGGGTTAATTATGCAAAGTTGAGTGACGTGTGCGATAGTTTTCGTGACATATTGCACATTTTTTGTGACGAGCAACCAAGCAATCAAACTGATTTATTATTACGGGTAATTCCTTCGGGAATGAAATTAACTTTGCAGTTATTTTTTTTCTCTCTTTCTTATAGTTCAGTCACGAATCAAAATAATTGATTCCAAGATAATCTGGTTAATTACTTAATTTGGCTTAGTGCGACACAAGGGCACTATTTTACTGTTTGACCATCGAGATGCTTGCAGCTGTGCAGAGATTTACACAGAAACTTATGCGTGAATGCTTTGGCTCTCTTTGAAATAAGGTCACAATTTTAAATGGCTAGATTTGTACATGACTTGTTTTAAATGGCTGAAAAGGATCATATTTTTTCACGAATGGAGATTTGCACGTAATTCTCAGATAATTGCATGGCTCAAAATTATATATATATATATGTATATATATACATATATATATATATATATATATATATATGTATATATACTCAGAAAACTCATACAAAGGCTCCAAAAATATAATTTTACAGCACATTGATAAGATACTGACACAGAAATGGAAATAAAAGGCACCCATAATCTAGTTCCAAGATGCAGCTCTTGGAAAACGTTGTTGTCTATGCTCTGAAAACGCCGTTCATCGGATAAAGCAAGCTGTGGGAAAATATAACCATTTCAAGCCATTTGAAATGGTTATTGTATTTCACAACTGTCAAACCGAAGATAAGCAGTGTTTATATATATATATATATATATATATATATATATATATATATATATATATATATATATATATATATATATATATATATATATATATATATATATATATATATTGTATATATATATATTGTAGTGGTATATGAACATTCCATCTGTCTTGGCTTCCAAGATCGTTTTTCCCAGGACAAAAGTTTCAAGGGTGGAGGCAGACTTCACCACCAGTTTCCCTTGATGATTCACCTGTTTCTCTGACTTACAGATCTGAATGACCCTAACTGCCTCACTATTTATCCAGGTGGGTTGAAAGCGTATATACGCCTTCCCCGAGGACATTAGTGCAAAGTGAACGCAGGAAGCCTCGTCCAAAAATCGAACCCCGTTAACAGATTTTGTTTCTTTTTTTTTGGTGCCGGTACTTGTTAAGCCACTCTGTGCCTCAAAATTAATTGTGGGGTTTGGGCTGGGCAAATGACGATCGAATCTGCTAAATGAATTTCGCACCATCTTCTCAAATATTGTCGATCATTTTGAGGACAGTCAATATCATTCTGAGGGGTTTAACGGACAATCCACCCCTAATGTTCCTCATACGACATTTGAGCCCTCTTCAGATTTATTTCATTACTACTAAAATGTAGCGATTTTCAATCAGTATGCCACGGAACATCCGTAAATCCGCCCCGAAACATGGGCCGTCGGATAGCATTGCCAGTTTGGATAGAAAAAATATGATCATGATTGACAAAATACCCTCGGGAATAGAATCGAAATTTTATTTCTATGTTGTACTTATGAACACATAATCATCATTTCTTTGAATGAAATTTGAATGATCAAATCCATCGATTATTACTGACGGTGTGCACCGATAATTTGAATTTCTGGTCCACTGTGTCATACTGTGAAAATGGTGGAAAATCACCATCGTAAGTGGAGAGAGTCCCTTTATTCTAAATAGGATGACAGAAAAAGAAACCAGAAAAAAAGTTGTCTATCTTCACAGATATTATACATCACACATGGAGAAGGCCAAAGAATAAATCGGCTGGAACGTTGCATGAACATAAACAAGGAATTCAATGGTATTCGAAAACTATTTGAAATGAATCACTACAAATGAATTGAAATAAAGATCATTTTTATTCGTTTAGATTTATTTTCCCTTCAAGGGCAATAAAACTGGTTTACTGTTATGGATAAGGCGACACCCGTGAGATTACTAAGACATTTTGCAGACTTTTTTTTTTCTTTTGTGGGTGTAAGTTTGGGTTGGGAATCATATGAGAACTGGGAAGACTACGACAGTATTAAACATTACTGCATGCTAGTCATTCAAACCCATCAGGTCTGTTGGAGGTGATCAACTAAAAAAAAAGAAAAAAGGGTGATCGATGATAAAATTACTCCTGTTGTTTTTAGTTGGGTGATAGTTTCTTTTAAAAATGTCCAATTTAAAAAAAAACAACAAATGGATGCAAAAGAGATCAATTTAGCAGAATTCTACATTGCAAAAAAAAAACCTTTTAGAAGATGCATTATGAAAAAAGATTTTGACATGAGGAGTTAAGTTTGAAAATGTCAACCCTCTATCTCCACTGGTGTGGTCTGTACGCGTGATACACACATAACTAGGCAGCCGGACGAACTTGAAAACTAAAGAAACCTATGGTAGGTGTTTTGGTTGACAGTCTTTAATACTTGCAAAGCTGGATATTTCAAAGAGGAAAATCAGATCCTTTCTATCAATGAAGGCGGTCCTGTCAAGGTTAACTATGCAGGTAACAGTTTGCAGATATTATTGTTTCAGCTACTTTAGATAGTTACCTGAGAGTGTATTTGCTATTAGGTTCTTCGAACAGGAGCAATATGGCCTAATACCATTCTAAGCTAGGTTAAGTAAATCCTTTTTTATAATAGAGCAATGGTAGATACATGTCACTAAAATTGCTGCTGTTATAAGATGGCTGTTGCTGATATATGATACATTGATATGTGAAGAAACCGTGTCAGTGCATTCTGCCCGGGGACTTTCCATTTACGTGAACAGACATTTCCTAAAAATATCATTGTCGAATTGTTTCTATTTTTTAATCATTAATAAGTTGAGAGACATCATGTAGAACATACAGTGCATTGTTTTACCATTACTTTCAGAGCAGTATATCTCAGTTTAGAATAAAAACGTATAATTCGAAATAAGAACTTTCAGAATCCGAACGTTTTTGCTAGCTAGAAACAATTCCATTCAAAGAATTTTAGGGACCTGGAACCAATGAAAGTTTCGGAGAGATCTTGAGCTGCTGCCTGGTTGTTGGAAACTTTTCCTTGCAGGAAGTGGTTGAAATACCTGAAAAAGTGGTTGTCGGTCGGAGTGGGTAAACTGAGTGAGGCAGAGTTTCGTAGCCTAGTTCGTTTAATTTCTGAAGGGTCATTCGCACGATATTCGAACATTTTTGTTTTCCATTTAGGGTCATTTGTGCGGCATGTCGAATTATTTTAGATCTCAAATTTGGTGCAAATGTCGAAAAACACTAGAATGGACAACGTTTAGTTCCTCTGCAATCAATACTTCGTGGGTTCACCTCAATAACCGCCCTCATTTGGATGCAGTAGATCAGAGAAGGACGCCTGCATCTTCAAGGTTCTCATCTCTGTTTTAATTTCCTCAAATGTTGAGCTGAAGGTTCATAACGGTCCCCTGCCTGAATATTTGGTTAGTATTGCGAGCTGTTTCCACTATTTAACGTCCCACTTTTAACTTATACAGTAACTTGGTTCGAATTGGCTTTTTTCAACTTTTATTTGACATCTTCAAATTAGATGAAAAAAATGGGGAAAAGAAAACGTCAAAGTTAAAGAATAGAGCAAAGTTCAAGCTTTAAAATGGTACGTAATAATAACATAGTTAAATAACAGTTATTCCCAAAAACAAGAATCATTGTTTGAAATAAGAAGAAAAAGCTACAAACATTTCTGCTCCAACCTTATAGTGAGTGTGATACTGTACAAATCCATAACAATGGACTCTGATATTAGCCAGTTAGTCTTTACCCACAAAGGGAAAGTGGATCATGACGTAAATGTCGCTAACTTGGTATGCAGCAGTAAAATTTTGAAAATTTCATCAAATCCTTAGTCTCACAACCAGCATAGTAATTGTTAAGGAGCTTATGATGCTGAATATTACCACTTCAGTGACTTCGGACCTCACTGGACACACTACCACTGAGGCCTCGTATCAAACTATGCTGCATGCACACTGCAACTACAGAAGTAGAATATGCTTTATATTTAGTTTCGCTTGTCTCAAGGACGTAATATTGGAGCACCAACGGAAGATTAAATTCATTACAGGAGTAATGGGAAGTATTAGAAGCTTGTTAATGATTACTACGGCTATTACGGAACATAGAATATCATGAAATATCTGTACATTCACGGAAACGACGTCACTCACAAGAGAGGAGAATTTTCCGTTCACTTGGTTGATTCGTTTCTTGGTCGAGCAGGCTATTTGTAAAACTATGGTGATTTCTGAAATATTCACATAATTTCAAAAAAATCCTAAGGGATTCCACTGAATCACTAGTTTTACAATCTTACTGTGACAGGTTTATGAACTTAAGATTACTATGACTTTGAGACGATGAAGAAGTACCGACAAATTATTTTGAACAATCTTAAGTAATTATTTTAATATTTTACTTAAAAATGACATCAGTTGAGTTGAGTTTGTGACAATGGATTCTAACAGCAAGACATTTCTGATGAAATTTTTAATCCCAAAATTACCAGTCCGTTTTTTTGAATCTCAACTCAAAGCCTTGCAGTTAATTGAGTACGGCAATGATAATGTTTGAATAGAAGATGGACTAAAATTAAGATATTGGCAGATTAGACAGAAAGTAAGTTCTTATCCCTAGTTCATTCAGACGCCATCTTAGTTTTATCGGTTCATGTTTTCTGCTCTTTGTTCCTGCTTGATTAATCCCAGATTGCCTTTGTTTTCGGAACAACTATACAAGGACATTTGGAAACCTTCAACCAACCTTGACATTAAAACTGTCGACATAGGCTTCTCTAAGTTTTTAGGTTGGACCGGCTGGCTGGCTATGGTTGCACCAATAAAGCAAGAGGGACGAAAACTTAAACATTTACTCTTCATTATGTTTGCAAAAACGTTTTCTTGTATTTTTTTCATTTTCAAAATTAGCCCCATCGATAGGTTTTAGGTGGGGATGTTCAGTTTGCAAAAGACGTTAAAGCTCAATTAATCCCTAGTTTGTGTCCGATTGTTTTTTGAAAATTCTGATATTTAGTAATTACAAAACGACGAAAAAAAGTGATCTAGTCATTGATACGCTCTTTTTCCAATACTTTAATTGATCACCTAAAACACGACATGCAGCCAAAAGATGTTGGTCATAGACAGTTTTAATGAGTGACTAACTATACCACAAACCTTTCCTTCGTCGATTCTGTCCAATACGAAGAAACTCTTTTAAAGGGGGACGTTTTTTCGTTTTACTATCACGTTGGGGCTGTTCGAGAAGCCACTTATTGTGATCACTCTGATAACCTCAAGTGAAAGATTTGCATATAGTAAACATCTCAAATAAAATTTTAGGAACTCACTGAATTTCATGAAACCATTTGATCACATTATCCATAATTGTATTCAAGTGAGGGCTTTGAAAATTCGCTAATTTTGGTCGTTGGAGGCGAAACCCCGTGCTTAATCACTGCCCTCGACTAAGCAGCCACCCCATCATCTACCATTATTTTAGCACATGGCTGCGACCTCAATATTCAAAATTTCGGTATCTTCATGCCTCTCTCTGGTAGTGGATGAGTGAAAAACTCTCTTAAAACTACTATAAACTTAAACACTATTAGTTAACTACAAAGAAGGTTTAAATGATACTTCTGGTTGAATAGCGTAAAATTCAGACTATTTATTGTTTTTAAATATTCAAATTTACATAAAAGACACCTTTTCTTATCTATGCATATAAGAAATTATATAGAAAAACGACATTTGGATGGAAAAAAATGAGCCGAAAGAAAAGAAAACAACGTTTGGAAAAAAAGAATAAACTTGAAATAGCTCTAAGCTAAATGCTAACGTGATATACACGATCTCAATAAAATAGATATCTTTATTTAACATAGTAGAAGGAAAAGGTAATACATTTTCGTAAGAAACTTACCCTGGTTTGATAAAATGAATCACAACCAAACTTGTAATTGCATATCGTAACAAAGAAACTCATAAAGTCTTCTGTTTTATTTGTGAAAAAGTTCGACACTCTAATATGCTCCATATTAATGAGACTAATATAATACTTTGAGCTTTGATAAAATAATAATGCTATTATACTTGTATACAACGAAAACATGCAACCCTATTGTAAGATAACCTTATGATCCTTGGAGGCTCATTTTTTCCAATCGTAACATGGGTGTTCCATACCTAGTTCCGAATAACTGGCTTCTTCTGTATCTTTGAAATTAATATATTACCCGATAGCCAAAGCTGGATTATTTGTCCGTGTCCACAATTGCACAATCGAATTGAAGCCATAAAAACGTCTTTTGAATTTTTTGGAGTAATCGTGGTGAAAGGCAAATGGAATATTTCCTTTGGAGAAAAAAATATTCGATTCGATCCATTCATTTATCATCTTATGTTTGCATAATTTCAATCACATTTACTTTAATTCTTGAAAGTAGAATGGAGTTTGATTCGTTCTTCTTTGAACAAACAGATGAAGTAACAGATCTTGTAAGTAACTAAATGAAAACCGTCACTCGACCAACGTTTTTTGGCAGCAAACCATGTTGGGAGTGATCAACTAAGGAACTGGCAAAGACGAGGTGACTAATGAATAAATTACATTTATTGCCCTTCCTTAATCACTGAAGAGTCCAAATTATTAAAAAAAATTAAATTTAAAAAAAACAAGCGTGATTGTTGCTAGATAAAAACTAAGGGACCAATTTAGCAAATGATTGCATTGTTAATTGAACCCCTGCCAACTTTTTTTAATGGAGTGGGGATGAAAATCACAAAAAAGGTTTTCTCTGTGCATATTAAGGAATAAATTATCTGAATGTACAGCGCATTGATAGCTAGCCAGGCAGAATCACTTAAAAAATGTAGAATCCTATGTTGACAGTTTTGGTTCCCAATTTCTAATGATTGAATATATTTTCCTTTTTTTTTCTCCTTTATTGGACTCTGAAATGAGATGTAAAATACTATTAGTATTCGTTGAGCTTTTTATTACTTTGTTTCACTGTAATAGACACCTCATTTATGAAAAAATCCTGCTATGTAGAAATGTCATGTCATCTTTGGATAACAAGCTTTTCTTTCGTATAAATTTACAAAACTTGAAAGCTTACTACTCCATGTTTTTATCTCTTTCAGTGAAACCATTTTTACTAAATAAAGGAATTTTTTTTTCGTTGACTTGAATAACAGATCTAAAAGAGTTTTGAAAAGTTGAGGAAGTTCACTTGGAAGACTTCAAAGAGCCATGGTTCAGATCCTCAACTAGTGATAAAATCTATAAAACGCAACGTGCGCATATATATATATATATATATATATATATATATATATATATATATGTGTGTGTGTGTGTGTGTGTGTGTGTGTGTGTGTGTGCGTTTATGAAAATGAATATTTGAATGTGAAGAGAAAAATATAGGAAAAAGCAGTTGTTACATCCAAATTTTTTTATTCCGTGTGCATGTTTCGATGCATTTTGACTGGAGCCAGCCCTCTTTTTCGATGAATGATTTCAGCAATTTGCAGAAAATTTTGCTGTTTACACGTTTGATATCGAGGAAAAAAATGAGGATGCTTTTGTGTTGTTTTGTTGTTTAGTAGGAGGTAAAGGCTGTGTTTATATCTGTGTCAGTGAGAGTAAAGTTTGGTTAGGAATGAAAAGGGTCTGTGAGAGGCAGAGTCAGAGGGTGTTTGGTTTATGTCTCTGTGGGTGTTGGGCTTGTTTCAGATCAGTAGGGGCAGCCGGAGGAGAGGGTCAGGATATATGTTTAGTTTGATGAATATAACATTAAGTTATGTTCGTGAAAAAGTGGTCATCATCTCTAATGATATAGGGCCTGTATAACAAATACTTATGGAATCCTCACTTCATACGGAATTGTGAAACAAATTTATGGTAGGAATTCCACATGGGAACAGAGACTTGGCTACTTTGTACATTTCAATCCTTTGGGATAAAGTGATTGCAGATTGCTTATGTTTCAACCATGGAACTCCTGGGTTCGTCAGAGCTGGAAGAGGGAACGTTGTTTTAAGATTTTTTGAAAACAACGTATATATATATATATATATATATATATAGAGAGAGAGAGAGAGAGAGAGAGAGAGATGTAGAGCAAGAAAGAGAGATAGGTAGATAATTATCTATTTTATACCTATGTATGTAGATCGTGTAGTTGTTGCATCTACAACGATAAATAAGAGCCGAAAATATCGAGAGGTTTTGCTAAGTTGCTCCAGGTTTGTGACAATATTGTATCAGCATCGGCACCATTTCTTTCATCTAATGAATGTTTCATTTGAAAGACCGCTTTTTTTCTGCTAGCAATTTGTGTATGATATTTCCTTAATATATATATGTACATATGTGCTCACTTTACGTTTTGTACCCTCAAGGCGATTGTTAGTCATCTTATTGGGGAAAGTTACTTTGAAATAGGTAATAAAATATTCCATCAGATCATAGGTGTCCACATGGGAATTGATCCTGCTGGGCAAATTTCTATTTACGTAGACATGAATATATATATCCATTTCGTCATTAATTAGCACTAATATTATGCGAGCACATTCATTTTTAGGTTGTACCTGTTTTATTGACGACTTATGTTCTCTTAATGATGGGGCGAATTTCGAAAATCGTATATCTCTATATACCCTAAGGAACTTGAACTAATGTGTAAGCATAACGAAATGCAAGCAACGTTCTTAGATTTGGATACTAAAATCGAAGATATAATGTTTGTCTATAAAGTGTTAGAACTTTTCTCCGTTCTGTATCGTACGCATGCCATTCAGAACAAGTAGTATTCCATATCATACATTTTACGGCATTAAATAATTAGAAAATTTCAGAATAGCAATAGCTTCTCGCAGATTTGTTGATTTCATACAGAAAATTGTTTCTTTATTTGTAAGACCTGATCATAGTGAAATAACGAAGATCAAAGAATATGTTAACGAGAGTATAAAAATGGAATAAATGACTAATGAATATCGAATCTAATAAATTTGTAATTATGTTAGGGGAATTGGGTAACAAAAAGAGAAGGATCCAGTCTTTGTCAAAGCAAAAGATCTTTGTATTGTCTAAAGCAAGCTCTGGTCCATTTTTATGACTGATTGGTAATGGGCTGGGAGATTGAATATAGAATGCCAAGCCTCAAACTTTGACTTTAGTTTGACAAAACAATATAGTTATATGGCTTATTTGAGTGACATCTCTCGTCGAAGAACCTGGGGCTTAATCGACAAGGTGTAGTCACGGTAAGGCAGGCCCCCAAGTTAGGGTATTCGGGATCAAATCTTGCTAGAGAATTATTCTCTATGCCCGATCAGTTATCAATGTTTGTGGAATGACGATCTGAAATTTGAAAAAGGAACAAAAGAAGCCATATTAGAGATTTACCTTAAACATTAAGAATTATTTACGATGATTCATCAATAAAATTAGCAATCTATTGGATTTCACATATTATTTCGTTACCAACCAGGTGAATCGCATGGTTCTCCTAAAAATCTGATACTTTGAAGCCATAAAAAGAGAAGAAATGTTTTCATTTTTCCATAAATGAATCAACATAACATGCACTGCAGCGGAACTGGTTATGAAGAAACTAAAATTATCTAAAATCGTCCAAAAAATGGATTTTTAAATCTAAAATTATCTGCCAGCACAAAATGTGGGCATTATTGGCCCAAAATAATCACAGAGACCAAAAAGTAGGTAGTTTTGGGAAGAAAAAAAACCAGAAAAAATCATGTTGTGTTGTGATGTATCCATGGTTGTAGCCCCAAAATTGTGAACAGGAGCTATTAATTCATATGAATGAAATATTTTGTCAAAAGATGTGGAAATTTTTTGCATTAATCTAGGGCCTACATTACCTGAAGGGACTGCAAGTATGATTCGGCTGCAGCGTAGACTTTCTTTTCCTAAACTAAACCAAATTAAAGCACAAAAAATTACCAGCAAAAACAATTCATAACTTTCACAGAAGTAACCGAATACTTAAAAACCGATCATGGATAGTTAAGATCCAATTTGGTATCATAGTTATAATTTTAAAAGAGTTCCTACTCCTTGACCCTTCTTCCAAAACTGTATGAAAGCGTGCGATACATCTCATCAAGACACATCAATAAGCATTTGAACGCGTTCATAACTTAAAAACAATTCGAAGAGTGCCCTAAATGTGATACGAATAAATGAGGAAATAGGTTTGACTAGTGATAGGAGCTACTTGCGTTTTAATAAATGGGCGTATCAAATGGTTTTACTAAAAATCGCATATCTTGAGTCCCTAAAAAGAGAAGAAATAGGTCTGGTTAGTCATTCAATTGAAACTGTCACCTGATCAACGTCTTTTGCCAGCCTGTGTTCGAGGTGATCAATCAAGAAAATGGGAGAAGGGGAGACCAATGGTTAACTTGCATGTCTCGCCTTTTGTTGGGCAGTGTTCACTAAAAATTCCTGAATAAAAAAAAAACGGAACCAAACTTGGGGACCAGTTTAGCATAGAGTTACATTGCTACTTGCCGTTGATAATTATCGCCACGAAAGGCTGTCGGTGTGCCACGCAATGCAATGTTAAAACGGGATGCAAAATCCCAAGTTCTCCGAAAGATTAGAGACCTGTATCTATCAATCATGGCAGACGCTCCATCAGAAGCACAGGCAACCATATTGGTCACATAACTCATAGAGAAAAATAGCTTCAATTAATTCTAAAACATACGTACCTTTTGACTCAAGCATAGTTGATCGCTGAAAAATATTTCCTTACAGGATTGAAAACTGATCAAATACTATAATCAAGCATTGAATGCCCAAAACTTTTGACTCGTCAAATTGTAAAGGAAGTTCAGAACACTGAAGAATCTGAATAAGTTGATGTTTGACATCGGTGCCCATTTAATCTATGCGCCTCGTAATATGTCATTACTGAGACGAATTGTCCTGATAATGGCATCAGGCTTTTCATGCATTACAGTCGAGAGAACTACTTCAATAACAGGTCAAAGTAATGTTTCTTCTATCGAGTCGGACTAACCGACCTTTGGGACGAGTAACACAATATTGTGCGATGCAATCATGTCAGTGTCTTGCTGTGTAGATGCCTTCTGAAATACTGTGATCAATCTTTTTCCGCTTTTCGGATGTGGCCCCGGGTTGCGAGAAATATGATAAAGGTTTGTCCTTGTGGTCAGCATGCTTAGAACGTAATGATACGTCAAGCATGAAGATTTCATGGCTTCATTGGTTAAGGTTTGGTTGGACAGAAGCCAGATAGGTAATTGACTCTTTTAAGGAGAAGAAATAAACCCATAAATAATCAATGCTGTATTGGCGACGAGCTCTTTTCGCTGAAGCCTTTGGGACATTTTAAAATTGTACAATAATCGGTGAAAATAGCAAGAACAAAACGATTTTAATAGAGCTTTATAATTGTCTTTGCATTCATCAGCTGATTGGAATATATCATTCATAAACTGCATTAGAGATTTGCGTATGATGAAAAGGCAAGAAGTTAATGTCGATTCACGTTTACGAAGATACATTGTTACTCAAGGCCTGTCTTCAATAATCTGCAAAGAATCCAATCGTTTTGCAATTACTCACACTTACTATGAGCATGCGTAACTGTGAACAAGACCCGCAACTCTCTCTGGTAATCTTCAAAGGTGTTTCACGAATGTATATATTATTCCACAAATAGTACAAATGTGTACAGACTTACACCAATATTTACATATTCCTCCATGTATCAACATAATACACAATAACATAAAGCTGTTTGGTGAATTGATGCAAGAAAATGTTGCCGTTGGCTGCTTCTTTATATTCAATTATAGACAAGATATTAAAAAACAACTACTGCCCATCCAAATTCCCGAATGCCCACCATTTTCTTCGCAATTGCTCCCCGCCAACCAAAGGTTTGAAATCATCGAACCAGTGGTCGAATTTGCCAAAGGTGAGAAATCCTGCTGTAGGTAGTGTTTTTTCACTAAAGGTAAAGAAGCAAGATTTGCGATTGCTGGTAAGAAGGCAAGCAATGCAGCAGAATATCATTGAGCTAACTCAGTTCTTCTACATGTTGCATCTTCCCTAGATTAGTCACCATCAGAATTAGTCAAAGCAAAATCAGAATCGTTCTTTTATGATGGTATACACAGTTTAACTAAAAACTGGTATTAGGTAATAGAAACATAGAGAAATACTTTGATGGTTGAATAATAATGCTATTAGTTTCCATGAATGAAATATTTACAAAAAAATGCAGAAAGCGTTTTGCATTATATCAGAGTCTGGTTGCAGCGTAATGGAAGCACAAATAAATATTAGCGAGAAAATGTACAACATTCTCAAGGGAAGCAACTGAATACTTGCAAACTGTACGAATATCGAAAATTAAAGGTACAGTTCAGCGTTAGAGTCACATTTTTGATAGAGCCCCAACTCTGAATCCTCCAAAAATGCACTTTTCCAGAATTGTATTGAACTGCGTAATCGACGGCATTAAGACGTACCGATTAGCATTAGAATACGGTTGATATTTCAAAAACTATACGAAGAGAAGCGGTGCCAAAAATGAACGGGAAAAGGAATAAATAATGAATTTGAAAAAAAAACATAGAAGACCAATAGTGTGCTGTGATAATGCACATAATACAGTTGACCAGTGATCACTAAAAAGTTATGGAATAAAAAATAAAAAAACAGCCGAATTAGATAAATCCAGCATCAACCAAAAACAGACCGATAGCCTATTTATTTAATTTTTTCAGCCCTCCAGCTCCATTGAAATGACCTGTTCGTGTGATAGTTTTTGTTGGTAGTTTTAACATAGAAAAGCAACAATGTCGAGAATACAAGTTTAGGGGGAGAATTCTGTCACATTTATAAATAGTTGAAAAGATAGATGTATAGATGAAGATAATAGATAGCTAGATAGAGAGAGAGACTGACAGGCAGACAGAGACATCGATCGATCGATAAACAGATATGAATAAAGACGTAAGGACAGGTAGATGGAAGATAATCTTATATGAAGACAGAGTGTTCGTGCGGGTGACATATGGGACATATTGACTGATCGACAGGCAAAATGACTGACATGAAATACCAAACAGACGGATTGGCATGAAGAAAAATGTCAGACAAGTCAAAAACAGACGAAGTGTCTGGGATAAAGATAAACATAGAATGACATGGCTCCCTGAACAACTATATATATATATATATATATATATATATATATATATATATATATATATATATATACTTAAAATTCTAGAGATAAATCACCTGATATGTGTTGTTTTTTCGTTTTTTTGTTTGTTTTTTTTGTCTATCCATTTCTCAAGAGCGGTGGATTGTTTTTTATTTTAATCTGATAACTCTTAAAATTCCTGTTTTTTTTATATATGCATGTGTGTCTCTGTCTGCCCCTCTCTCTCTCTCTCTCTCTCTCTCCCTATATATATATATATATATATATATATATATATATATATATATATATATATATATACACCGATGTGTATGTATGTATGTATGTATGTATGCATGCATGTATGTATGTATATGTACGATTAATAAGTACGCACGTTATCCGACGATGTCATCAAGTGAACGATGAGTAAAAAAGCAGTATCTAAATCACATGTTTGGTTTTTGGCTTCGTCAAAATAATCTTTTAAAAGAAACAATTTTCAGAAGTTCGTTTTTCTCCCCCAAATAAACAACATAAGACAATGCCATGCCGCAGGAGTGCTAAAGCATACAATTCAACTCTTCTGCAAAACATCTGATACAAAGCCTCAAAAATGTGTGAAAATGAGAATCAGCCTCACATAGTAGCCATGTCCTGCAAGACCAGCTTGCTCATAATACCAGGAATCCTCACAAGTATGAAACTCATTATACTTACTATGGCCTGTGAGATGAGCAAGCCTACTGAGGCCCAGCTGTTGGCAAAGCTAACAAAAATGCTAAACTGTAAAACCGTTAAAAATCAATGGAAACAAAGATAACAAATACCGCTAAATTCTATCATATAGATTTAGCGTCGGTTGGGATCCTGGCTCTAAAACCCTTAAAACACAAATAGAGAGGTGGAATTTCAAAATGTTCGAAATGTTGCTTAGACAGAAATTTCCCTAAAGTTTAGCGTGCCAATATCTGACGATTATCAATAATCAAATGAACAAATAAAATTAAACACTAGTTTACATTCAACATACAATTCATTTAAAGTCCTCTTTCTAAGCTTCAATACATTGATTCAGCTCCTTTGGTCTGTTTTTAAGGGGTTTTAAAACAAAACGAGCAAGCCAAAGCTAAATTCATATTATGAAAGTTTATGGTTATCCTGGTTATTCTGTTAAATTCTTTAGCAGTTTATGAATTTGGCGTTTTCTTGACTCTGGCCAACCCTGGCCTGAAACAAATATCCAGTCACCCGGTGTGAATCAAAACCAACGAACGCTCAGATGCAAGAAACCCAGTGACATCTAATGTACCCCGATACTTTGCTTGAGTAATTGCTAAAGATCTAATTTTATCTCAAACGTTAGTCGTGATGCCGACGACAAGCAATAAAAAAAAAGAAAGTAAGAACAACTGGTCTTGTTAGTCTCTCGAAAGAAACCGTTGCGTGACCAACATCTCCGTGGGAACGAGTAATGCTGAAGGTAATCAATTAAGGAAAATTGGAAAAAGCGATTGGGGGGCAATGAATGAGTTACTTCTCGCATCTTTCCTTAGGCAGTGATCCCTAAAATTAAGTTTGAATTTTCGAAAAACAAGAAGACACAAACTAAGGGATTAATTTAGCATAAACTTAAATTGCAATTCGAAACCCCCTTTCAAAATGTAAGAAATCTTTTTTTTTTAAGCATAAAAAAATTTTTCCCGGATATAAAAGTGAGCAAATGTTTAAATTCTCACCCTTCTAGCTCAATCCATGAGTCCTGCACGCATGATATATGCCTACATACATACATTCATATATAGATAGTCAACCAGTCAGACAAATAGCTCGCCAGCCAGCTAACCATCTTGAAAACCTAAACCAACAAATGTTAATAGTTCCGTTGACAGATATGGTTGATGGTTTCTAATAGTGAGGAAATGAAAAAAAAGTTCCCAGGGATGTTTGACTCACATAAAAGAGAAACCAATAAATAGTGTATGCAATAAAAATAAATGGCAATAAACTGAACTCTCTGATAAATTCTGACACCTCTGGCACTCATAAAAACCGTGGCCCATCGATGAAATAACCCCGTGTTAGCAAGACCACAGCTGGATGTCAAAAGGCTTATTGTTTCATAGTAAAAATGTGTTAGGTTCAATTCAGGGTTACCATTTCAGTTATTTTTTGGCCAGATTTAAAAAAATCTGACTTCTCCAAAAAGTATTTGGTCATGAACTTCTTGGTTTAGTTTCACCTTTTTTTCAATTGAAAAAAAGATTTAAACAAGGTGAAACCTCACTTTCACGTCTACTTAATTATCATCATTTTTTGTTCATGCTAGGGTAAGGATGAGGGTTCCAGAACTGGGCGGAAGGGTCAATGGTCTAAAAAGTTGTGGAAGCCTCACTTTAGGACTCTGAAATATAGGATCGATTGAGTAAAGTTGACTTTATTGCCGGTGTTAGAATAAATCTTAATTTTGGTTTGTTCTGCAGTATTGCAATTTTTTATAAACAATTTCACCATTTAGCAACTTTTGGCCATTTTCATGTTTTGGGTGCCAGAAATATCTCAAGCTATCTGGCAGCCCTGATAAAATTATCATTGGTGTAAAATATTCGGTTGATGCAAAAGTTTGCCCTAATGATTTTTATATATAAATCTACAGAATCATCATTGCCCTTGGCGGAAGTTGTCAGATCTGTGCGGGGACTGATTCGCCACCAAATTTTACAAAATGGCGTCATCCGAGCTTTAAGAGTTGGTTACTTTTTCAATTTGAAAATGAATAGCAACTTTAATTTTCAAGAAACATCGATGAAATTTCCATCTGAGGACAAATAGGATGTTCATTACTTTGAAGGGTGAACTTGCTCCCCCGGAAGTTTGCCAACCTTCGTTTGATTTTTCTTTTGAGAATTTTATGGAGATTCTTTGTCTTAAGTAGATGTAGTGTTTTTGTCAGATCTGTGTGTTCAATTTCGATTGCAATGTCTTTGACTTCAATATATTTGTATTACATGGCATCTGTTTTACTGGACTTCATGTTGAAACTAACTTTCTTGATTTCATCATTCATTTTGTCTAGTTTTATTGAGACGTACAAGCCATTACCACAACAAACGAACGGACTGGCAGTAAACTTAAACATATGAAGCTGCATTTTATTGAATTTTATTGTACAAAGTGTTAAGGTAAGTTTTAGTGTTATGGTAAAAGTAAGTAATCTTTAAGAAATATGTTTAATATTTTTCTTGTAACTTACCTTTATCGTAGCACTAAACCTAAAACTAAGTCTAAATTGACCCTACCATTTTACATCTTGATTATTGCATTTAATTAAAAAAAAGCTTTCATTTCTTCGTTTTAGTATAAACGATTGCATCCTTTAGTGTCTTATTGCAACTTATTATACAAACCTGAAGGGATACTTTACCTGGGAAAATAATCTTTGACTAATATTTTCCAAAATCGTAAAAGAAACTCAACAAGTCACAAATATCACGTTCTAAAATTAGATTAGATTAAAGCAAGTCTATCTTTTCAGTGACTTCAATACTTCTGACCTCCCGATTCAACTAATGAATCACACACACGCGTGTTCACGCATATATATATATATATATATATATATATATATATATATATATATATATGTGTGTGTGTGTGTGTGTGTGTGTGTGTGTGTGTGTGTGTCCAGAGGTGAACATATTTTTGTGAAAAATGTAGATACGTTGAAATCATTTTGGTTGAGAAATACCAGTTGCGATTGCCTCGAAAGGAAAAAAGAAAAAAAAAACATTTTTTCGCCAGGGACATTTTGTGTTTTTAATCCAGTAGACCTTATCAATCTCCGGGCGAAAACACAAGCAGTCCTCCGATGACCCAAATAAAACCTCAAAGAAAGAACAAAAATATCAAGGCCTATAAAGGCAAGTAATGATACACTTCGAAGTCTCTCTGGTGGACAACGAACTGAAAGTATCGGTCGTGTTTAGGAGACAGTTACATTGTGAACAGAACTCTCCTCATATAACATACAAAATTTTTTTTTCAGTAAACTAACAAATTCCAGGTTGTCTAGCTCCATTGGTCTAGGAGTACGAGCAAATTTACCTGAGGATAAATCAAGGGGAGCAATAAAAAAACGGCAATAGCTAGGTACAGCATGGCTTAGCATAGCTTAGCATAGCTTAGTTTAGCTTAGATTAGTGATATTTTCTGGAACCGGTTTTATGGTAATCCTTTCCCTACAGACTTCTGTAATCCTTTCAAATTTTTTCTAATGTTTATTGTGAATTTGTAGTTGCTTAGAATTTCCTGTTTATCCCAATATTTATCAAATCAGTTTTTGGAAGAATTCACATTTTTAGAATACATTATTTCGAGGTGGGCCATTCTATATCAGCGTTACGTGGACATGGTCTGTATATTTTTGTATATCCAACCTGACTCTTTTCTGCTACGTTTTCTAGTAGTTCCATATACTTCCTGTTTATTGTGTATTTTCTGTCCACTTATTGATGAAGCTGCCATACCTGTTGTCATAATTTCCGTTCATCATTTTCTATACTTCTATCATGTCCCTCTTGCTCTTCAATACCGGAGAGTTGGCAATCAAAAGAAGCTTTCCACCAGAGACCTTCATAATTTCGAGATTTTTTTTTTTGTTTTATCATATTTTGTTCGGCTTCAAGTGACATTACCCTTTTTTACCATTCCATGACATTTACAGGGTGTGTCAAGAAAATAACCACTCATTCAAGATTACCGATCAAGGAGACGCACAACTGAACAGTTGGTTACCCAAGTGTGAAGCAACAATTGGATAACTGTAGCCATTTGAGATAGCGAAGGTCTTTATGTATTTTTTTTATGTGTGTGTTTGTTTGTGTTTGTGAATTCATGGGTTTCAGCACTCTTGGCAATGACGTTTTGTCTATATGTTTGAAAATAGATATCAGTGCTCGACTAAACCTTTTTCTGAAAATTTTTTGGGATGGGAAAAAGTGCTTTCTGACCTTTTGAGAACTCACTTTGACGAGTTTAGGAATGACATTTAGATTCTCCCGAATCTATATATTTCTAAGATATCATTCACTTTATTTTGGATGTTTTCAGAGGAAAACACCAGTCATAAATGGAATTCATTCTGATCATACATTTTCTTTGATGGGATATTTTTTCTACATGACTTCAAATTTTGACGCAACGATTGTTCAATTATTGACTGTGATGGTAACTTCTTTCTCCTTTTCGTCAAAGAAAGGAGACAAGTTAATTATCTCGCTTTTTTATGATGATCACCAGAAAAGTCCAAATTCTCAAAATTTCTGACGCTACGATTGTTCAATTAATGACTGTCATGGTGAATATCTATATTCATTTATAAAACAAATTTTTTTCAATTGTTAATTCTGAACACCTTTTTTCGTCTCTTCTCTGATGTCACATTGAGTTGTTTTTCATTTACAGTTGGGGAGTAATGAGGCTTTTGCAATACTCCAATCTCAGAGCATTACCGATAGTTTTGCATTTTTCATGTGATTAAAAAGTATTTTCTAAGATCTTTCTTCAAAATAATATTATTGTGGGCAAGACAGGTGGTTACAGAAAGATAGGGCAGCCATAGTATATTAATGAAAAAATATATGAAAAAAATCACAGACAAAATCATATATACATATATATGTGTGTGTGTGTGTGTGAGTGTGTGCGTGTGTATGTGTGTGTATGTGTGTGTGTGTGTGTGTATGTGTGTGTACACCTAATTCAATTCAGAGTCGAATATAGGATTGAATTGAATTTAATTTGATATTAGATTAAAGATTAAAATGCATGGATATTTCATCACTGAAATTGATATTTACTCCATATCAGTATTCGTAATATGATGATATATTCCTCATTTCATTGATAAAAAAATATCTATTTATTTCATCGTTTTTGATTCCATTTATTTGTCTTATTACTGTTACTTCTCCGGTTCTATTTATCAATGTTTGACATTTCTTTTAGTATGAAAAAAAGCTAGTATAAAATGTATATACAAGCATACATCATAATCGTATTCACACAATATCTGGGGTATTGAATTTTTGTAGTGGTGTGATAAACATTTTTTTATGTTTTACATCAGTTGATAGAACTACATGTTCCGGTTATCTATTCCATAATCATTTTCCTCGGCTTCAAATGGGGAAAAGGCGTCGATTTAATTCAAATAAGATTCAAATGTCTCATATGCAAATGCTGCGTTCCACAATGAAACCAGAATTAAAAATGCACTCAAAAACACGCTACACTCTGACGTCATTCTAACTCTAGCAAAAACCAGGACAGAGTTCTACATGAAGAATTACCCCAGGGATAGAGCCTTGCCTCGTAAAAACTGATTGAAGAAAATATTCGGGGTATATTCAAAATTAACGTTCTATCTTCATTTAGTGAGAATCAGTCATGGATTACACCTTGGCTGGCATAGATCCAGTTTTTATTACCACTAGCATGAAAAAACGATTGAAGTAACTTAACAATATTTACCATGCACTCCACGCTTGAAAATGTTGCCTACCTAGGACAATTGTGCTTTAGTCCAATTCAGATTGTTCCTCCTGGCACCCCAAATACTTCTCCCAGTGCCCCTCCACCCTTCAAACAAAATTCTACAAGGTTAATTTTCTTGGTCGTCTTGTTGTGCCCTCATCTATTTCGTCTGCGGTCTGAAATAGTATCCCTCTCAATAGCAAAAAAAACAGAAAATACAAAGAGCAAAATCAAGAGGGTGAGGAAAGGATGCCTGACTGATCTGGATAATGCGATGTCTTCCCAGGAAACCCTACAACAGACATGAAGAATACCTCGCTCGGTATTTCATAAATACAACAGTCATTCAGTACACAAACTCACCTGTTGGCGTTTCATTTCCGACTGAGTAACCCTGCAGAAGAGTTTATGCATACATAGGAAGACCCATCCGAATTAGTTACCTAAATACATCTTGACTGGGAAACCTCTTGTCGAGTATGAATTGATATTATCTGTACTGACCACATACTTTTTAATTAAATTGTACATTTTACCGTACAACGTAAGATGCAAAAACTCCCAGCATTTCAAGACAAAATTTCCATTCATATAAATTTATAGAATCATTATTCAATCATAAAAGTAGTTCTACTTAATTTACTATAACTTTATGCAATTTTCAACTGAATCGTGTGTTCTACGGCAAATGGACGATTAGTGTTGATTCAAAGAATCCATCAAGAACTTTCTAGATACTTTGAATTTGTGGGGGCTTCTAACCAGAAAAAGAGTGTTCTATCGAGTGATGCCATTGATGCAGCAAAATCATCAGGCAGTAAAATCATCAATCGACTAACGTCCACAGAAAATAGTACGTTCAGCGTCATTCAAACGAGAAAATTGCTCATTACATCGTTGCATATTAACGGCCGGTCATTTCGTAATGAAGAATGAACTTCGAATTAAAATCAAAGAACTGTTGCCAAAGATTTTGTTGATTCCATTTAGATTGTAATATTGAAGTCTATCTTGAATTATGCCAAAATTTTCTGTCATTTTTTTTTATCCTTGCAAAGAATAGATGACATGGTGTGTTCTTTATCGAAAATGATTTTTTTTTTGCAGCGAGAAGAGCAATTCTATTCGTTGAACTCATATTGATTTGGTTCCTCTGAGTTTAAGTGGAACCAATTTTCCCATTTCCTGAATGTTGTGGTTAAAAACATTGTCATTTTGTAATTTTCCATCAGGTAGATATTGACCAAATAGATAATTCCCACTGTGTAGTATGATATACTTTGACGAAACTACGATTAAAGAAAGTCATACTCACGATCAATCCCTTGTCAGAAAATAACTATATCCAACGTTCCAATAGAAAATTTGCACAAGTGCAAACAGGATTTTTAAGATCAATTGCATAAAATCCACTATTCACACGAGATTAATTATAGAATGCTTCTTCCTATTTCACTAGACAATGGAGCAACACAAAAAGTGATGTGTCTGGGATGCAAGCCTGGATGAAGCGTGTGGAGATCCTTCGATGTCCACTTGACAGTATCCCTTTCCTTTCCTTGTAATGCAATCCTAGGGAAAGTGGTGCTATTTGTTAGGTATCACCTCGGCTACAAGAGCTGTCGGATCAGACTTAAAGTTATAATCCATCTGCTTTAAAGGAGATCCAAACCTGGCTTTGGATTCAGTGTTGTCTGTCTCGTCGTTAACCATGGCTATGATGATAATGAAAATAAACTTAGATTGAGTTGGAACACGGTCCCTCGATTCTATTTACTGTGCAGTCAACCGTATGGCCATCAGCACTTCTGTTCTTGAAAAGAACATTTGAAAATAGCGGGTGATTTCCTAGTAGAGTAAAAAAAACAGATTTTCACAGTCAAGATGACATATTTGATTTTGAAGTAACATCCGTTTCCCTCAAAAAATAGTACACACTTTTTTCTCGTGATATCTCTCAAAACTTTGTTAAGACAGCACCATAATGTAGAGGCCGAATAGAATATTAAGATTAATAAGATATTGAAATAATATCAAGAATTAAGGGCAAATTA
Source organism: Thysanoteuthis rhombus (assembly GCA_963457665.1). NCBI lineage: Eukaryota > Metazoa > Mollusca > Cephalopoda > Oegopsida > Thysanoteuthidae > Thysanoteuthis > Thysanoteuthis major. Next base: position 12,952,094 of record OY735208.1, read on the forward strand.
AGTCATAAAAAGATAGCAAAAAACTAGTTATGGAATGATTGTAATAATGAAGACTATAACGATCCAAAGTATTGTTAAAAAAGCAACAATAATGATATGGAAAATATTAAGTACTCTGCATATAAAAGCTTTTGAAATAAGCAAAGGTTTTTGAACGGGAAAGCTTTTCCCAAAAGTTTGTAGGGGAATGTCTGCATTTTTTTCTTTGTAATAGATCAGCAGTTTATTTCGGCCTTGGAGGTTGCTTTGTGGACCCTGTGTCACCATCTCTTCCTGTTTACTACATTTGTTCTCCTCTGATAAGGAGGTCGATCACGTGCTAGCCGACCTTTGCCTTGAAACTTCATTAGCACAGACCTGAGGGCTATTCCATGCAACTCTCTCCCGGACGACCTATCGGCGTGTGATGTACGTAGGAAACCAATGTTGATCTCCGAGCGTTATACACACATATATATATATATATATATATATATATATATATATATATATATATATATATATATGTGTGTGTGTGTGTGTGTCGATTTCCTGTTAGTTTGATCTGATAATCATTTTATGATGCAAAACCAGATACTAATGAAATCTTCTGGCCAAACTCTGGTATCAATTCCTTATACTGGCATTTTTGTCTCTTTTTTTGACAGCTATTTTCTTTTATCAATATTCAAAATCGATAAACTTAACCACTTAAAACTTGGCAGTAGTTAGGAGTTCTTTTTTTCCTCCTGTTATTTTAGTCCTTCCGTTGGCCATTTGAAAGCGAGTTGACGGTAGCGGAAATATTTAAATCCCAACTGGGAACAAAAAGCCATTAATCTTCAATATGGGTTGACATTAAATTTTCAGTTCGCAGCTAAAATTTTTTTTTTTATTTCATTTCTAGATCAGACGATAGAAAAACACGAAGTTGAAAATGATCGCCATATTTAGCCGAATCTACGCTGAATCGTCAAAAAGGTTTGTTAATATAATTTTAGTTATTCCCAGTGGAAAAAATTTCTATAAGTTTTTTTTTCAAACTTGTTGGTAGTGTGAATAAGCAAATATTTTAAAGCAATTTTATCACAGGTTTTAGTTGAAACGAGTAAAAAAAGTCCATTGTTTCAAATTGTTACCTTCAGATGGATGGTTCACTACCTACGTATACAGAATGAAGAATATCATTCTATGTACATAGATCAGGAGGAAATAATTTTGATCTGAATTTCTTAGACGAGGAATTATTAATATTATTATCATTATTGATATTGTTATTGTTATTATTATTGTTGTTGTTGCTGCTGTTGTTGTTGTTGTTGTTGTTTGAACTAGATTAAATGCATTCGTGGGTAGTGCCGGAAAATCATATAAGTTGGTTCAGTGGAAAAAGCCGCAAATGACTCTGCAAGAACGAATTGCCTTGGAAGATTAACCGATATGATATATCCAACATCGTTTCCATGGACAACGGAATGAGGACAGAAATGAGAAAAAGGTTTGGTTAGACTTTTCCAGAAAGTTAGCGAGTACGACGGACACCTGGAGAGGGCCACAAGGTACAGCAACCGGAACATTAACAACCAAGATAAGGAAACTAATCAGTGAATAACAAAGGGAATGGTTTGTTGTGCCAAGTAGGCTCCCCAAAACCTTTATCATAACTTGTTCTCGAGATACTAATCTGCACTAATCAGGTTCTGCAAAGACTTTGACTTGATGTACCGGCATATTAATACAGCTGTACCTCTTTCGTTTGACAACCAAGGGTGCTCGCCCTTGCCAAACCATAGGGAATGCCGAAGAATAAAATTTCATTTTTTATTACATCAATTATATTTGTAAAATAAATTATTTGAATGGGCACGAGCCATTACAGCAATTATCAAGAACCTCATTAAAATAAAAATCTTTTTTTCAGGGGGGGGGGGTTGTAGGGAAAAAAAACACCCCGACTATTGGGACAACGTTCTTCTGGAAGCATTTGCTGCATTTTGAGAAACGTCAGAAAACTGCAGTCTCTGTTTGAATATCCTGTTGACAGATACATCAACAAGCTCCTAGGGCAAAGACTTCCACTCTGCAGTCGATCTGGAATTGAACAAAGCACTGCGCAACAATGATCCGCAGGGAAGAAGTATTTGTTTATTATTTGGACTGCATGGTCTTTAGTATTAGGAAAAAGCTATATCTCGATCAACTATTGTCTCAGTAGAAAATTTTGTGCAACATTCCTAATCTTTTCACACGGAAGGGGATCTTCCGTCTAGAGTTTGTCAGTTCTTTTCTCTAAACAGGTACAGCATTGTTCTAGGTTCGTGACTGTAGTCATTGAAAGCTAGAATATGGATATTATTTGTATTTTCTTATGATTTATAATTAATTGTATACATGATATAATTTCTGAGAGTAATGAAAAAAATATACATACATATCTAATGTTACACGAAAATAAACGTCGAAAGTTATCGAATTTGAAGCTCTTCGATTCAGGTTCAAACCACAGGTTTTTTATACAGTCGAATTAGTTTATAAACTACTAACTACAGTTTAAACTGTTCTTTGAAACCGAATGGAAGAACTCAAGTAGCAGACACGCAAATTATTGATTGCAAAATTGATGGATAACTTGACAGACCACAGAATTTGCCGAATAGCAGCGCAAAATAACTGAGGTAAAACCTGTGCTGTTAACTAGTGCTCTGGCGCATAAGTTGTTGAGTTTTCAAATTTTGAGATTATCTGATGTGATGAAATCCTTTTCTTGATTAAGACTAGCAAGTATCAGGAAGAGTGAATTAATTAATCAATTAGAAAATTATTATCTCCTTCAGAGAGTTGCACGTGATTCACTCCCAACTAATTCGTTCGTTTTCTTAATTTGTCCCGAGATTTATGGAAAGATTCAATTTAAGATTCACGAAAAGACACGCGACATCCAAACTCTGCTGTGACATTTTAGTGACTTTCAAGACAACAGGCCTAAGTATAGTATATTATTTTTCATCATTTATTTTGATTAGGTTAAGTATTACTTATCATTAATTGTGACAATTATTCATATTCATCTTGATTGAAGTTGCGATAAAGGGCAACTGAAAAATGAAGGTACATAATAGTCAAAAGTGAGTGAAGAGCCTGGCTGCCTCAGGGTCAGACACCACTCCTACTTTCATTTTGACTGAAGATGATTACAGTAACGTTTTATTTTATACACAATGAATGTGTGTGAAGATGTAGACGCATCGTAAAACAGAAACTACGCACCACAGAAAAAAAACAAAGGCATGCCTGAAATCAGCAGGTTTATAACTACCAATAACGCACGTCTTTGTTTTGAATTCTACAAAAAGAAATAATTCGATTTTAATTGCACTCTTAGAAGACAAAAATTTTTCGTAGGGTTCTTTTCATCAAAGTTCTTTAGAAAAAAGAAATATGGAATCAAACCATACGTATATTTTGAATTAGCAATATCTTGGATTTTTTTTTTCATTATTTACTTAGACTTACAGATAGTAAGATGGTTTCAATACAATTTTCTTCGAATTCTCTATTAGCAGTGTTTCTTAGCTTTAATTTCATGGCAGTTCAATAACCGAGTGATTAGAGCCAAGGAAAATAGAATAGGTTGACCAACTCCCGACTCTAACAGGAAAGTTTCTTTTCCCTTTAAATTTTGTATTCTTCCTAAATATTTGACTTTTGAACCTCACAAAAATTTGTCAGTTCTGATAAAATGATTTCTTTCAGGTATTAGAGGGGGATTTTACCTACTATGTAAGTATAATCTTGAATTTGACACTCTATCTAGGCATATCTGAAATCAGCAGCTAACAATTCGCCTACAGCATGCATTATTAGGTTAAATTTCATAAAAAAGAATCATCGATTTCTATGGGGTTTGAGTTTGAAAACAAGTCCGTCGAAAATTGGTGTTTTCGTGTTTTTTCTCATGTAAAATTACCTCAAAAACTATTTGAGTTAGATCTATGAAATCAAAATATACGTATGTTTTTAATCAGCATAAACTCGGGAAGTTTTTTTTATTAACTATTTGAACGTACTCTTATATGACGGGGTTTATTGCTTAAAAAATCGGGGGTTGGAAGACAATACCCTATTGTTTCGAAGCCATCTTGGTGCTATAGCTAAGTGGTTAAATCCTCGAAAAATAAACAAATCACACAAATCACAATTTACCTACAGTGAACATTGCAAAGTTTAATTTTACGAAAACACGTTTGGTCCTTTCTATGGGGTTTTTATTTGCACTCAAGAGCGTACTCATATGATTTTCTTTTAATTTCTTTGGGTTTTGGTGAACCCTCAGAAATTAACATTAAGGACTTAATTCAATGTCAATATTAAATAAGGCACTGAATTTTAATTTTCTTCTTTTTCCTTCATATTTTGAATTTATTAGACCTTCAAACCATTCGGGAATTTGGCATATTTGAGAAAGGAAATATTTCAATTTTCTATTTGAGGGGATTCTATTTCTATACTATTTATTATGGTGAACTGCCACCTTAGTTTCCATTCATTATAAGGGACTACGGAAGAGAATCCCCCCTCTCTCTCTGTGCTTATTTCAGTTTGTTCAAGGTAGCACTAGTCTGCTTAGGTATGCTTTGAAATGTGTGTTAGCCCGACTGGTTGGGTAGGGGTATTACAACAGGGTCATATCCGAAATCAACAGATCACACTTCACCTATCACACACGTATTAAAGTCGATTTTATTGAAAAAAAAATACGTCCATATTCTGAGGAAGGGGACTTTGTTTACGCTCACATAATAGAACTTATTTTAGCGCTGAAGAAATCAGTGAGAGTTCCAATACACCAGTATTCAGAAAAGTGGTAAATACAATCGGAGCTCAGACCTATTACTTATTTAGTTCAGCTTCATGTGCTTTCATTTCATTACATCATCAAATTTCCCAGAAATCTGTCAGTTTTGGCAAAAGGTATATCAGAAAGTTTTCTAAAGAATATTATAGCTATGATGCTGAATTACACCCTTACTTCCCATTAATCATAAGTAACCACCGACATAAATTTTTCCTTCTATCAGTGCTGATACCAATTTGGTAGAACCTTTTTGAGAATCTAACTCTAAATTCACAATAAAACATGTTTTCCTCAGAGCAAAAAACGATAACTTTAATCTGACCTTAATTCAAATCCAACCATATCAATAAAATATTGGCATAATTTATATCTCGTAATCTGCTTTGATTTGCAAATTGCTAATGTCAAGAGTGATCGAAAGGATCCTCAGTATTCAGAAAAAAATATTATTTATGAGGTTTTAAAAAAGGGTTACGAATGCCTGGCCAGCAGCATTTTTATTCTTTTGAAAATCCCTATAGAATATGATTTTCTTCCCTGTGTTGTCATCTTTACAGATTTTCCCCAGGCAATGCTGGGTATCTCATCTAATCTGTAAGACAGATCTCCTTGATACATCAGTTTGACTCAGTTGTGAGAGGGCCGGCTACAGTTCACTTGTTCGTGATCTCAAATCACTGTTGAAAAATATCATTCTTTATAAATACATTTCTTAGAATGGAATGGGCCTTAACATAAATTTTGGTAGTTATGTAAGGACTGTCAAGCTCAATCGGTAAGAAACATGACTACCGATCTGTTGATCATGGTAAGATAATGTTAATTTTCACTCTACCCTATTTTACGAAGATTGTTTTTGTTGTTCTAAAGGTAAAAAAAACGCTTGGTTTTTACGTAGTTTTAAAACACGTATGCAAGTTTTGTTTCTGTTTCGAGTTGTTTTCGTAAAGATTGTCTTGCAGCCAACAGCAAACAAATTAAATCAGTGAATCGAGTTTTTTAAACAGCTTCCGTTTGCCCCGTACTGATGCTCTTGGAAAAAGCATGAATCCATCTCTTTCTATCATCATCATCATTATCATCATCATCAGACTTTTAATGTCCGTCGTTGGACATAGACCTTCCTCGGGATTCGCCACAATTTTTCTATCATGGGCGTCACAGAGCCAGTATTTCCTGAATCTGTCTAGTTCATCTATCTCTTTCTATAGCTATGGGTAAATAGTAGGGCAGACTTGGCTCTTCAGTCTCAGTTGCCGACTATTCTAGGTGACGACGACTCTGAATTTAAACTGAAATAGTCTTATCCAACATCCAGCGTTGCGAGAGGATTACAGCATAATACGGAACATGTTCTTGAAATTTACCATTTGTGTAGATCTGGTGAAGCTTCAACAGGCCCAGAACCGGAAGTAGAATCTAATAAATTGCTCATGTGGAATAAAATAGGATTATTACGGACGGCTGCGAGGACTCAACCGCTCTTTTCATCTCCCCTCCTGACACGTGGAGTAGAAGTGGAGGGTTTTTTTTTTCTTCAAGCTGTTAAATGTTCATTTCTTTGAAGATGTCTGTCCATCAATGTCCATTTTTGTCCATTTTTGTAACTTTAAAAGAAGAGAGTATTCTCTCAAGTGACCAAAAAGTTGCCAGTTATCTTCAATTTTCTCTCCTCGAAACAGCCTAAAAAGGTTAACCCTTCAAATAGCAACAATGAAGATTTTTAGTAAGCCTGAACGAATAATCTATCACAAAATAATCTACAACGGAGCATTCATTAATATAAAAAGTAATGTGCATCCACATGATATAAAAATGTGTATGTGTGTACACAAGTATGTGTGTACACAAGTATGTGTGTATGTGTAATACTTTTCGATGAGGACATAGATACTAAGCTCTTGTTGTAGGTAGAAGAGCCGAGGAGCAATACTCTGATCGTAGGCAGAGTGCTTATCCATACTTGAATAATCCGATTTTTTATGGGCATTATACTAGTGCACTGATAAACAATATTATTATAAGTGTTGACTAGCCCAGGATAAAGTTACAAACTGAAAATTAATAATGATGTTGCAATACTTCATGCAAGAATGAATTTGGAAAAATCAAAAAATACTGTTGTATTGAAAGGCTACTAGTTCTCAATTGTTAACATCAACATGTGTGGGATATCGGTTGTAAGGAGTAACGTTTAAGGTGTAAAATCAGCTTCTGTTTAACTGTAAAGGCACCATGGCTGAATGATTAGAATCGACCGGAAGTATACAGGATCCCATTATACTCCTTGTAGAGAGTATCAGTTCCATTCTCTGGACTTGCTTTTTATTTTCCGATTGCGCTATCTAATCGTTGCCAATTCAAAGTTAGGGTAAAAAGCAACTGAAAGTTGGGATGAAGATGAAAGTTAGTGAGAAGTTATAATAATGTTGTGATACTTCATCCAAAAAGAAAATATCATCGTAATTATCTAGTTTAGCAACATCAATGGGATGAAAAAAATTTCATTTTCCCTGACCGTTTATCTTCTTTGTAAATGAAATCATAATTTGTACTTCTTTTGCTCTGTTTGAGAGTTCTAGCTTCATTCAGATGTAAAATGTAAAATAATTGAGAAGTTTAAGAACGGGTAGCATTAATGAAGTTACCTATTTCATCTAACCACCACCGACTGCAAGACGGCACAGCAAGACTTTGGGAAAATATCCCCCCTTTTAACTCCTCCCCAGATATAACAAGCCAGTTTCTTTATATGCATTAACATGATAAAACCTGATAATCTTAAACCATACCTAAATAATGAGTCCAGATAACGTGATTTGCCTTCATTCGACCACGTGTGAAACTTGCAAGTTCTTCGATCCTATCACGATGATCTTCTGCTGTCAAAACCATCTATCAAATATGTAATACAACCTGTTACAGAAGTAATGAGTTCAATAAACATGGTGTCCCAAAAGTTAATTCAAGGAGTTAGTCTACTGTACGAATTCAAACTAGGAACAAAAGCGACAGAAACAGTCTGTAAAATATGCACAGCAACTGGTGGAGGTGGACTTAGTCACCGTACTCTCAGCCCTGGAGATCGTTATGTGGAAATATGTCATTGTGAGTTGTTCCTTTGAAAGAATAAATGGTGAAGTGTTTAATCTAATCTGCTTCAACCGAGCAAGGTGCTTCCAATAAGATTCAATTCAAGAGAGAAAACTATACGTCTGCACTTGCAACGCACCAAAAAATATGCATATTAGAGAAATATGTACTCTATGACGACAGTTATTCAAATGGACAGAAAAATTATGCAAAGGTTTCGGTCTACCGATATACACACACACACACTCAGACACACACACACACACACACACATATATATATATATATATATATATATATACATATGTATGTATATGTGTGTGTGTGTGTGTGTGTGTGTGTGTATATATAAATGGTCCACAGATCCCCTCTACACGCACACACACACACACGTATATATATATAAAATATATATATATACATATATATGTATAATTTTGAATTGCATTATATTGAATAAAAATTCGGAACGATCTCCCGTCATTACACGGTTAATGTATTACTTACCGTAGACAACGTAAATAGAATGAACAATTGAAGAAAATGAGGCTGCTGCATATATAATATAACGCAATCTTTAATCATTCTGTCGATCATATATATCTATTTATTAATATATAATTGTCTCGTTGAAAGTTGCGAATAGACAAAAATAGGCCTTTGCATTATTAGCGGCTGTAAATCTCAATGGTAATAGCATCACTGCATTGGAGCAGCTACCCTATCGGTGGCAGGCTTGATACCTGCAGCAGCCCTATTTTGTTTATTCTATTTACACTGTTTAAGATGAATGATACATTCACCGTGTGATGACGGGAAATCATTTCAAATAAACATCTATATAATATAATGCTATTCACAAATATTCTCTCTCTCTCTCTCTCTCTCTCTATATATATATATATATATATATATATATATATATATATATATATAATACACATTCATTTTGTGCTTGCACACATTTATAATTTTATTTTGAATGAGCAGTTATGGAGATTAATTTACAACTTATCTTGGATTAACTCCTTCGTGCCGATAAAAGGTTTTGAACCTTCCTTTGTCATCCCCAGCCTCTTGTCGTCTACTTTTTGACAATGGCTTTTCGAGGGTTCGCTAAATCTCCCTAACGAAAATGACGCTTCACTTTTCATTTCTTACGCAGTATCTTTGGATTAAACACTTCTTTCTATTCTAAATATGAAGAAAAATGAATATTTGTTGTAATCATACTGTTTCAGGGGGAATATTTGTAAGGGAATAACCGGCGAGGTGTGTTATCAGACGTTTTATAACATGCAAAGATTAGATTTTTCCGCTCGTAAAAACACAAACGATGCAAAAGTTTTTGATGATTTTGAATTCATTGCTAGAACATTGACGGACTTTTTTTGGCATATAAAAAATGGCGTCCATAGGTTTCATTTCTTTGGCGATTTCTCAACGTTTTGTTTTTTTTTTTTGCTTTGATGCATTGAAATTAAGGTGTTGTAACTCTCTATATCTGTTGTTGGTCGACGAATTCTACGCTTCAATACTGGCAAAAAAGACTTTGAAAAGTTTTTTTATAGTATCATAACTATCAGCAAGGTCTTTTTTTTATTATTCATAAATCGTGTATTCCCCCACACACTCATTCGAAAATCTTCATCCGAATTCTTATTTACTTTACTGGTACTCGAACACAAACCACTGGTATCAGAAAACGACACACAGATATCGAGACGAGGCCACAATAGCAGGATAATGGTGGAATGTTTGAAGGGCGAACTCACATCAGAAAACCGTTGAGGAATGAGCATCCCGGAATGGCGAGCGTCTGTAGTGTTTACATTATTAGGTTTATCTTCGTCTGACACAAGGACGCTGCAGTGGATAGTACTCACTATATGAGCAAATGGTCTGTAATACTAACTTGCTGTTTATCATGCAACGGCAAGCACCCTATCATTGCAATTAGAAAAAAAATATTTTTACTAAATCTAATGGCAACAATTAAATCGTCCGGTGCGTTTTTGAATGTCTGCCAACTGCGCTTCCAGCAATGAATATTAAGCTATGAACGCTTCATTTATTTTCTTTCGGTTGAATTTTGGCAGTGTCAAATTCATTGGTACATCCATAAGTTGTTATCCATAGATAGATAGATATGAAGACAAATAGATAAATTGATAGATAGATAGATAGATAGATAGATAGATAGATAGATAGATAGATAGATAGATAGATAGATTAAAAGGAAATGAATGTGGACAGTCGATAGTTAGATGAATTGATACGTATGTGAATAGATTGGGATTGATAGATATGAAGAGAATATAGATAGATAGATAGATAGATAGAAAGATAGATAGATAGATAGATAGATAGATATGAACAGTGATAAATGGATGGATGAATAGATGAATGTGAACAGTCGATACATATATTGATAGATATCAAATTTACTTATATATTTGTACTGAGTTTTTTTCGTTTCTCGATGCGTTACCCAATATCACAAGAGTATCACAAGAATGGGGCATATAATAATACATATGTATATACACACACACACACACACACATATATATATATATATATATATATATATATATATATATATATATATATATATATATATATATGCACAGACATTTAAGTGACCCACTACAGAATACAAAACATCTATTGAAGTATGAAAACGAATGTATTTTTACAAATATAAAGGAAATAGATTCTGGAATTTGGCTTCTATTTCGTCGCTGCCAATCGATACCAAGAGTCTGCGTACGTGATAATGACCCAGTTTCATGAAAAAAAATGAAAAGACTGGATAAAAATCGTTTTCATTGGTTCTTTTATGCCATTCTTTGTCACTCAAAGTGGAAATCAAATATTATGGAATCATTTTCATCAGGAATTTGGGTCTACAAATACAGGAGAAACGTTTCTGGAAATGTGACAGTCGGGTATTATTTGACGTTCCAGTGTTGCCAATCTTGATATTTTCATCTAAATATAGATATTTTGGTGCATTTAGATGTCAGAAGTTGTTATTCTGGGGATTAGAACAAAAGTTAATATTAATTCCATTCAATTTAGTGTATTAAGATAAAAAAATATTTTTAATTAGGTGAGTAATAATTTGATAAGCTGCCTGAGTTAGGGTCAAACTTCCTTGTTTCATTAAAATATAAAGAGATAAACAAAACAAAATTCATTTCTCTCTACAATATTTTTTACAAAACTTGATGTCTCTATCTACATCCTCTATTTATTGTTCCTGTAAATGGGATTTGTTATCTTTGGTAAAACATGTAGACCTCAGTTGAGAAAGTCGATTTGTTATTATTTTTGCGTACGTGATGTCACTTGTTTTTGGTGAGGTCATTGTCTTTGCTGTGACATACAAAAAAAAAGTAAAATCTCAAATAGTAGGAGTTTGACTACAGAATAAATGTTGGAATCCGAAGTCACGATAAATTCACAGTTTGGCAATATTTCCCCTACATTTTAAGCATATATATATATATATATATATATATATATATATATATATATATATATATATATATATATGTATGTATATATATATATATATATATATATGTATATATCTCATTATATATTAAGCATATATATATATATATATGCACATGTATATGTATATACATATATACATATATATATATATATATATATATATATATGTATATATATATATATATATATATATATATATATATATATATATATATATATATACTAAAAAGTTGGGGGAGAAATTACCTTCTTTTAGTATATTGCTGTATATTTCATGATGAATATGTTGAGCACTTTTCATCCCAATTTGATGGAAGTAATTAATTCGAAAAATTCAACTGTTCCACTTTATTCATCGAATTGTTTCCAAACTGTATTTAAAGAAAGTAAATTTTATATCATATATATATATATGTGTGTGTGAGAGAGTGTCTGTGTGTGTGTGTGTATGTGTGTGTGTGTGTGTAATTTCTCAACGCACACCACAGACGACGTGTTACTTGTTAATTCACAGCTTAAATCTTTTAATTCTTTATTCTATTCACGCTGTTTAGGTTTGATGACACACACTCAATGTAATAACAGATGGTCATTTCAGATAGAGTTTCAAATGATACAATGCATTTATAATCATCCTGCTGCATTATATATCCACACACATACACATGCACATATGTATGTATATATATATATATATATATATATATATATATATATATATATATATATATATATATGTCAAAGATACTACTTATCAAAAAAAAATTTGAAAAAAAGATGATAAATGAAGGAGACCAGTTGAATTTTTAAATTTAATTATTTTCATTGAATCAAAATAAAAAGTGCCAATATATTAATCATATAATAGATGATTGAATCAAGTAACAGGTGTTGGCAGATTTCTTTCCCATCCTATTTATATATATATATATATATATATATATATATATATATATATATATATATATACTACTTGATTAGTGGGCATTGTTTAGTCTGATAGAAGACACTTAGAAGATCAAAAACAAATTCTTTCTCTTTACTTTCTGGAGATTGTTAGGAGAACAGTAATGAAAATGATATCTGTTATCATGTGTTTCTGCACATTTAAATACATACATGCACAGTTACAAGTACACACATACAAATACTCGTATTTTAACAGTTTTTACCCTATAGACATATTACACACAATGATTTTTTTATTTCATTATTGGTCTAATTTTTTTATACGTTAGCCATTTGTGTCATCGAATGAGTGGTGGCGTGATACCTTACAATCAACAATTGGTACCATTTTCCCGACGTTGTATCAAAATATTGTGTTGTCATGTATCCGTAGCACACATCACACCCAGGATACAAAGTACCTTTGCGTTTGATACGGTAAACAAGTTGTACAAAGGGGAATTATTAATCACAAACCTTACTTTCTAGTTGCTAGCCTTTTGTAATATCGAATGAGCGAGGTCGTGAAACTTCACAATTTACGATCCGTACCACTTTCCCTACTTGCACCAGGAAGGCTTTCACTACCCCTGGCTTTTTATAGACACTAAAAAAAATTATGTTTTTGTGCATCCGTAGCACGCAGCACACCCAAGATACAAAGTACATTCGCCACTCCTTATGAGAAAGCGTTTCAAACGCTGGTTTCTTTATAAAGGAGTGAATTGCATTTAATCTAGTTTACAACTTGCTCAAAGGGACATTTAACAAACCTTAGTGTAACCTCATTAATAGCTGGACTCGGTGGTAACAACGCACCGATCATCAATACATTCGAGAGAATAATAATAGCATAGATTTCATATTCTTTTTGGGTGACGAAGTTCAACAGGTTCGCACGGAACAAAACTATTAATTTTCTCTTGCGTTAATATGTTTTCTCTCAGTGAAATTAGACGCTGCGTTAGACGAGATTTCACAACGAGATTTTTCAGTTGACGATTAATAATTTAAAAACAGGCCTGAATGTTCGACCAAAGATGCGCTAGTTCTTTTCTTGTGTAAAGATGTAGCAACGGTGATTGAGCCCCTAAAAGATCATTCTTTGAAATAGATAAAATTAAACAAAAATGCCGATATTTAGCAAATGATCGATAAATACGCTATAGACGCTGCGTTAGACGAGATTTCGCAACGAGATTTTTCGGTTGACGATTAATAATTTAAAAACAAGCCTGAATGTTCGACCAAAGATGCGCTAGTTCTTTTCTTGTGTAAAGATCTAGCAACGGTGATTGAACCCCTAAAAGATCATTCTTTGAAATAGATAAAATTAAACAAAAATGCCGATATTTTGCAAATGATCGATAAATACGCTATCTGCTGCTGCTACAGTTAAATTTTTATGGAGCAAATTTTAAACTGACCATTCTTAATGGCTAAAAAAAACTACTGCCACTTTTACGGAATAAATGGCTAAAAGTTGCTAAATTTTGAAGAAATTTAGAAAAGTTAAGCATAAATCAATGAACATTTGAAATTGTATTCTTTCAAATTCAACTAGGAAGGATTTGGTTCAGGGTTAGTGCTTTAAGTATCTGAACTACCTACTAACATGAACTCCAAACCTACCTATAAACATTAATTCCAAAGCTACCTACTAACCCTATCGGGAATATAATAAAAAATAAAGTTTTTGGGACCCTGATAAGAATATAGCTTCTTGTAGCAATTCAAAAATGTAATAAATGTAATAATCTATTAGTAACAGCAGCTAGAGTGTCTGTTATATCCCTGACAAAATATTGACAGTTTGTTAAATCTCATTTATTCCAAACAATTGCCAACAAAATATCTTGAAAATACATAGGGGCACACATACACACACACATATATATATATATATATATATATATATATATATATATATATATATATATATATAATGTGACTTTGACTTCAACATTTATTCTATTAAAATATTAATCTATTAAAAATATTTACTTATCTTATTACTATAAGTTAAATAGAAATATTACTTATTTCATTCTGAGAAATCATCTAAATAGCAATGTCTGATATACAAACGCAACCAAAAACATCACCATTTATATAAAAATATATATAGTTAATACTGAGCAACGGACATCACTAACACTTTGGTGAGTCAGTCAGTGACAGCATTCGGTGCAAAAGATGCATGCAATTTTAAATGATGTAGTCTTTGCATTTATTGTTAACTGGCAAGATGAACTACCGTAACCACTAAAAGTGGCATAAGGTTCAATTCCTTTTTTATGTGGGTGTGTTAGTGTCTTCACGTATTTGTGTGTTACAGCGCTTGCATTTTTGATTTTTGGAAAAATGTTGTTTTTTTCACTTTTTTAGGGTCTTATTATGACGGATTTATGAGTAACATGTAGATTCTGCAGATTCCTCTTTGGACGTTTTGAAGTGAAAAACGCCTGCGACGTCATTAATAGAATTTATCCTGACCATATTTATTCTTCTTTTTTTTTTTTTATACAACTTCAAATTTTGACGCAACGGCTATTCCAATATTCACTGTGATGACGAGTTTCCTTTCCTCTTCATTTTTATTTCTTCTGTGATTCCGATGCAACGCTCGAGTCATTTTTACATTTTACGACGCCAGATAAAGCCAGCTTTCAGAGTGTTGGAGTCTGCTTACATAGAAAATCAGCATTCAAAATACCAGCCTTTACCTGATTCACATCGATACTTGGATCCGACAGAAAATTCATGACTTTTTAGCCTCCAAAAGTAAAATTATTGCTGCTTTCAAAACGCGATCATTAGAAAGTGTTTGACTAAATATTTTACAAGAAGTACCATTTTTATTGAAAGGCTGTCAAGATGTCTCTTAAAGCTCTACGAAATATTACTTTATCCTGTAGCGACTGACGAGGAATCTTGCAAGAAGTATCTCTGTTCCTGAAGCGTGTAACGAGATATCCCACAATATATTACTCTATCTTGGGGCAACTGACGAGATATTTCACATTAAATTCTTTGGATGTGAGCAACTGCTGATATAACTGGAGAGAAATTCAATCATTCTAGCGCGGCCGACGAGATGACTCATCAATATGACAGCACTGATTCACAGGTCCTATAACTATTTATGCTCTAATGAAAATAATGCAATTCAATTTTTTCTGCTTTGGTAACGAATTCAATTATTTAATTTTTTTGCTAAGCGTTAAGATTTATAGCAATTTTTTTTTGACGAAAGTGATTAACTACAGACAGAGACAGGATTGTCGAACGTGCCAAAGAATTTCACCAAAAACTCTATTTGTCCAAGCAAGGACGGCAAAGCAATTAACAGGATATGTAAGAAGTGAGCAATCAACTCGAGGAGTTCCCAGAAGTAACCCAGTGGGAGGTGAAACGAGCCATCAAACAGACGAAGAAAGGGTAAGCCCCTGGACTGGACATCACCATCGACCTACTTCGAAGAGGGGGTAAAATCATCATTAGGAAACCGGCTGTCCTTTTCAAATTGTGTCTAAAACAGAGTAAAGTCCCAGATGATTGGGATACTGCATAATAATAATTCTTTTATATAAAAAAAAGGAAAGACCTCAACAACTACAGGCCCATAAGCCTACTCAACAGCGTACACAAACTTTTCACGAAAATCATCACCAACCGAATCATGAAAACACTTTATGAAAACCAACCACGAGAGCAAGCTGGCTTTTGAAGAAGCTACTCGACCATGGACCACCTGCATTCGATAAATCAGCCGAAGAAATTGACTTTAAAAATCCCAAACATTATGGAGGTGATCACTCGATAAAGTGTAGATCCAGTATATGTCAAAAAACATATATGAAACATATATACAATCACAGCAGCTCCTTTATCAGGTAAAATAAAGACTCGGGCCTCTTTCAGTTCCAATGAGGGGTAAGACAAGGTGATACCAGCACTCCAAAACACTTCACAGCCTACTTCGAGATGATCTTTAGAATACTAGATTTGGAGAGTAAAGGAATCAGAATAGACGGCGAGAATCTGAGCAACCTCAGATTTGCAAACAACATCGTCCTTTTCATAGAGAACCTACACGACCTCCAACTAATGATAAATGAATTAAATGAAGAGAGCAAGAAAGTCGGCCAACACATGAAATTCAGCAAGACAAAGATCATGTGCAACAACCACATCGGAGATAAAAACACTAAGATCAAAATCGAGGACACAGAACTGGAGAAAGTAGATCATCACATCTACCTACGACAACGAATCTCCATGAGACCCCTGAGAGGAGAAGAAATCAGGTGAAGAACCACACTAGGATTACAAGCTTTCGGCAGAGCAAGCTCAACCTTCAAAAACAAGATCCAAATAATCCTGAAAAGAAGGGTGAATAACCAATGCATCCTCCCAATAGTCACTTATCGAGCTGAAACATGGAACAAAACCAAGAGACAGATCTGCAAATTGAGAACCATGCAACGTGCACATGAAAAAATTATGCTGGACCTCACATGAAGAGACCACAAGACAGCACAGTACAACCGGATAAAGACATGTCAGAAAGATGATAGAATCCATTAAAGATCTCAAATTACAGTGGGCTAGCCATGTTGCAACCGATGGACATCACAACTCACAACATGGATCCCCAGAGATCACATGCACAACCAAGGCCGGCAGAGTATTAGATGGAGAGACTAGCTAGACAAATTCAGAAAGTACTGGCTCTGTGACATCCACGATCGAGAAGTGTGGCGAATCTTGGGGAAGGTCTTTGTCCAACTACAGACGTTGAAACAATGATGATGATGATGATGATGATGATGATGATGATGATGATGATGATGATGCAGTAATCAGGAATTTTAAATCTGGCTGCGTCTTTGAAGAAATGTTGGGTACACGAGTGTTGCTCAAAAAGTTTCAAGCCAAACATACCTTATGACATGTATGCAGAAAAAGGATACTTTTATTGTATTTTCATTTTTTTGACACATACCTTCATTTCCGACAGTCTCCGTCAAGTTCAATATACATTTCGTACCACTTTTGCTGCTGCCCAATGCTGTCCTAACAACACTTTGCCCTCCAATGTTTGAGGGGCAGTCCAAATGGTACACAATCATTGATTTCCTGTGGCACAATTTGCTCCAGAATTAGAATTCCAACACCAGTGCAATACTTCCATTCCTTATTCCGATCTCCGTTGATCATCGTCAATTGCTTTGATAATCTATTGTCTCTAAAATGTAAATCACAAGATAATATCGTGAGCAACAACCGACCAAAACCGTTACAAAAAGTTTTCAACAGAGGCTCCTTCATTCTTCAAGTTGGTTTGGCTGGCTTGCTATATATGTATAACGCGTGGAACTACCAGGCTGAACATTTTAGCATTCACTCTTCATACTCCTGTTTTTAGAAAATCCCAGCTCTTAAATTTTGTTTTTAGTGAGGGTTTCAATTTGCAGTGTAAGTGTATGCTAAAGTGATCCTTTTATTTGTATCTGGTAGCAATCGCGTTCGTTTGTGGAAGATTCAAATTTTTTGTTATTGATCACTAAAAAAAAAGATCACTAAGAAGAGACAAGAGGAGGTAATTATTAATTGATCACCTATTCTTCTAATTTGGTAGTTGATCACAATATGTTGTCTCAGACTGTCAAAACAAACCTGTATATACAAAAGATATCAAGAGGAAAACAAATAAAACAATAACTTGGGATTACTGCCGTCTCGAGGGAGGGATCATAGTTAGGTCGAAAACTGTGGGATTTTTTTGTGATTCTTTTACATATTGTTGTTTTTCGTACTCTGGGATTGGATTGAATGATGATCCATTAAAACTTGTAAAATTCGATGAAGGAAGAGGCATTATGATATCTGTCACGTAAGTACAGATATCCTTTTTCCTATCACTATTTTTACATTAAATCTGGAGTTGCCAAGTGGCCCAACGGTGAACGACACAGGATAGGATCGGCAAAGTATGTTCAACTTCCTTCTTTGGTAGTTTGTGTTCACTTTGCGCTTAAGTCATTGGGAAGGGCATGCATCCATCCACAATTCCCCATCATCAGCATAAGGCCCAGACTCATCATGTCTCACGACCTTGGGAAATGTCGATGTCTAACTATAGACTTTATGAAGTTGGTACAAATAAATCTTGCACATCCTTTCATGAACTTTATTATTATTCCTTGACTATCACTGACTCTATTTCAGTCGATGAATTTGATCTCAGCTTCACAAATTTCACTAAAAAATAACCGTTTCCTTATTCTCCCTTCATTTGCCTTGAAGAAAGTGCAGAAAAATTGATAAAACGGGGATGATATTTCATTTATTTAAACAAGACTTCCAATATTATCGTTCATTTCTCATACTGTCGAATTAAACATAACCTACACCAATATTTAATCACTAGTTATATATATACATATATGTATATTAGATTGAAATGATAATTTAGAAAATCATTTTGTGTACGAAGGAGATGATTTCAGTTCATTCACAAGTTCATCATGGATGCAAATACAAGAAGTTGTCTTATTGAGTCCATGTCAGGTTATCGGTGGGTTTTTATGATTAATAATGAAACCGTTGACATGGTGTTTTAAAAACTAGGGTACACTGAACTATGTGTATAGGCCAGCAGTTAGTGTATCAAATATCATCTTGATGTGTGTATTAATTACGACGCGCATCTCCAAGTGTTTGGGAAGGCTAGCCAAGTGATATATTTTTAATGATGATTATATGAGTTTTGTGTCTCTCGGGAAGGTATCAAGTTCCATTTTCGTGTACTTATTAGTCAATAAAATAATTTGTCTCCATTGTCTGTAATAATTTATTTACGTTTGCTGGTTTGAACAATATTCATTTGGCAAATGACCTTTAACCAACTCGGAATATTTAATCAACGAAGTGACCTTCCAGCTCACCACTTGATTGACAAAAAAAACACACACACTCAGAAAGCACATCTCTTATGACTACAGGACTCAATCAAAAATAATTCCTTGAATCGTCCAGGAATTTAATCACTTCAACTTAATTCATTACCCACTCTTCTGCGGAATTTCGCTATAATTCACGGAGAACTTTCGGAGATATTGTAGGAATCGAATGTATAAATATATAAAAATGGATGAATATCTTTCAATGTGGAATAAGTATCTGGATCCGGCCTTAAATTTAATCACTTTTTTTTTTAGTTTGTGGCCCAAAATTTGATTGAAATTTTTTGAGAACTTCAGGAAATGATATTCAGAAAGTCTGACTGCAAAAAAAAGATCAATATACACACCTTTTCAAATTTTGATAATTTATTCTATTTACTCAGTGAGCGTATCAAAGAGGAGTTTCTATATAATCTAAAGCAGTTTATAATCATACTGTTGGATCATATATCCATTCCTTCATAACACAATCACAAACATACACACATACACACTCACTCATATATATATATATATATATATATATATATATATATATATATATATATATGATTATAAATTGCGCTAAATTTTATAAAATCTTTTTTGAAATGATCTCCGGTCATTACATGGTTAATGTACCACTCAACGCAGGCAATGTAATATATATATATATATATATATATATATATATATATATATATATATATATATATATATATATATATATATATATATATACATATATATATATATAGATATATATATATATATATATATATATATATATATATATATATATATATATATATATATATATATATATATATAATTAAAAATTAAATTATATCACATGAAAACTTTCTTGAAATGATCTCCGGTCATTACATGGTTAATGTACCACTCAAAGTAGACGCCGAATATATATATATATATATATATATATATATATATATATATATATATATATATATATATATATATATATATATATATGTATGTATCTGTACTGAATGTTGATAGATGTGCGATATTGGAAGTGTGAAAGTTGTCTATGCAAGGCTAGACTTCACACAAATGAGAGTTGCGAAGAGCTTAAAAAGATTACATTATATAACATGCTTTGACAGCAGCAGAAGTAAGTGTAAGTTCAACGTATTAAACTTCAGTTTTTAGTTTGTTTTTTCTTCCATTTTCATTTCAATTACATTTATATTTCCATTTCAATTACATTTTCTACTTCTCAAAAGAAGTTTGGAAAAAATTACCTAGCACTACGAAACGATCACCAGCAGTGCCAATAAAGTTACTCACTTCCGCCATATTGGCCGGAAGAGATCAACAAAAAAGAGTCGTGTCACCTTATCAAATGAATATGGCAGTGTGGGATAAACCCAGAGATAATTTCCGTCGTACTGCTGGTTTGCAGATAAGGAAATTCATGTACACATTCAGAAGCAGGAAGCATAGTGTCTTTCAATATCCACTAAGCATAGGGGTAAAAGCCGTAGCTTACCACTGCTGGGATACGAGTGGGAACTTAATGAGTTACGGCTCCCCCCACCCACCCACCTCTCAGGCTGAAGGGTCTATTACTCGGAGATCTGGAGTCCCTGGGATCAGAATCAGATCCTCACTGAGGATGCATCTTTGTGTTTACAGAACATATGTCAGGCGAAATGCTCATCATCTTGAATTTTTAATTTTCTAGTTTCTAATTTATTTCACATTTCGTTGAACCCATATGTCAAACAATCATTGCACTTCATGATTTACAATATGGATTCCCGAAGATAATATGCAAAAGTGACGAAAAAGCCGACAAAAAATAAGACAGTGTATCGAATTAGACACTTTCTGAAAGCATTGGCTCTGCGATACCCATGATAGAAAGGCCAGGCAAATCTCGCGGAAGGTGTATCTCCAACGACAGAGGCTAAAAGTCTGATGATGATAATATTGATATCAATGGTGATATTGACGTATCAATCAATAAAACACTTCTGAAAGATCATTAATGTTTATCTCATTGTTGTACTTATTACCTTTTCGTTTCTTTTTTTTTCTGAGCATTGAGGGTTGAATAATATTCCCGATAATAATTCAATCATATAAACCAATATTTTTATAGATCTTATTATGATAAAAAATTCAGATCATCTTGATCAGGAAAATGCAATTATCTTCCAGCCATTTCAGTAATTAATCTATTTACGTACAAATCAGCAACCATATAATACATAAAAAGTATTAATGGAATTTCGTACTATTAATAATTGGTTTTTAAAAATAACCGACCTTTTACTTTCATTATCAAACGTAGTTGAGTTCATTTCAAAAGGGTGAACAATAAAGAACATATTTATAAATATCCTCCCACGTTCTCCTGTGTTGAAGGTTGGTTGAACGGTTATAGGCACGGAAATGGGCTAAACTGAAACAGTGTGCACTTCAAACTAATGCCCTTGTGAAAGATCTGAATCCAACTTTTTTCATCAAGTTATGAGTTAAATCATCATCACCATAATCAACCTTTTAGCGACCATCATTGGTCATAGACCTTCCCCAAGATTTGCTAGACCTCTCAAGATGGGCATCACAGATCCAGTACTTTCTGAGTTTATCTAGCTTGTCACACCATCTTTTTTCTGTCGACCCCAATTTTGCATATAATCTCTGAGGATTTACGTCGTGGATCGTGATTTCCAACGGCTATCTGATGTTTGTGCAACATGACCAGCCCATTGCCATTTGAGTATTCTCATTGTTTCTAAGATTTCTCGGACTCCAATTTTTTCTCTAATATACTGTTGACTTGCAATCTCTCCATGTGAGGTCGAACATGATTCTCTCGTGTGCACATTACGTGGTCCTCGGTTAGATTCCATGTTTCACCTCGTAAGTGACTACCGGGAGGAGGTTCATTTTTAGGACGAGTGGAATTTCTGGTTTCTTGAAAGTTGATCTTGCTCAACCGAAAGCTTGCCAACCTAGTGTGATACTTCAATTTATTTCTTCTTTTGGCGATTTGATGGAGATTCTTTGTTCTACATAGATGTAGTGGTCTTCTCTCTACAGCTCTGTGTTATATATTTCAATCGTTTTGTCTTTGTTCCCAACATGTTTGTTGTACATGACATTTGTTTTGCTGAAGTTTATGTGGAGGCCAATTTACTTGCTTGCTTCATTTAATTTGTCTAGCATTATTTCGGGATCATGAATGTTCTAAGCAAAGATGACGATGTCTTTCGCTAATCTGAGGTATTTGCCGCCTATATTGATCCCTTTGTGTTCCCATACTAGGTTTCAGATGATCATCTCAAGGCATTTTCTGAATTTTGGATGAGTCGGTATCACTTCGTCTCTCTCTTTTCACAAATTCAGAGTCTTATGGACGAACTGCTGTGTCAGTAGATATATTGCTGTACTCTGACATCTACACTTTGTTGTACTATTGCCTCAGTGACTATAGAGATTTTTACTGAATCGAAGGCGTTTTTGAATTCTACAAAAAGTGCAGCTAATGGCATTCTATATTCTGCTATTTTCTGTTTGAGTTGGTTTACTTAATGGAGATGATTGATATTTTTGTAACTTTTTCTGAAGTCAGTTTGTTCCTGTGGTTGATTTTCATCTGACGTTTTGGGGATTCGGTTGGTGAACACTTTGATGAAGAGTTCCTATATGCAGCTGAGTAGGCTAATTGGCTTGTGGCCCTTGAGGTTTTTCGATTTTCTTTTTCTGTATAATAGCAATTGATTGCGATGTTCAATTCTTCTTGGTTTTTACTTGGTTTGAGGTATGAGTTGAAGAGAATGGCTAGTTTCCTAGTGATGACTTTTCCAGCTTTTTCTTAATAGTAAATTGACAATTATGTTATCGATATTCCTTGTTTATTCGTTTGTTTCATGACTTGGTTCACTTCCTGCAAAAGTAACTTCTAGGATATATTCGAATCGATTACTATTGGCTTGTGTATCTTGTTCAATTTTTTGGTGAAATGGTTTTGTTTGTGAAATTCCACGACCCTTCCGACTATTTGGTCCTAATCTGTTGCCAGGTATTCATTTGCTTCGAAAACACCATTCATTTGCTTTCTTCTTCCACTAAGATATCTTCCAATAGTATTTTCAAAGCTGCTTTCAATGACTGCTGTCGTGTATCTCCTTTAGTCTTCACTTCATTTCTTTTGGATGGTTTTGCTCTGCTCTACGGCGTCTATCTCTTCTATCATTGTTGCCGGTGGCTTGAGTTTTTTTTCCTTTTTCCATGAGATCTTTCGTATCTTCTGAGAGTTGCCTTATGGTTTATGAACTCTCTGGCTTAAACATACTGGCGAATTCAAATAATTGTTTCTGAGCTCGTCGGTGCTCTCTTCTGATTTGATGAGGAGTTCATCTGTTTTTCAGGTTCAAGCATGAATGATCGGGTGAGTTTTCTTTTTAACGCTAAGTGGATACAGTTTTTTGTGGAACATTTTCCAGCATTATATCTCGGATTGGACACATGAAGCCGTTTGAGACTTCCTACGCCTTAAATTCGTTTTGTTTTAAAATTACATTGAATAGAAAATTGTTTTACAAATAAATCATTTTGTATCAAAATGATTCGTTCGCTTTCTTGTTTTTGTTCAAAAGAATATCGTGTTTCGTGCGTAAAGTATTGTTCGTTGAGTAAAAAGTTGAAAATGAAAGAGAATTAAATGAATATGGCGGAATTATCTTGAGCACAGTTATTACTTTTGGGCATCATCGAGATAATTATTTGCAAGGTATTCTTTCGTGTTTGTAATAACCAACGAATTCAGAAAGTATCGAAAGTTCGTTATGTTTCACGTGTTCGACTTATTCATCGAACTTTGTTTGCCTAATCCGAAGTCTGCCGTTGAATCTCTGCGATTAATATTGCATCGAACCCAGATTTATCGAACCACGCCGAATGATCGTAAAAGTCTTCCTGTAAGCATGCGCATAAACGATGGTGACTATAACACGTACTCAGGTTATTATCCATGACACATGAAGTGTTCGGGGTCTGCAGACCCTTATTATCCCTGGCAATCGCACCTCGGAAGATCGATCATTGAGAATAGAAAAATTAAAAAGCTGTTCCCAGCTCAGATTCGCTTTTCGATCCGAATGTCTCGCCTGCCTTCGTTCATTTCTCCCGTTCGCCTTGTCTAGAGACAGATGCACAGAAGCAACGTACACACGAACATAGAAACGGTGTTCTTCGTTTTAATTTACATTTCTTAGATTCTATTTTGTCTTGTCTCGAACGCTTATCACTCTCACCTCATCTGAATGGCTTATCAGTTTTGTTTCCTATCAGACTCTTATCAGTTTTTTTTCTGATCTGACACGCTTATCAGTTTTTTGTCACATCTAGATCTCTTATCATTTCTGTCTCTTCAGAATTACTTATCAGTTTTGTCTCAGCCAGATGACTATGAGTTTTCTCGTCGAAATAGCTCATCAGTTTTGTTCCATCAAGATCGCTGAGCAGTCGCGTTTCATCAAAATCGCCTATTATTTTAGTCACATCTGAGTCACATATCACATTTGTTTCATCTAAATCGCTTATCGGTTTTGTCTCAGCATAATGATTATGAGTTTTCTCATCAAAATAACTCATCAGTTTTCTATCATCAAAATCGATCATTAGTCTGGTCACATCTAAGTCGCTTATCACAATTGTCTCATCTGAATTGCTTATCAGTTTTGTCACATTTAAATCATTTATCAGTTTTGTTTTATGCTAATTGTTTATGAGTTTTGTAACATCTAAATCGTTCATCAGTGTTTGTCTCATCGAAGTCGTTTTCCAGTTTTTCACACCTCACTTTTTTTAGAATACCTTTTTCTTCCCAGTTATGGTTATACTACATCCAATATGTGTACAGTTTTATCGAACCGTCTTCTAGAAATTTGATTTGCAGAAAAGCAAAACATCATTGACTCCAATACCTAAAAATTAACGACTCAATTGGGACTCGTTTCTTTTTCCCACCAAGTGTTTGTACAGGTCAACACTTATCTTGAAGCTTATCTGACTGGCTGGTTTATTTATACTACTACTCTCTCTCTCTCTCTCTCTCTGTCTGCATATCTCTTACACACACACTGATATATATATATATATATATATATATATATATATATATATATATATATATATGTGTGTGTAGTGAAATAAGTAAGGTTGATGCTACAATATCTTGTATACCGAGCGGTTGGACCGTTTGCTTATCTCCTCCCTGACAATAGTAAAAGGTTGAAACTAATGAGGGCATTTAAAGATGAAATTTTACCCTTTGTTATTCGTGGATTTCCGATTCGCTGTTTCGATAATTCATGATTCAGTCTTGAATAATTTAATGGGAAATATTTAATGAGTTTTGCGGCGTACTTCTAAAAACTGCATCATAGAAAGTACATGCTATGCAGTACAAACATACCGTGAAAAGTTTAGGAAAGATCTCGAAATCATTCTTGCATCGTTATAATATTTGTGCCATTAATTTATTTGAGTAGACAATATGAATGCAGTTGGAAAATTATCATGGTTGAAAACTTGGAGTGGTTCAATATTCAAACTTGCAAGCTGGTTAGTTGGAAAGTATTTGAGACATTTTATTTTTTCTTTCCAATTCAATGTGCTGTAAAGAGGTTTCTTTGTTTCAGTACCTAAAGTATTAAAGTTTCAGTACATGATGTATCAATCATTATCAACGATCTTTTTTCGATTCATACTCTACTATTTACTATAATTTCAATATCTTTGTTGCTTTCCATTGCATTCGGATAAAGGCAACAGAAATATCAACATGAATGTAAATAGTAGCATGAAAAGAAAAATGAATGTTGATAATCACTCCAATGTAGTTTTATTATGTTTATGATTTTCGTTAATTATCAGTATTTTTATAGCATCTACCGCGCACTTTTTCAACGATCTTTTAAAACGTATTGCAATGATTACATATCTTCTTTAAATTTTGGTTATAACAGAAAACAATAGTTGTAAGAAAAAAATACGTTTGTGTACTCACAGGGGATTTCTGGGTAGATCAAGGCTGTGATTACGTTTTTTACTGAAAATATTGACGCAGTCATTATTGATGGAACCGTCATCAGAAAAATGGAAAAAAAGTTTTAAAATTTTCACTGTTTGCTACACCGAGCTCATTTATTTATTTGTGGTTTGGGAATGGCACAGCTTTGGTTTATTTTTAATGGGTTTGAGGATTGGAAAGGTTCAGAAAGGGCTTCATATATATATATATATATATATATATATATATATATATGATTAAGAAATGGATATGTAATCTGACAGAATAATTACAAATGCCTTACATTATTTGAAACTCTATTTGAATTGACCTCCCGTTATTTTACGGAGAATGTGTCTTGGCCTAGACAGTGTGAGCACAATAAATATTCAGCCGCAAAGAATCAAAACTTTGACCGAGACGTAGCTGCTTTAACGTGTTGTTGCATGAACCGTCGAGCTGAATGAACCGCTGTAACAGCTTATTTCTTTAACTGTATATTCTACTTACATTGGTAGGTCAAGTGACACATTCTCCGCGTGATAACAGTAATTCATTTCAAATGATATAATGCTCACATAATTAATCTGTTAGATTATGTAATTTGTCTCTATCTTAATCAATATAATTGACTGCGTTTAGAAACAATAGTGCAGATATGGACAGTGAATATACGAGATGAAATCTAGACATATGGTGGTTATTTGTATTTTCGACTTACCAGCGGGCTGTTTGAGTCAAAATGGCCACCTATAGGTCACAAGTCCGATTCCATCCATTCAATCATTTATTCTACTTGCACTATCTAGGTCAAGTGTAATAACGGCAGGTTATATATATATATATCTGTCTATATATATATATATATATATATATATATATATATATATCTGTCTCTCTCTCTCTCTCTCTCTCTCTATATATATATATATATATATATATATATATATATATATGTATATATGTGTATATATATACATAGTGAGGAAAAGGATGATATTCATCCGGCATAATGGAAAATTCAGTGGTCTATGAAAACTGGATTGTACTTATTTCTGTTACATGTTTTGAGAGACTGTTTTCTCTCCTTGTCAAACGTCAAATAGAGGAAATGATACATTTTTTGCGTTCAATAAGGTTCGGAGAGGAGGGGAGAAATGATGCAAACTCACTGTTTTATTCTAAATTTGTTATCTTCATTAGCGAAAAAGTAGATGTCTCCGCGTCAAAGTTGAAATCATTTGTGTACAAGTTGAATTGAGAATGGTTTGATATGTATATGACGCCTTCATAATCCAACTTAGAACAAAGTAGAACTCGCAATCGACTTTACATATGAAACAGAATCAAGAAACACGCTCCCCTCCTTCGACATCCTAATACATAGGGTGTGAACAAACCATCAAGCTAAACGTACCGCAAATCAACCACCAACAACATTCACCTCAACTCTACTCACACCATAACTCCAAAAACAAAATTAGGCATGATCGTAGGTTTTTACCTGAGAACCCTGAGCATATAAAGCTCACAATTCCTAAAGGAATAAAGTAAGTAGAAGAAACCTGCAAAAACCTCCAATGTCATTCTTGCAAAACGCCAGAAGAGAGGCAAGCAAAATCCACCTCATTAAAAACATACTCAAACAGACAATATCATACCAAATAACAGAAAAAAATAGATAGACACATTTTTCTCCCAATAAATTCAACAAAACAACTCGGAAAACATCTTCTGGGGCTAAACCCACACATCATCACAAAATCATCAAAAATCATCAGTGACATGGTTGGAAAACCATTGATTCAACATCCAGGGCGAGCATATACAAATACTGCAGAAGAATTGCCCAAAAATTTGTATTGTGAAAGCCTAAAGAAACATTGAGCAGAGAAAATACGAACACCTGCGCGCTTTTACAGAAGACGACCATAAACACACCCTGGTTCTACATTGCAACGAAGCAGAGTACACTTTCGATCTGAAAAAAAAAACAGGGCATTAAAACACAGCCATCAAAGTATGAAGCGCCAGATCATAGAAGCAGAACTTATACTATAAAACAACGTCCTGGTTTCTGCAATATACCAAAATACGCTAAGGATAATACCGATACAAAACAAGCTTACCATTGGAATACCAAATGCAAACACCATCAAAAGATATATAACCAATGATTCTCCAAACCAATTGACACAAGTAATTTCAAAATCGAAGTGTATAGAATCAACACACCTACACGCCTCAAATCTCTTTGATTACTGAAACACGTATTCACACAGCAAAAATACCAATACGATACATTTCTATCCAACATGTAATACAAAAATAACATATACAACCAGCACATCTTAGAAATATGATTAAGTTTTGAAAAAAAATACTACCTACGCATCTATAACATTTTGTATTATCTTCATTCATATTCACACAGAATATAATATCGTTGATAGATCCCCCTCAACGGCACACCTTCAACAACACATACTTACACATGTTACATACACACATACATTTTCTCAATAATGGTTGCGAGACTAAACTACATAGGCACACAAAAGAATTCTCAATTTCCCTTATACACAAATGATTTCAACCTTGACACAAAGACATCTCCTATTTCGCCTATGGAGATAACTGATTTAGAAAAAAATAACCTTGCGTCATCTCCGTCTTCCTTTCCAAACCTTATTATCCGCAAAATCTCATCACTTTTCCTATTTGACGTTTGACAATGAGAGCAAATAGTCTCTCAGAACGTGTTTTCGTGAATGAATACAATCCAGTTTCCAAACTTCCGTGGTTTTATATTGTCTATTGAATTCACTCTCTCTCTCTCTCTCTCTCTATATATATATATATATATATATCTATATATATATATATATATATACTCAATGGAAACTATAAAACTCAATAGATAGCAATAAATAAAGAAACTTAAAATCCTGAATCAACTCTAGCAGAGGCGAATCAACGACTGGCAGCAGGATGATAGACCAAGTCACACGCTGCTAATCACACTTTGACCACTAAAAACATGTATCATGTAACTGATCCCGCTCAACATTGAAATTGAACTAGTACCATCATTTGGAGTCCATGATGAAAAGTCTTCCTGATCGTAATGTGATAAGATAATTTTTTTTTAACTTTTAGACACGATAAAAGACATAGTTCAATTCTGTGGAGAGAAAAAAAAAACATTTAAAGAAACAAAAACGGACATGGACTTGAATGAAATAAAAGGTCAAACCCGGACGAATATAAAAACATTGGAACAACGATCATTTAATACAACGAATGAAAAGTAAGGAGCTGAACAGAATCAAGACGACAAAACAACAGAATCTTACTGCAAAGCAATGGAACTTTATCACGAAACTAAGATGACACCCGGAGAAAAAGGAATCAACAAATTCACCCACAAAAAAAACAACAAATCTTAGAGAAGAACCAAAAGAAACATCAACATGTTCGATTACTCACTCAGTAGAAACCGTCCAGTAACCAAAGTATTTTGGTAGTATGCTGTGTTGGGGGTAATCAATTCGAAAAATTTGAAAAGGGGGTGATCAAATCATAAGTTACTTCTCTTGCCTTTTTCTAGGCAGTGATCACTAACAAATATTCTGAATTTCATTAATAACAAGAGAAGACAAACTAAGGAATCAATTTAGCATAAGCTTACATTGCAAACTGAACCCCTTTAAAACGTATTTGGGGGGGGGATTTCGAAAACAATGTTTCTCCTGACCCTTACCTCCATTGTTGACAGTTTTGGTGAGAATTTTGGTTGACGCTTTCTAACAAAACCACACTCCCGAGTGGAAACCCTAAAACCTGAAAGCCAAAAACAAACTCATCCAAAACTCAACCCACCCTAGATGTTACTACGATCAGAAACCCGAGAACAAAAGGAAGAATAATAAAACCACAAACTTTTACAACCCTTTACAATAACTGCAAATGGAAAATGAGATAAGTCTCCAATCAACAAATTTGGAGGGTGACCTTCTTACAAATACTTTATGTACTTACAATATATTGAGAAACAAAAGTCAAGTAGCAAACAGAGCCTTCATAAATAATATAAGAGAACAAAAACCATTCTTTAGAAGAAACAAATTATTACTACATTTCAGAATATCTGAAAACTATGAACCTAAAATTAGATAGATAGATAATGGTCAGAAATAGATAAATATATCGAACAGCAGATTGATAATGAACACAGATAGATAGATAGATTGATAAATATATAAAGAACATAGATAGATGAATAGATAATGAAAATATATGGATCGATAATGAACATAGATAGAAAGATAGAAACAGACTGAGATATATAGTTATATGAACACACCAAAATAGTTAAAAAGACACGAACCGACTGAAATAAATAGATAGACAGATAGATAGATAAATACAAACACAGTGAGTATGAAATAGATAGATATAGATATGTAAATAGAAGAGAAAGTGAGAAAGCGCAAGAGACATTTATTTGACCGCCCAGGTGGACGCTGGGGGCATTTCGATAGTCTGATCCGATATAGTGTAGCAGATGAAGAAATTGTTGTTGAGAATTGAATGTGCTCCCCTGGGGTCTATTTTAATCCCTTGATTACAGCTGGCCACTGATGTTATTAGCTACCAATTGAGTTTGATTAAGTGAGCGGACATTTTCGTCGTGAAAGTCTTAGAAAGTTAAAAGCAGGACTCTCAGCCGTTAACCCTCGTTGAGGCAAGACTACCAACAGGGACAAATTAGGTTAGTGTGAGGCGTGTAGCATATGTTATAATGGGACCCTGAATTAAGAAAATACTCATAAATGTTGAAACACAAAATTCAGCAGGGTCGTGTAATTAATCTTTTTTATTTGCTTCATAGCTACATAATACGTTTCAGTAATTGTATTCGATCAATCTTCAGCAGATATGATTCCAGTTTCAAATACCCATCGTACACACGTGTTGTGTATGTATCACATAGACACCACACTTCTATTAAATATCTCGTTGAATAAAAAAAACTAATTAAAAGTGATGATTTGTAGACATTGCTAATCTTGAACATTCTACTGTTCATTAAAGTTGAATGCAATATTGCAATATGTATGTATATATTTTGTAGATATGAAGTGATGCAACACAAATACAAAAAACACTTCCTGACCCCCTTTCTCACAGTCTCTTCTTCTCCCAAACCAACCTGATTATTACCGTCACAGATACGAACACCACTCTTTTCCACCCCTACGAAGCAATCAAAAATACACCAATAGCTTTCTCTGCAACTGCTGCAAAGTTTTTTGAAAAAGGCAGTGGAGACCATTGGAATACATCAAAACGTGATAAGGAGATTTTTGAGATGTAACACCTGTTTCTCTCTCTCTCTCTCTCTCTCTCTCTCTCTCTCTCTCTCTCTCTCTCTCTCTCTCTCTCTCTCTCTCTCTCTCTTAAATTTCTCTTCGCCTTCCAATAATCAAATTAACGACATATGTGCTAGTACTACCGTTCATATGTCGTTAATTCCAAGTGTAGAATCACTGAATCATGATTGATAGCTTATAGCACAGGTAATTTGAAATTGCAGAGCCCGTAACAAATGTTGTTTTTGTTACGTATTTGATCCGTACCAAACTAGAAGACGACAAACATTGAAGAGAGGATTCCAAAACAAGTAAAATTTTCTGAAAGGTTTTCAAGAAAATCATTCTTATTCCTCTTCAAAATTGGCAGACTTTGGACAAAAGATTAACAAGAACAATATACACCGTCGTTAAGTCCAAAGGGATTCTGAACAAAGTAGTTCTAGCATCACAACATGTGGAACTAGAGGTTGGAGGAAGGGTAAAGCGGGGACAGTTCACCCGAATACCTGACTATTGGAAAGACGATGCAATCTTAAATCGAAGTATACAATTTTCATCAATAACTTCTGGATTTATAGTGTATGGTTTGTTTTTTTTTTAAGTAAGCTTTAAATGAGTTTATATAACATTTTTAGCTACAAAGCAAGCCGGAAATCGAAAAGTTTACCTAATTTAAGCTATTTTTGTAGACTATTAGTAAGAAACGATACTTGGCAACACTGTATAAAACGAACTCTTGATACGTCATTTATTAATAAAATCACATCTCTAATGACATCTGGTAAATGAATCACAAACCTTTTCCTCTTTCTTTCGTTTAACATACATGGGATCAACCGACGGGCGAACTGACAGACCAGCAAACCGACAAGAAAGCGTCGTATAGAAATGTCTGGACACGTCCAAGGGATAGAAGAAAATGCTGAAAGAACATTGCAAAGTTATGTACAGTCGAGAACATTCTTTATCGATTCTGGAGACGTATATGTATGTTGAAATATTACTTACCACTCTAAACTATACAATATAAACCAGTTTCAATCTAATTTGAGATCTAAAATGTATCTTCATAAAACTCACAGTTCAATAGCCAGATTCACAACACCAACAGGTACAATGTGATAAAGCGTTTTTTAAATTCATTTTAAAAGCATCAAATCATAAATCGTCCGGAATATGATTTGGTCCAGTAAAACTTAATACAACGTTAAATGGTCATATTTACCATTTCCAATATTATAATGCACATTTACTTGAACCTATTTTAATGAAGAACAGTTGACATTATGGAGAGGCGCCTCTCTATGCGATTATCTGCTTGCTATGTTTGTACTGACTGGGAAGCCGTCATATTTCTCCCTTTGATGATATGGATCCTTGGTTCAACGATTCCTCTAACAAGATTACTGTATCAGTATGGTGCCACATGTGCGTCTTATGTGACATACAATTGCGACGTCTGGCTGGCTGTATTCAAATACATGATGCGATTAGACTGTCAACAAAAATAGCCGAACTATGGTGGTCCATATTTGGTCATATAATACCGATGCCCGAAGAAGCACCCGTACAAAAAGTCGGTAAAATTTGCATGATGAGGGTTCAGCAACTACAAGTCTCGAAAAGGCCGTCACTGCACGAACATCAAGATCTGGCAAAAACTGAGGAGGCTGAGGATCTTCATAGGGGAAATACGATGTGGCTTCAAATGAATGAGGATTGAACAATGCTGTTGGGATGTTTCTTTTGGTACGGCTGCAGAATACAGACAATCATCATCATCATCATTACCATCATCTTGATAAATCCTATTCATGAATTGTCTTGAATCCCTAAGCATTACAAATACAACGGTACAAATACTAGATTTACAATACCAAACGGTACAATAAAACACACATCTAAAAATAAATCTTCATTCCACCAAAACATGAATCGTCAGCATCCTACACTTCATATGTTAAGATCTCGTACGCGTGAAAAATAATTTTCATTAGAGGACAAGGCTGCTACAGTTGGAGACAGGGTGTACAACGAAGCTCAATTTTTATTGCAAAATTAGGAATTGTCAACCAGAACTGCCGACATGGTTGACGTGGATTTCTCAAGTTTTCAAGTGATTCTTGCTGGCTATCTCTCTATAATTATATGGTTCATGTATTGTGACCGCACCAATTGAACTGAAGGACTGAACATTCAAACATTTCTTTTCTTAATATTTGTAGAATTCTTTTTAATTTACTTCAAAATACTTTGTTTTTTGGGGATGTGAATTTAAAAAGTAAATTTATACCAAATTGTTTCTTTGGTTTGTGTCCAGTAGCGTTTCCACATGTTTTTGATTTTTTGTTTGTTTGTTTGCTTTTTAATTCAGAATGTATTTTTTCATTGATCACCGATTTTGTTTTTATTTTGTAGTTGATCAGTTCCAAACACGACAAACTGCCAAATGACATTGAACATATGGTGGTTTCTCTTGACTGACTAACAAGACCTGTTCACATACTTGCTG
Source organism: Thysanoteuthis rhombus (assembly GCA_963457665.1). NCBI lineage: Eukaryota > Metazoa > Mollusca > Cephalopoda > Oegopsida > Thysanoteuthidae > Thysanoteuthis > Thysanoteuthis major. The sequence continues at coordinate 12,986,388 of OY735208.1, forward strand.
AACTTTTGGGAATCCATAGAAGTTGACAAATAAGATCAGCCTTATACCTCTATTATTTTTCAATCATTCTTTGCCTGTATCTTTTCATTCTATCTTTTATCTTTCATCATATCCTTTCACCATTCTTGTTCTTATCTGAATGTTAAGCAAACATAGATTAGTATCATATTCAAAAAATCGCCCTACCCCGACGGTAAACTGCTCTTTTCTTCCAAAACGCTGGTTAGTAACAAGCACAATTATATGATAGATTATGATGGCTATGCTTGCTCAATGTGAGAGACACAGACGATTATCTTCCAAAGTTTGAGAGCCATAAGTAATAGACAATGAAATGTTTTTTCCACAGATATTAACAAAATCATATATCCGATGATAGTTATTAATGTATGAAGTTTTCTTTAACTTTTAATTCGTATTAGTTCCAGTAACAACAAAGTACATAAATATATTAAATGTCTTCAAAATATTGACTGATGATTGCATTGACCATATCAAATCCTTTATCATAATTCAATATAGTCGAATATTACGATTGAACTTATGTTTTCATCCATTGGGGTCGCTGTTTATACCCACTGAATTACTATAAAGCTTGAAATTCTTCTTTTTTCACCTTTGATATTAATTTTATGAGAAATCGGGCTCAGCAAACATATTTCCATGAGCCACATATTAAATGCCTTAGTGCTGCGTATGGCTTCCGAGCTGTGCTTTGGCCACTCTTATCGTTGATCATCAACAAAATTTGACTTACTGTAATCATAATCAGATCAGTGATTTAGATAAAACTATTGACATAATTCCTCTTAAGTCTCTCATTAAAAACTGTAAACAAATACTGTCACCTGGATTTGTCAACATAGGTTTCTTCAGTTTTTTTGGTTGGGCTGGCTGGGTAAGTATGAACACATGTACCGCACAAACAGGCAGCACCAATTGACTTAGAGGGCTAAAAATGAAAATATTTGGTGATTATATTTGAAAAAAAAACGGTCATTTTTTTCACTTACCCCTATAGGTTTTTAATGGGGACATCGATTTACACTGTAAGTTTATGCTAAATTAGTTTGTGTATAGCAATGTTCACATTTGTTTTTTATTCACACTTCTTTGTTATCTCTGCCCGACCATTTTTTGTGATATTTCAAAATGATCATCCCCAACAGGGCATGCCGCCAAAAGACGTTGGTAACCCGGCAGTCACTATTGAGTGACCAAACAGTTTGGATAATTAACTTTAATCGGATCTCATACGATCCACTTTATGATCCACCCGGTCATTGAGTATCTTTCACTGACCCGTGGCCGGAGGGCAGTGTGTCCAGTCTGCCAAGTGACATAAGAGCGAAAAAGTGATCGGCTCAAAACTAAGACAATTTGGCTGACCTTCGTCCGCGTAATGCCGAAGTATGGCAATATGATCGTTGTGGACTCACGACTACTGTTCTATTCGTAAGTCTTTCAAATGAGGTGGGAATAATTGGAGGTGTTAAACGATAGAGACTGAGGAAGAGAGAAGAAACAGAAGGAAAGGACGCAAAAGGAGAGAGAGATGGAGTGAGTTTGTTAATGGTGGAAAGAAGAAGAAGAAGAAGAAGAAGAAGAAGAAGAAGAAGAAGAAGAAGAAGAAGAAGAAAAATGCATGTGAAAGAGAAGGGAAGAGGAATAAACAGAATTGGATGTTTACGAAAAAGAAAGAAAGAAAAGCTTAAAGAATGGATAAGAAATAGGTCTAGTTAGTCATTCAATATGAACCCTTCTGTGACCAAAGTCTTTTGGCACTATGAATGATCAATCAAATAATCGGGAAAAGGGGGCGATCAATGAATAAGTTAATACTGTCGTCTTTTTAGGGGCAGTGACGGTTTCTAATGATCTTGAAGAGACGCAGAAAGAAGGTTTGAGTTGAGAAAAAGAAACAAAAAACGGAATGAAGTCTTTTATGTGCAGAGAACAGGTGGAGAGATGGTTTGAAAAAAAGATAGAGAAATATTGTTGATGTTGAATCAAATGGAAGGGAAGAAAGAAGAAAAGTGGGGGACGAAAACCAATACACAGGGAGGGCAGAAATAGGATTTTAAAAAAGGAAAGAAAGAAAGAAAAGAGGAAGAAAGAAAAAAAGATAGAAGAAGGAGAGCGAGAAAAAAAGACGGAAAGAAGCCAAAAGAAGAAAGGAAGGAAGAAAGCCAGAAGTAGAAAGAAAGAAAGCCCAAAGAAGAGAGAAAGGAGTTTGGAGAATTAATATGAAATATACTAAAAAGTAAGAAAAAAAGGAAGAAACAAACAAGCAAAGAAAGGAATGCATTTGTAAAGAAAGGAAGAAAAAAGAAGTAAGGAAGACGGCATTCGTGAAGAGAGGAAGAAAAAGACAAGAATAGGCAGGGGCTTCAAAGAATTTATTTAGAAGAGCGCTGAATGAAAAACTGAAAAAAAAGAGAGATAAAGAGAGAAAAGGCTAAAAAAAAAGGGATGTAAGCAAAATGAGCCCAAAAAATGAGAAAATTTAATAGAAAAAAAAAGATTTTGGAAAAACCTATCAAGCAAAACGATCGGAGAGGCACTGAAAAGTAAAGAAAGAAAGATGGTACGAGTGGTGAATAAAATAGAAAGAAAGAGAAAAAGAAACAAAGAGATTCCAGAATTTAAAAGAAAAGAAAACACGGCGACAAGAAAAAGAAAGACGGAGAAATCTAAAATAAAATTGAAACAAACTAAAAACAATACCAGAAGATGTCGAATGTTCGACTAGCACCGTGGAAAAAAATGTACGTTCATGATCCATTATCGATTTTCTGTTATAAGAGTCAATTTCTTTTAAACCAAAGATCCAACGGTAAAAATGAAAGACCGGGTCGAATTGACTGACTTGCAAAATCGAAAAGTTTCTTGTCTTGATCTACCGTATAAAGAGTCAAGTGGTGTCATGAAACTGTTCTTGGAACACATTGACATGTCTTCAACTTGAATTTCTGATACAGAGCCAATATTTTATTATATCAAAATAAGTATTTTTGGTTGCTTCATACAGATTTTTTTTAGATTTTTAAATTGAAAGTTATTCAAAATTCCAATTTTTTACCTTGTTTTTTTTTTTATCTGAAACTACCTGAACACTTTTTACTCCACTGATATATAAAAAAAAACTGGTTCTGTTTGTCAATGTGTCGCCGACCCTCAAACATTAGCGCAACCAAATTTGGCTAGCTTACTTAGTGAGCCATCGGGAATGTTTTTAAGTAAAAAAAAAATTGGCGGGAAAACGTGTGAGGGTTTGAGAGGGGCTTTTGTTTACAATGTAACTATAACTAAAAACTGAAAGTTCACTTTCTGTTACACTAGCAGGAAACTGCTCGAATATAACTGAAAGTACTTTGATTGTCAATTCATTTGAATGTAAAAAGAAGTGAAGATTATACTTCAATTGAAAGCCTTACAATTTTTATTGCCATACTTTGAATGTCATTTCTGACCAAGTGCTTTGTGTTTCAGCCCATGGAAATCCATAATTCTAATGCTGATTCACAAGGCAAGTTCTTGGAAAACTGATGCGCACACACACACACACACACACACACACATATATATATATACACACACACACACACATATATATATTGACACACTCTGCCCTCCCCAAGACCAACTGCTGCTGCTTTACCAAAATCCCAATACCTGCTGGTCATTCTTACATTCAGCAGGAGGCCTCTAGTAGCCCTGACAACAAAACTTACCCACAATGCATAGCCCCTGGCAGTGGACTCTGGTTCCACATGGTAAATTTTAATTCACACTCACACAACGCACACCACTGATGATGGGAGAAATCCCGAAACATGTATGGACTATTGACATATAAGGATTAATAAACCTTACCACCAAAAACTTCACTCCCGAGTCTGTCTCACTCTCTAAAGTACACATTATATATATATATATATATATATATATATATATATATATATATATATATATATATATATATATATATATTCTGAAGAAGCAAAAAACTGCGAGGAAAGATATCTATACGGTATTTCGATGTACAGTACATCCCTTCAGGAGAATAGATTGATCTTTTTCAGGTTCGGGTTCCTTGAAAAACAATTTCCTCAACGAAAACTTAATCGATGCAGTGTTTTTCTTCATATCTCACTTTTTGGGGGTCAGGGTGTATTGTAAGTTGATGTAGCCGTTGCAAAGAGCATATCGGGCATAAGATTGGTTCATATGCGCACCACTGAGGGCTGAATGTATATAAACATATTTTTCAGGAGAGATTCGATGTCTTTGAAAATATAGTGTTAAATATAATTAAAATAAGGCTATACAACTAAATAGATGAAAATATGCAGTTTACTGAAAACTATATATATATATATATATATATATATATATATATATATATATATATATATATATGTATATATATATATAAGGTAGAGCAAAAGTGATGAAGGGGTTAATAACATTCATATCTATTTGGTTTTGATATTGTTGTTTATTTTTTTCCTTTTCAATGAATAAAATGTTTAGAGAAAAATTGACCTGTCTATTGAAGTGTCTTTCCGATACCTACAATCTCCACTTACACAACTTTTCACCTTTCCAATAACATTTGGCATAACATTTCGGAAGATATGTGGTTTTAGACCACTCATTTCTACTCGGATATTAATCTTTAGCTCCTGGACAGCCTTTGGCTTGTTAACATAGACGTTATGCTTTGAGTTTCCCCAAAGAAAGAAGTCTGGAGATGTAAAATCCGGTGAATCATCGATTCAGTTGGCCATGTCGGCACTTCCAAATAACGGGAATATGGGTTAACATTATTGATTAATGGTATTCAAAGTAAAATTCTATTATTCCAGTTTGTTGCTCAGTTGTGTACTTCTCCATGGTGGATTCCCAAAGGTTCTTTTAAATATATGAGCAGGGGAGAAATAGAGAATATTGAAATAGAAAAAATATAATTTTTTTGTCTCTTTCATGACTTTATTACCACTATATATATATATATATATATATATATATATATATATATATATATATATATATATATATGAGTGTGTGTGTGTGTGTGTATGTGTGATAAATAATCATTTTGTCGATAGGCAGCTGTTTCGCTGTATCAAAACTCTTCAGTGTGGCTATAGGCTATCCAATATCTCTTCTAATACAGCTAGGTAGGGTCAAAACCTTCGCTTCAAACCCAGAGGTACATGCTCAACACCTGCCCTACGCAGAACGGGACGGTCAGTAGGACCGAGCAAAGTGATACATTTACTTTACTCATAATTCCCCATCTACCAGAGTGCTCTATTCCAGAGTTGGGAGAGCAATGCATTGTAGCTTATAGTAGACGACTGCCCTACCTAACAATGCTCAACCCTGAAGGATGTAACGTTTATTACATATATATATATATATATATATATATACAAATCAGGAATACAACATAATATAATGCAAAATAATGCAATATCCGACGTGTGATGAGTTTATTTCATAAAGTGCTCAATGCATTTAACATCGAGTCGAGTTAGATTAGAGCTTAAATATGATGTGGAGAAAAACATGAACGTGTTCGTGTAGCTAATCATTTATTTCGCTACATATATATATATATATATATATATATATATATATATATATATATATATATAAATATATATATATATATATGCATATATATATATATATATATCATCCACATATATATCATCCACATATATCTCATCCACAGACAACTGTTTCGATGTATTACATCTCTCCAGTGAGGCTATAGACTTTCCATTCTCCCATCCAGTTTTGCGAGGCAGGATTGAAACCTTTACTTCAGAAGCCGATATCATACCTCTGGATTATGGAACTGGACAGTCAGTAAGGCTGAATTTAAGCAATATATTTATTCACACAGAAATTCCTCGTCCTCCAGATGGTTCGTATATTAACAAAACGTATGAGGAGGCGTGTATTCAAGCTGCAGTGCGTAACGTACGTCTCTCCAACTTGCAGTTGCAAAAGATGAGAAATCCTTGGGATGCATCTATCTTTTAAGGATTTCTCTGCATTTTTTTTTCGCCCACTTCAAGATTTCTTGTGCACAAAGACATTTATTCAGCAGGGAGTCAAAGGGTTTAAAGGTAACGTAGATCGTTGGCGCCTCACGATGAAACAGCAAAAGGAAATACAAATCGATTTTGATTTTGTTCGTTTCGTTTCAGATGATGGAAAAATATTTTCCAGCAATTTCCCTTCTTTTGCAGTACCTGTGATAAATCCAGATTTCATGTGAGCGCTGTCATACCTGGATTTTCATATGATTAGCCCGGGTATGCAACCTGGAGTGGACACTTCAGCGTTGTTGTATTATCTGAAGAGACAGAACGGAGTCCATTTATGAACATTGTGTCTTAAAATATTCAATTGAGCATTTTTTTGACACAAAGATTGATAAAAACACTTGGCTCTGATTTTTTGACTTCGTAGAAACCGTCAACGAAATCTGTCACCAAATTACTAACATATTTTTTTTAGATTATTTGGCTGGATATGTATGTATATATGTATGTATGTATCATACGCACAGGCATTACCAATGGGACCAGGGGACTGAAAAGTTGGATATTTACTCATTACTCAGTCTAGGAAACATGCTTAGATTTCATTTTTTTAAGACCTCCCATTCTAAGTTTTACAAGAGGATTCAATTTGTTAAGTACGTATGTGCTAAATTGGTCCATTATTTTGTGTCCAGCTGCATTTAAGATAGTTTTTTCTTCGGAAGGGAAAATTTAGCCCTTCCACTGATTCATTGATTACTGCTCAAGGTAAAAGAATGATCTTATTTTCTAATTTTTAATTGATCACTCCCAACAGCCCATGCGGCCAAAAGACGTTGGTCACGTGACGGTTTCTATGGAATTACTACCCAGACTTGCTTCCTTCAAAATTTCTTTTATTGCATCATCCCTCTCTAATTTAAAGTATTCTTTCTCGACCTTTTTTCTCTCCTTCTTCCTGTTTTTATAACTATTTCCCTCTTTACATATCTTCCTTCTATTTTTTTTCATGAGTACCATCAACCAAAACTGTTATCATAGGTTTTTCTCAGTTTTTAAGCTGGTCTTGCTGTCGGGATAGCTACATATGTATCATGCTTACAGGTTCCACCAATGGAGCTAGAGGGTTGAGAATTTTAACAATTGCTCCTTATTATTTTTAGAAAAAAAAACAGCATTTTCGTTATTTTTCAACCCCACCCAGGTAGGTTTTTAGCGGGAGATCAATATCCAATATAAGTTTATGCTTTATTGATCTCTTGTTCTGTGTCACCTTTCTCTTCGAAAATTAAGACTTCTTAGTGATCATTGTCCCAACCCCATGTAATTTATTCATTTATACTCTTTTTTCCAATTTCTGATTGATCACCCCAAACACATTTTGCTAAAAGTTATTGGCCGCATGACGGTTTCTATTGCGTGACCAACCAGACCTATTCATTTTTTTATACTTCATTCCCAATTCTCCTGCTTTCTCTGCTGTTATTTAAAAAAAAAACACTGAACAGAGCATCTGTATTGCATAAAAAAGTATGCAACACAAGTACTCGTGCAAAAAGGCAATATTTATCGTTCTGCCTACGATTTTTCTACAGCAATATCATCATAATCATCATCCCTGCCATCATCAGCATCACTTTCACTATCTCTAAGGACAGTAGTTGCTTTGATTGTGGAGCTGTCGAAGATGACACTATTGAAATGCAAAACTTAGCCATGATTTACGAAAAAAAAATTCAAAAGGCAAGAAGCCATGGAAAATATTGAAGATACACACCTATCTTTTTTTCCCCGTTTACTGAGTAAGGATTTTGCACTGAATTTGCTTTTCCTTCTTTTGCTCAATATACATTAACATGTATCTGTGCACGCTCACATCTGCTGTCGTATATATTTTTCCTGGCAGTCTTCCCCCAGTACGTTTACTGACATTATATATGCTTTTTCCTGCATGTGTGTATCTGTGTGTATGTGTGTGTGTGTGTGTGTGTGTGGAACAATATCTTGCAAAGGGGATGGAAATCAATACTGCAATGGCATTGTAGGTCTTCTGCCATTTCTCACGCCCATTCGTTGACAAGATACCTCAACTGTGCAGCCGCCCACTTGATAAGGACTTCGGCGTCTACGTCAAATTTTCCACAAACACGCAGCAGTCAATCGCTCTTCCAAACAAGTCATAATGGGATTGTCGCTCAAGAAAAAGCAGACGACCTCTCAATATTCAAGATAAAAATATATTTGCATGAGGATATTAGATCAGAATTATATAAGTAAATATGAGGTGCAAAGAACCACGAAGTACATTTAACCAATAATATGACACGGAGAAGAACGCGTTGAACGCTTTTTGATATTCAAAATGTCATTATGTTGAAACTGTTATATATCGATTTTTTTTTTGTTAGGCCGATAAAAGAATTTACTTTAACATACGATAACTTCCATTAGAAAAAATAAGTGACGTTTTGAAGCAAACAACTTTAAAAGTATTTAACTATGAGGTTGGTACAAAAAAAATAGCAGTTTTTTTACCACCAACTTTAAAGCATTATATCTCGGCTTAGAATGAAAGTTATTATCCGAAATAAAAATTTTCAGAATCTACACGTGTTTGCCAACTAGGAATGAGTACATTTTTCCCGGAAAGATAGAACTCTGATTACTTAGAGCCAACAAATTATTTCGAGCTGCTGCCAGGTTGTTGAAGATCTTCCCTTGCAGGTGATCTCCGAGATGCTTTAAAAAGTGGTAGTCTACCGGGGAGAGGTCTAGTGAGTAAGCTGGTTGAGTCTCGTAGAGTCTCAGCCAAGTTCATTCAAATTCGCCAGGGCCATTTGTGTGACATTTGCAGGGCCATTTGCGTCGGACTGTTTGCTTTTCCAGGTTGGTGCAAATACCGATCAACTGTTGAATGGTCAACATTTAATCCTTCTGCAACGTTTCGTCAAACAAATCAGACTGAAGTATCATCATCACCATTGCTAAGGCTTGGGGACACTTTGACATATTTCGTATTATGGTAATAGCTTCTTCTTTTTACGCCATTTGAGCTGACGGAAAGTTTTTATTGGAACGTTTTACTTTTGAATGGCTTGGGGGACTTAATTTTGTTTTAGTGATGGGAATGTTGGATGAGATTGATACAAGGTCAAAAAGGAGTAAAACATGAAGTTATGACGAGTTAAGTTAAATCCATTGTGTTCAACTCGTCGAAAATATCAGTCTACTCTGCGTCGTCTGCGATATCTTGCCGGGTCGTCCGAGATCTAAAAATCAAAAACTGAAAGATTGAGAGGTTCATCGAAATGATTAAGTGATGAAGATGGACAGAAATAAGGGATTTTGACATCTCCACATACTTTTAAGTTTTTGTTCAAAATCTGTACCAAACACTAAAGGGATTATTTTCTTATCTGTTCTTTATCCCCCCCCTCTCTCTCTCTCTCTCTCTCTCTCTCTCTCTCTCTCTCTCTCTCTCATCCTTGGTTTAACTGCTACAAACGAGCATAGGAGCCATATATTCTCCTCTTATTCCTTGTCTCAAAAGCCATACAGAATATGTTGATCAGACAGCTGTTCGCTGATTGACGAACAAAAAAGTAAAATCCATGTTTTCAAACTCAATAGAAAAGTTCTTTGATATCAATGTTTGACGAAGGTCAAAAACTGTATTTTGCTCAAACTATATTTCGAAGGTTTTGCAGTCGGTTACCACAACTGCGAAGGGCAGTTACTACTATCCAACAACGCTGAATTATTATCGTAATATAATTTCCTTTTTTCTTGATTATCTTAATATCGATACACAGTGCTATATTTGGAAATGAACAAAGCATGGACATGAAATAAAGATGAACGCTAATACTGTTTACTGAATCCATTCGTGAAACAACTCTCTCAACCATCTAACAGGCCGAGACTTCCCTTCAAGAAGTTATTTCATATAACTTCTTTTTGTTTTATATGAGAAATCAGGTGTATTAGGTCCCCTGACTCCAACAGAAGATTAATACTCTGATAAAACTAGAGAGTTTCAATGAAGCCTTCATTTGCTACGAGAAAGTGATGGAAAATTATATGTATGTACATATATATATACATATATACATACATATATATATATATATATATATATATATATATATATATATGTTTGTATATATGTATATATATATGTATATATATATATGTATGTGTGTGTGTGTATGTGTGTGTGTGTGTTTGTCTGTCTGTCTCTGTGTGTGTCTGTGTATGCACATGTGTGTGTATGCACATGCATGTGTGAGCATTAAACTGTGTTGGGGGAATGTATGCGTGCACGTATGTGTGTGTGTGCATGCATGCCCACAGAGGTGACATATTTTAATTAGATTTCAAGAGCTGGAGAAAGAGAAATACTGTTGGGTGGGGGGCGTTGAAATCATTCTCCTGTTTTCCCATATCCGAGAAAAGATTTGTAATTTCACTGATTCTCTTGAAAGACGACTGAATTAGTTTGTTGGAAATGAAAATGAAAAGGAAGGGGGAATAAAAGAGAGGACATCACACAAACTACAAGATAGCAGGAGAGATGCGTGATTGAATGGAATTAAAAATCACGTTTTACATAATAGGTTGAAGTCGAGCAATTGTTATTTCATAATATATATTACAGCTACTACTACTACTACTACTACAACTACTACTACTTCAGCTGCCACTGCTGCAGATGATAATGATTTATTTCTCATCAGTATCTGCACAAGTTCAACAAGTAGACACACTGAATACCTTTACAGAAGCCAGAAATTTCAAACAGCAATTCTTGGCAGCAGATTTTTTTTTGCATTGCTTTCAGAAAATATGAAGTGAAGAACGCGCATGCGTATTGTCGCAGTTGTCCGAGGAACAGACAAAATCGGCAATGTCTTATTATATATGTGCTTATGCAATTCATGTAATTTCTTTCAACTTTTTCTATGATATATATATATATGATAACAGGAAAATATTTTCCACATGATTTATTCAACTGATAAGTTTCAACTTACGTTGTTATCAAAGTTTTGAATCGAAATGAGTCGTTTTCTCTCAATTCAAATTGTCGCACGATAACATCAAACGGTGTGAGATTGGACACCAAAACACTTTAATGATAATAAAGACATTAAAAACGGAAATATATGAAGTTATATTCGAAAAACATGTAGAGCAGGAATCAAGATCGTATAAGATCCCTGGTACATATATATATATATATATATATATATATATATATATATATATATATATATATATATATATATATATATATATATATATTGTCTAGAAAGCTTTGCAGCTTCAAACACTAAACATTGAAAAGAATATTTTATCAATTTTTCTGTTTCATTTCGTCATTTATTTCACAATATCTGTTAATGTAATCAGTGAGTTTTTCTCCTGTGTTTGACACAGATTTTGATGTGTAAACCTCCCTTGTTGGGATCATCGGTTGCTTACCATGTAAATGTTTCAGGGATTTAAAAACAAAACAATTATATCATCGTGACTCCCTTTCGGCTATGATTTCAGTCTATAGCATATATCATACTACGTGCACTTTGCTATTTAAATAGTCTATCACCATAATACATTATACACGGATGTCATTTTATACTGCACATAATCAATTTTTTTTTCTTTCTGGAAACAGGCCTTACTTACGAAGGTTACCCAAAAATATATTTGACGATGAGGGATTGATAAGTATTACAACAGAGGTGACTCGTTTTTCTTGTCACTTCTATTGACTGTTCATCCATATAAATATAATACTCGTTGTTCCGGTTTCAATCTCGGACTGCATGCGAACCAACTTATGATATCATTTTTAAAAATACCAATTAAATAGAAAAGAAATTCCTTGAGTTGATATTCTACAATCATATTAGACGCCAAAAATTTGAAATTGTATTTTTGATAAAATATTGATATTACAATAAAATTCTGTAATTTTGTCAAGATTGTCAGAAGTTTATGCCAAAAAGTGCATGAATATCTTTGCAGGTTTTGAACAAAGCCCATCCTTATTTCATCTTATTATTCTCCACTCTCCTCGATTCGCTAGCTCTTTTAGAAACTGTAAACCAAACTGTCTCCAAAATTGTCAAGATATGTTTCTTCAGCTTTTAAGAGATTTTATTTGGCTGGTTGGCTGGCTCTTCATTTATCACGCGTACAGGCCACACTAATGGAATGAAAAGGTTAGATTTAAACATTTACTCCTCATCACGTCGAGGAAAAACGTTCCTGTTTTTTTGAATTCCTGTCATAATTGGGTTTTAGTAGGGATCCAATATGCAATTTAAGTCCATGCCAAATTGGACTTTTAGGCTTTTTCCTGCTGTATCTATGGACTTTTTTTTTTAGTGATCAAGACGAGAGAATTAAATCATCCCCACACAACATGCTGTCATTGGGCACGTGACGGTTCTTATTGGGGGACTAATCAGAACTGTTTGTTTATTTTTTCACTTTCCTTCTCCTTCAAGGTTTTTCCCGCCCTCATTATTCTTGACGTCATGAACAACGTATTCATTTCACCTGTTTTCCTTTTTTCCTTTTCATATATATATATATATATATATATATATATATATATATAAATATATGTATATATATATGTATATATATATGTATATATATATGTATATATATATATATATATATATATATATATATATATATATATATATATATATATATATATATATATATTAGGTTTTCCAAGCATAGAATTTGATCATTCGCAACTGATTTTTCTTTTTTATGTTGAAAAAAACATTTATAGTGCATTCAGGTTAATGCATCGAGACCAACAATTTGAGATCCAATAACTCACTCGCCCGATTAACTGGACAACTCGATTTTATGCACAAAACATCTTTTTTTTAAATTTAAAGGAAACATCCTGCATACGAACTAGTATAAGTTATGTCCCTTTTCCAAGTAGAAAACATATTTTAGTAACTCTATCTAATCATATTTTGGAAAATGTCGATTCGGTTGGTGCAAATAAACCGAGCGTTGTTCGTATTAAACAAAGTAAATTAGCAACGATTACATGCGTTTGAATCGTTTCTTACGAGATTGGTCCTGGTATGTGTTGGGTCATAATAACCAATGGTCCTACTTAGCGGATTCCTTTAAATATATATATATATATATATATATATATATATATATATATATATATATATATATATATATATATACATATTGAGAGAGAGAATTTGATTATCCGCTACTGACTTTCGTTTTCACGTAATCACGTGATCACCTCGAGCCCCCTGCACTGATGAACGTAAAACTCGTGTGCTCAGCTTTTTTTTTCTCTCTAAAAAAATTATTCCTAATGTTTTTAGATGCAAAAGTTGTATCGATCAACCTTTTGCTTATGGGCATTACTTCTTTTTGAAAACAATATGGATTACTCCGCTAACAATTTCAGAACGAGGCTTTCAAGTGTGCCTCAAAATATTGGTGATGTATTAAAGAAAAACAAAGAGGAAAGAGACAAGCAGGAAAATACAGGACGAGAACGAGGAAATAATGGTTAGAATTTGAATGTGCAAAAAAAGAAGTCGGGATGGGAAATAAAAAACATAAGAAAGAAAGAAAATTTGAATGTAAAGAAAGTAAGTAAGAAAAAAAGGAGAAGATGAAAGATAGATGAACAAGTCTGGTGAGTCACTAAAAAACCATGACCAACGGCTTTTGGCCGTTTTTTTTATTCTTTATTGATGCATACACATGCTCATGTGTATATATATATATATATATATATATATATATATATATATATATATATATATATATATGGAGAGATCAATCAAAAAATGAAAAAAGTGGTGATTTAGTCGAGAAGCTATCTCTCTCACATTTTCTTTTGCATTGATCACTGAAAAAAATACGAAATGAGAAATAAAACCAGCAGGGAGACAAACTAAGGGATCAGTTTAGCATAAACTTACATTGCAGACTGAAACCCACACTTATATAATATAGCAGAGATCTTTTTTTTAATCGTCCCTCTAGATGTAATGAGAAGATGTAGCCTGTATTCAAGATATACACATAGCCAGTCAGCCAAGCCAATTTAAAAACCAAGAGAAACATATTTTGACAGTTTAGAAGGCTGGGAGGAAAGTCGAATGACGGTATTGAATCTGTGATACAACATAGTAAACAGAACGTTTTCAAGAAAATTGCAGGCACTTTTGCATTCTGAGGTAGAGTACGCACCTTAATGACCAGCACGTTATCTAAGAACAATTCTGATCTTTATCATAATTGGATATTTCCCTACAGAAAAAAAATCAAAGGTCTTTTATCAGTGCCATAGATATATAAAAGGTGTGGTCCACTTAAGGTAGTTGCTAGGCGTCATGCATGCGTATAAGAGCCATTTAGCTGAGAATCCACTCTAATTTTACGGAAAGGACCTTATTCCGGCAGGGGACCAGGCTGAATGAAACTATTTTACTCCTAAGATGCATGAAAATTCTACAGTACATTTTTGAAAGTTTGTAAAAACGTATATATATATATATATATATATATATCAACCCACTTATCTCAATGATACTTGCATTGATTCCTGATTGCTGGCGATCCTATTCTTCCTAATTTCCAATGCGTTTCTGCAGTAAAACCTCAGTTGTAGATTCATTTTATTGTTGTTCTCACACTTTTGACACTTGAGAAATAACAACATCAATGCCCTTGTTTATCATGGAAAGGAAATGGACCATAATTTTGACTTGAGAAATGCATAATCTTTCAGAAAAAAAACGAATATAACAAAAAATAGGTAGAGTCTGCATTATTTTCTTAATGCAGACCAATTCAACAAAGACCAGGCCTTTTCATTATATCCCATCAACTATCTAAATTGATACAAGGACAAAATAAACTATCTATTGCCAAACAAGCTAAACACCTTCTAATCCCTTCCTTAAAAAATAACCATACTCACAGTAACTGACTTTTTGATGGCACAAGAGACATAACTCTAAAAATCATGTATAACCTTTGTTCGTCTTTCCTTCATCTTTTTTTTAAAATTTTCCAAATACATGGATTCATTTATCGTATGGCTGTTCCCTGATATTAATTATTTGGCATTTGCCACACACACGATATGATTTCACAGGACGTTGTTACTTGGAATGAACAAACATTTTTGTATAGTTTCATCTGGAAATGCTACTTTGACAAAGCTGATAGGCAAAACATGTTAGTATAATAAATTTGAGTTCAACAATTTTCATTTTTGTCAACATAGTACAAATTGTCGGATATATCGTATCCACATATTTACCCAATATGATCATGTAAACATCTCATTTAGTATTGCTGTAAAAGAAATTATTATTAGTCAATCTTCATATAGTCCCAACATATCCACAATCACGTGCGACGCAAGCAATTTGTAATCCGATCAGTGTTATTTCAACGCGTTATCTTACAACAATTCTATTATTCAATTTTAGGATTTAGTGCATTTAATTAAGTCGTATTTATATTTGAAATTTTATCTTTCATTATGGAGTTCGTTTACAGTTTTACCTTATAGCCTTATTTCAGGTGTATTAAAGAAAGAACCAGTTTCCTGCAATGTCTCTCTTTGTCAGATTCATATACGCTTATATGAATATAACTACTTCACAAATTTGATTTGATGTAGAGCAAACTTTTTCTTCTGTTATTTTTCTATCTATGTGAACCTAAGTTTAAGCAGAATCATATGTGTGTGTGTATGTGTGCGAGTTTCCTCAAAGAATCATAAAGTGTAAATAATTTGGAACATCTTGATGGAAAATATATATATAGTATTTGCGTTTGAATGAGAAGAAAAAACGATCATTAATGTTGACGGCCATGAAAGGGCGCCTCATTGAGCAATAAAGACTAGCACGCTAACCTTGATCACTATTACATTATAGTGAGTTCTATTCTGACTAGATTCGCTATTTTGTGTGCTTATGCCAAACTGAGCTACCTTCATATAAGGAAACTAAGAATGCTTTCTAATCTTGATTTGTCCTAGTAAACCATATACCTGTACTTTGCTTTACTTTCTCACCGCCAAAAGGGTCAAGTCTTTTGATCATTTTTAAGAAACTTAAGTATTCAGAAGTATAGAGTGGTAATAGCTACAGGGTCTATGATTGGTGCTCGGTGCACAAACTGGCGGCTACAATTATACGAAGATAAATGAAAATATGCACATGTCGAGGCGAAAAATGCTTATTATGACTATTTCATTAGAGACTGCAAAATTGAAACCAGATCAAAGGGAAAAGATTTTGGTGCTCTGACCAATAAATTGCTAAAACTGGGGGATCATATTAGGCACATAATAAGAAGAGAAAAGTATACAATATTCTTGGTCTGCGTAAGGGAGACTTTCATAAATAAAAGCATGCTTGATATGTTAAATCTTCACAAAACATTCAATAATTCGATCGGATTTGGGATATTGCTAACGTGTGTTGAGTCCGTACTTAATAAAAGACCAAGAGAATAGATGTTCAACTTTAGTCAGTTTACAAAAATGAATAATATGGGAGAATCACCATACGAATAAAGATGGAGAAATGTAACCTCATTTCCCTGTAAGAAGAAGAGATAGAGCGGGCTCTTATTTAATTGGTGAGGGGCTACCCGACTATGAACCCTGAAAATATTTTCTTGTTTCCAGCTTTTGAGGTTTTCCAAAAAATAAGTCTTGAAACTAAGAATTATATCTTTAGAAATTTCTTCTACGTATTTATCCCAAAAAATGATTTTTTAAGAAAAATATTAGAATCTAAGTGAATCAAGTTTTTTGCATACTTCATTCACCCATAATTTATCACCGTATTTTTATTCGCGCCCCCTCATATATATCTCCATCAACCCCTTGAGATAATCATTCAACAGTTCGAGAAACACTGTAATTGACTATGATACCAGGGGAAGCATAAAGTGTAGAATCATCTTCCTAGAACTGCGTTGAACATGTGAATACGATGATCTGAACTTACAGCAGTTGACATGAAAAAAATTGAAGTAACAGAGTTCCATTCATTGATTTAGAAAAGACGTAGATTTTAAAGAATTGTCACTTATTAAAACATTGAATACCTGAAAATTATTATTATAGTAATGGAAAAAACAATGGCGCGATTTTACCAGTCATACGTTTCCCAACAGAGAATCAACAGAAAAAAAAATCAAAGGCTAAACAACTAGCTGTCTCTGCTACAAATAAATCTTCAGTTCTCATTTATGTTCTGAAAAGATTTTCCCAGACGACATTTTTCTGGACATTTTCCTGGACAAATTATGAAACAACACGCATGAATAAGAAAGTAGAGCTTGTTAAATGCAAGAGAAAGTTAGGATTTGAGAAATAACGTTTTCGCACGCAAAACTAAAGGATATGTATCACTTTCTTCGACAAGTAAAGAAGTAAACTTTTATGTTTATATACTTTCAAAATGGAATTTCATTCATTGTTTTGAGGGACCCTACCCTAATTTTTGTGTATAAATTTTGTAAAAAGTCTTCTTCGCTAACTTGAACGTTGTGTCTATTCGTTGATATAACCATTTATTCTCTGTTGGTATATATATATATATATATATGTATATATATATATATATATATATATATATATATATATATATATATATATATATATATATATATATATATATATGTGTGTGTGTGTGTGTATGTGTGTGTGTGTATGTGTGTGTTTGTGTATGCAATTATAGGTTGGCAAATATCCTCGGTTCTGCCGGGTTTTCTAAGCCTTCATCACGTCAGGCACAAATGACAAATATGTCTGGGTATTGCAACTAGAAAGACACCAGAACAACTTGTTTATTGATGAATTATTTACCGGTAAAATTCAAGTCCTCAGAATGATTTGATCGATACTGACACTGAAGATATTTGCTAAAAGCAAATCAAGGGATATATTTGTAGTGTTAGATTTTTTTCAGTTATTTTACGACGGGTTGAAATTCAACGGAAACTTCTCAGTCTCAAAGTATGTTTGCAAAATAAGGCTTACATAATTTACTAGATTATTTCATAAAGAACATTATGTTTAACTTTATGATAGAAGTGTGAATTTAAATTAAGCCGACTAGAACATCTGAGCTGAGTTTAGTAAGAACCTTAGTTACTCTTTTGCAGTTTTGTTGAATCTTAGCTCAAACCAGTTGAGACATGAATTCAAGGAAACAAGTTTGTGAATGATAATAAAATTTATTTCTTATCAAAGACTGAGTGTTACAAAACCTTTTTACACAATGTAGAGGAAGTGGTCCCGATTGCAAAGTCACACTTCCTCACTCAATGTTACAACGGTGCACAAATAAAAAATAATTCAGCAATTAAATTCATTCAATACAATAACAACATAATTCATGTATTTATTTCTGTTTTTCTTTTAGCAGTTCTTTGATTCCTTTCGAGTGAGAGAGGGTGTGAAATTTTAGTATTAAAAATCAGGGCTACCTCCCTTACGTTGTGCCTTGTTCCCTTGCAGATTCCTTGAATTTGAGATTCAGAATTGGAGGAAATTAAGTTTTCAGGCATCTTCAACTGCTAAGTGTCATTAAGCCTAAACTGAAGGTAAATTACTTTCCTTTGAAGAAAAAACACGACTCTGAAAAAGCCTTTCCCTAATGCATCGATTTCCAATTTAAATCAATCAATAGTTTGTACCTTCATTTTATTTTTGAAGAAATCGATTTCTTGCCGGAGTCTCCAATGTAAAGAGTTCGACTAATAGGCCATTTCCCCTAAATTTTCTCTCTACAAATCGGTGAAGAATCCTTAGGTGGTTTTCTTTGACTCGTCACAAAACTCGATCGAATAGAGACTAATTAGACACGATTGTGTTAATTAAATTTGTTAATTTACCGCCATGGGCAAAAGTGTGATTAGTTTTGGAGAAAAGAAATCCCAAAGAACTTCTAAACTCCCACACTACACCATCCCACAATTTAGCTCTGTAACCAATTCGAAAATCATGATTGTGTTATCAATTCGTGATTCTTCAGTCGTGTCATACCTCAGGCAATATCTTTTATTCGTGGTTGCGTGGTGTAAACGACATCCGTTGCATTCAATTGCATGACGTAATGTTTGAGTTAAAACGCAAAAAAAAATCATCTTTCTTTATTTTGACTTGGGGTAGCAGAGTGGCCTAACAGTTAGCAGCAGAGGAAAATAGAATCAGCGAGCATAGTTCAAACTTGTGACAAATTACATTCACTTCATAGAATTATCCTTTGGAAAGGCATGAATCGATTTTCCCCTGCAATGGGTAAATTGCAAACCATGAAAGTCCAACCATCTATCTAGCACAATGAGAAGTCAAACAAGTATTAGAGGGAATATGTTTCCAGGTGTAGTTGATGTGGAGCTTCGATGGACCTAGTAAATATGAATTGGATGCTCATGTAATATAAACAAAACGGCCCCTTCGATGTTATATCATGATAAATGATTTCCTCACCTTTTTCTACATCAAATCAATTTTAAAATTTTTTTTGTCTTTTATAATTATCATTTTTTCATACGAATGTATCTTTCGGGACTTGGAGCTTTATCTTAGTGAAACACCATTTTCTCTCCTAATGAACAAATTTTAGGACTATGTTTGGCCAGTGAGTGAGTGATTTGAATACCCAAAAAGAATTCCTAATTCAAATTTTAATGTGAATAATATCTTGTCTCGTAAATGGTCGTGTAACCACAAAATATCTTGCAACCGTAGAGTTGAGTGATACATTTATTGAATCACTGTAGTCATGATTTTTGTATTATTTTACTAAATTTTCTTTTAGATTATCAGCTTTCAATGAGCAAGAGTCCCCCTCCCTCTGTCTCTCTCTCTCTCTCTCTCACTCTGTCTCTCACTCTCACTCTCTCTCTCTCTCTCGATTAGTCACGCATTAATCTGCCTTGAGAGTTTTTCTTCAATTCAAAAATACTTTAATACCATCGTATTGTTTGTTGTATACGCTGATGTATTGTATGTTATTCATTTTCAATTTTTTATGTGGTTCATGTTTTATGCATCTTGAATCCATTGCATTGTATCAAACTGTTTGTAATAGATTGTATTGTATGCATTTAAAAATCTCGAATGGAATCTTCCGATACTTCAATCATCGACTCAACCAAATCACAAAACATGGTTGTTTGGTATTCTTCCCTTTTTCACTCAGCTGTCAATATTTTTTTCTTTGTCTGTGCTCCTAGTATCATTTCAGCATAAGGCATTTATAAATTTATTCCAGTGACCAGCGACTATCTCCATTTTTTTCAATTTGTCTTTTTATGCTTGTTTCCACGGTTGCCTGGTTGTTAATGATAATTTATTGTGAAATACAAACATATATTCCAGGAGAGCTGAAACGTAGTATTATGACGTTTTGGCGTTTGTTGAAAAGTTGGTTGGGAGAAGGAGTGAGAGTTAGAGAACGTGTGTACAAGAGAGACGGAGAAGGGGAAAGTGACGATGAGTGAGTGGTTCAATTTTTCTTGTTCTGTAACACCCGTTCTCGTATGAAACTGACAACTCCAGTCGTCCCGTGTTGACTCCTTTGATCTCGCTCAGCGATGTATTGCTCTATGTAACCTTGTAACATTATCTGAAGAGTTGGGGTCGGGTAGGTGGGTTAGTAAGGTCTCGGGTGACAAAGAGATAAGCTTACAGAGTGAGGATTTATCAGAGGTGGCAATATATTTCTCATTAATTATTCTTTGTGAAAACATTCAAGTTCATATTTGAAATTACCTGAACTTGCTCAAACAAAAGAGTCTATTGGTAGGTAGGGGTTATTTTTATTTTCTATTAATTCTACAGACAGAGAAAAAGAGAAAGTCATGCCGTTTATTATTTAGACGAGTAACAACTCACTATGAAAAATGCGTGATATTTTCGAATTTGCATGAATTTGTATCAGTGGAAGAGCCCATTGATCAGTCGTCAGGATATACTTTTATCAACTAAATTGTTACTTTCAAGTTGCAAGTGCATTGTAAACAGAGAAGCAGAAAAATCACACTGTTCATTAAATAGATAGCTGACAAGATGAGGATATCCAGACTAAGAGTTGGGGATTTAATGCTCCTTGGGTTACACAATGAATTCAGTGAAAGCATGTTCGAAAAACATTGATCCATTCCCAAGATACACCGAAGATGAATTAATCCTTGTTCAAACGGATGTGAGAAATAAAGTCGGCTTACACCTGAACTTCAGCAAAACGAAGATCATGTGCAACAACCGCATCGGATATAAAAACACTAAGATCAAAATCGAGGACACAGAAATGGAGAAAGCAGATCACTACATCTACCTTGGACAACGAATCTCCATGAGACCCTCAAAAGAAGAAGAAATCAAGCGAAGAATCCCACTGGGATGGGAAGCCTTAGGCAGAACCAGCTCAAACTTCAAAAATAGGACGATCCCATTAATCCTAAAAAGAAAGGTATACAACTAATGTATCCTCCAAATAGTCACTTATGGGGCTGAAACATGGAACTTAACCAAGAGACAGATCCGCAAATTGAGAAGCATGCAACGTGCACATCGAAGAATTATGCTGGGCCTCTCATGGAGAGACCACAAGACAGCACAGTACATCTGGGAAAAGATAAGAGTCAGAGACATCATAGAATTTATCAAAAATCTCCAATGGCGGTGGGCTGGCCATGTTGCAAGAATTGTGGACGACCGATGGACATCACGACTCACCATATGGATACCCTGAGGTCACATGCGCAAGTGAGGCCGACAGAATATTTGATGGAGAGATAAGCTAGACAAATTCAGAAAGTACTGGCTCTGCGACGCCCATGATAGAGAAGTGTGGGGAATCCTGGGAAGGTCTATGTTTATCGATGGACGTTGACTGACTGATAATGATACGGATGTGAAATAACACTGTATGCTGTTTTCAGCCACCCTATTTTACATCTGTATAAGCAAGGATTAGAGAAGTGATTCACTTCAGGGGAAAAAAACACCATAATTCCCCAACCACCACACTTCGTGCATGGGTAATAAAATTTGAATTGATGGGTCATCAATCTTGCTATCTTCATTAATCTTCGAGAGGCGTGACGAATAGGCTGAGTTGGATCTGTTCATTCTTCTTTAGTCTAAAGGGATCTCCAAAACACATGTTATTGAAAAGTGAAAACTGAATGCTTCTATCTTTGAGAGTTTGAGGGATATGGGACAGCGATCTCAACAACTTTTAGTTGCAATTATGAATATGACTTCCTGTTCTAAATGAGCTGATCGTACAAATTATGCTAATTCCTTCTTTTTATACGGAAATTCAAATTGGCTTGTTTGTAGTCAGAAATATAAAATAAGTTTTGCTTAGTACGGTACACAACTTTAGGTGTTGAGTATTTCACAATAGTTAAAATTTGTTGGGTTTACCCGTCGACTGCTACTTCATAATGAAATGCCTTAGATATTCTACCGTTATCGGTTATAGCAGATGAAAAGAGGTTGGATAAAGGACGAGGGTACATGTGTGAGGTTGCAGAAACAGTTTTGTGACGCCTTATAGGATTCTTCCCGGGGGGTTCTCTTTTAAACAGGTTGATAGCTACACAGATGAATTATATGGTTGAGAGAGACAAAGACAGAGGGAGACAGAGAGAGAGAGAGAGAGAGAGGGGGAGAAAGATGGAGAAAGAGACAGAGACAAATAAATGGAGGGAGTGAGAAGTATTCATGATTAAATCAATGCAACTACAAATTGATTGTGACAGATAAAAAAAAAAGTGTCCATTTATATGTGCTTAGGTGTATCACGTGGTTGAGATTTTATTCTTAGAGAGAAGAAAGGGGAGAAGAAAAAGGACTGAACATAAAAAACCGAAGTAGAAAGAAAGGAGACAGGGATAGAAATCTACTTAGAGATACAGTTTGAAATGCCTGAGATAATTTCAAGATCATTATATCAACAGATCATGTTAGAAAAAGATGTGCCGAGAAGAAGTCCCACAAGAGAATTTCTTCAAATCACGTTGACAAGAAAATGCCTGGAATTTGGCACCATCGATTCGAAGAACGGTAGAATAAAAATAGGTTTTTGTGAAGACGGTAAATATGGTACTATTTAAGGTTTCGTATTTCTGATTGGTATTTCGCGGACCGAATGAAAGGAATTGAATGAAAATGTATTTGATAGAATAAAAACAGGTCTGGTTGGTCATACAATAGAAACCGGCACGTGACAAATGTCTTTTGGCAGCATACAGGGATAGGGATGAATTAAAATGAAAAAAAAAAACGGATGATCAATGAATAAGTTACTTCGTCTCATATTTCTACCGGTTTTAATCACTAAGAGAAGTCTGAATTTTCAACATGACATAGCAAGGAGTAAATGCTCAATTTTTCAGCCTTCTAGCTACATTGGTGTGTCTGTACGCGTTGCCCATCTATAGCCAGCCCGCTAAAACATCTTAAAAATGGAAGAAGCCAATGTTGACAGGTCTGGTAACATTTTTGACGATGATTTCTGAGAGAAATACAATCCTGATAAACTGGAGCCTTTGTAAGATATGCTATAGAGAGGAAATGTGGATTACGTGATTATTTTGTGGGCTGATCTTCAGTGGTTCGACATTATTGTCACCTTGTTTAAGACAAGGAAGAGTTGAATACATAACCACACACATCAGCAGCAGCAACAGCCATTTCAGGTCCACTACTGGAAAATGCCTTCCTCAGCCACTTCCATGTCGACTGTGAATGTGCTAAACTCCGCCTCGCCTTACCGGCAAACGTTTTGATACATGGCTACATATCAGATGGAAAGATGAGATCATTATATATATATATATATATATATATATATATATATGTATATATATATATAGAGATAGATAGATAGATAGATAGATAGATAGATAGATAGATAGATAGATAGATAAATAAAAAGAGAGAGAGAGAGATGGAGACGATAAAGTAAGGATCTGCTACACACATTTGTGTTTTGCCCTGTTTGGGCTTCTTCAAAAGCTCTACTCTAAATCGACTTGATGTTTAATGTTGAATGCATCGTGCACATCGGATATTATATTACACTATATCATACCGTATTCTTGATTTCCAAATATCCGCTCGAGTAATTCAGAGAACCTTTTCTGTGGTTTTGTATTTCATGCATAACTAGGTGTTATGGTTTTATGTTTGATTTTTTTTCCTCGTTAGGATCATCAGGTGTTGACCAAGTAACTATTCCGGAAATTTGATGAATAAATAGATAAATTTTGGCTAACAGCTAATACATACGAAGTGCTGGGCAAAATTTCGGCGAATTTGACCATGAAATATTATTATATCATCTAACTTTCACTGCATCATTCTGAATAGAGAGTGTGAGAGCATGAGATCTACCCCACAACGGATGTTACTCACGAACAGGTAGTGGCAGGACTCGCCCGGTCAATGTAAAGGTCACGCAGTAAACAGTTTGCCAATTCTATTCCTTGTGCAATTAACCCGTAAGCCAATTCTGTACGTCTTGTAATATTTGATAAAATCTTTGTTATTATGGGTACGTTTTTATAAACATCTTCTGCTGAGAGTTCAGCAAAAAGACCCCAGGGGCAAATAAGTTAGGCAGAAATGTATGGAAATGCAAAAGATTCCTACGCCCTAAGACAATTGTATTCAGTGAACTACGTAACCCTACTGCACATGCGTACATTCAACATTTATTACATTGTTTCCCGAGTGGGCGGGGAATCAGATTCGTTTTGTTTATTTTTCTGTGACGTAATATATTGATTTATATGATTATAGCTTTTCTTTATTTTCAAAATTTAATACCCCCAAAACTGTTTCCATCAAGCCAACACCAAATAAAGCCTTGTGAAAATTTAACAATGTTTGAAACCGTCAGCCGAATCTGGCAACAAAATTGTCAAAAAAGCTGTCTTCAGTTTTTAAGTCGGTTCGGCTGGCTATGTATGTATAATTGCACGTGCTGGCTGCACCAACGGTGCTAGAGGGCTGAAATTTCAAACATTTACTCCGTATCATATCAAAGTAAAAAGGTTTTTTCGTATTTTTTTAAATACCCCTCTCAATATATTCAGGGGGACAATTTACGATGTAAGTTTATGTTAAAGTGATCCCTTATTCTGTGTCCGCGTTTTTGCTTTTTGTTTTTTTGAAATTCGTATTTTTTAGTGATCACTGCCTGAACAAGAGACGAGAGAAGCAAGTTTTTCATTGATCGACCCCTTTTCCAATTTTCTTAATTGATCACCCTAAACACAACGTGTTGCTGAAAGATGTTGATCACGTGATAGTTTTTATTGAGTGACTAACCAGACGTGTTCTTTTCTTTTCTGCAACATGCATAATCCAACTGTTTTGATCGTCTTTATTCGCTGTTGATTCCATTAGTAGATTACACACGATATAATGTTATGTGATTGTCATTCTCTACAAGGCTTTAAAACCTTTGACATTTTTTTCGGTCCTCTACGAAGTGTTTCAGACTTCCTTGGGTTTTTTTTACCACTGTCAACAAAGTTGGAAGAGATATATGTATTTACTTGTGTCGTTCTGTCTGTCGGTCTCTCTTTTTGTCCACACGATGTCTCCAGATTTCTTCAATTAATTCCAATCTTATTCTGGGGAAGGGTTGGTCTTGGACAAATTAGGAAAGGATTGATTTTCACGGCTATCTACGATGTATTCTACTTGAGGAAAACAGGTATCAAAAATATATATTTAAATTTCAAGTAGAGTAACTCAATATTTACTTTTTTTTTCTTAAATATTTTAATATGAGTCAGTTTTTGTTAGTGTACCACGTTGGTAGAGCTATGCACTCTTCGGGTGCTTTTTTTTTTCTTTTCATGAGATATTTTAACTATGCTTTGGGGCTATACGATCATGATAGTTAGGGAAAAGCATGAATACCTGCTCAATAGGAAGCTTGCAGGAAGGCGAATATGTCATAAAGTTGGCTTAATTTAGGGGTGCATGCGCATTTGTGTGGGTAGTGGCAATAGATTGCCCAGTCCTCACGGTCTGTGATGCAAATACATAAAGGTAACCCATACACGTCCACTTAATGGAAAGGGAAGGTATTTCATCGGTGTTGGAATCTCTGGGGACCAGGCACACTCCATTTACGTTGTCTTCTCCTTTTAGACGAGATACGACTGATCCAAACAAAAAAAAACTGCTACACTATGTCGGCTCAGTATGGGGTCCAACATGCACACTGATGGGTAAAAATAAAAAGCTCCCCAGTCTCTATGACCAATGCCACAAACCTGTCCGGGTGAATGACGACTCTCCACTTTTAATGAAATGAAGAGGTGCTCTATCAGATTTGGAATCCCTTAGGACCAGAATCGCTTCATTTGTATGGTCTTTTACCCTAAAACGATACATGACTAATCCAGCTTTAAGACCAGGGAGCGTTTTGAAAGTTGGTTGAATAGAGAATTGTTTTTCCATCTTTGTTCTTTGATACAGAGGATACACTATAGAGTATGCCATGGCCAATAGTTGGGCCAAAGCATGTTGTTTAGCTGGGTTATATAGACCTGAAGTGTGCCTGACAAGTTCGATTCCCGTGCAAAGCTGGGCCATATAGACATGAGGTGTACCTGACAATGTCGATTCCCGTGCAAAGCTGGGCTGTATAGACCTGAAGCGTGCCTGATAAGTTCGATTCCTACGCGAAGCGACGGGTCAATAAAACTGGCTGAAATTCAAAATAAGTCAATTTTATCGTAATAATCTTTGTGTTAAGTATAAAAGTAGAAATTTCACGTTATCATTGGAATAGGTGATGCATTTTCTGTTCTTCACTTTTTTGTTATGTTTACTGATTGAGAAAGTTGCCGTTTTTATTGACATTTCTTTAGTTTAAAAATGTTCTAGCTATAATTCACACTCGGCCATAACATGTCTCACCGAAAACCACGTGGTGGAAAAGAGTTGGGGAACGTCAGTATAGCACAAACCAAACGCAGCTAAGTACCAAGTGTAGTATATTACCAAGCAATGATCACATTTGCTACTCTAACGAAGTGATTTGGATTACTAATTTCGTAATGATTTCTCTACGGCATTTTGGCAAAAATCTTCCAGGAATAAGCATTCAAACCTGGACAACATCTGGTTGTCACTCATCTATTTAGTCGGGCCAGGTCAACATAAGATATCCTACACATGTAAAAGGCTGACTTTGGGCACAGAGGTCAAAGGGCGCACTCCAAACTGAAAGAGTGAGTAGTTACAATGCTACTGGAATAAATATCTAGTCTCGCCGAAGGTGCATGGAAACTTCATGCCAATCTTCAGTCCTGCAATCCAGTGCAATTACCTGCACTTGGTCAACCAAATAATCGGAACGAATGTATTGTTTCTTTTTGGACGCACGAAATATTTGAACTTCCAAACATTTCGATATTCTATTATCAAATCGTACGTAATCGTGAAGTGATATTGCACCATAATTCCCCTTAGGAGGGATTGATTGATAGACAGATAGATGAAAAGGAAATTAAATGATTAATCTCAAAATAATCAAATTGGGAAATGTCGTGAGTGAGTATATAAGAATATACCTTATATAGATTGGATAGAATTTAACAAATATGCAATGAATTTATGGTCGTGTCAAAATTGGAATTTCAAAATAATGTCTATTAGAGTAATAAGGTCACATCATCACCTTCTGACCACTGATTTCGTTGCAATATGATGAAGCTCGACCAACAATGTTTCGAAAACCGATTGTAAAGTGCCAATCTTTGATGTTTTTTGTGAGTATTTTCGAAATACCGGCATAGAAGAGATCTGAAACTTATGGAAAAGGCGTTTTCTTCATACACATTGTTATAGATTCTCACTGATAACAATTCAACATTCAAGATTGCCAATATAGAAAGAAGTCTATATTCATACTGATACAAAAGATAGATAGATTGGCAGGTAGATAGATATAAACAGAGATAGATCAACAGAAAGAAACAGGTCATATACGATATAGATTTATATCTACCTGCAATATGCAACCCATATGTTCGATGAACTCGTGATGTTAAATGTCTTCTTTGGAAAAGAACGGATAGAAAATAAATTTCTTAATTTCCTGGTACGGTAATTTAGAGAAATGTGCGAAATATCCGGTGAGATACGGAAACGTTGAGTAACTTGACAGATGAATATATATATATATATATATATATATATATATATATATATATATATATATATATATATATAAATGAAACTCATCGGTGAATAGCTTTATAGGCTGCTAAGGGCTGGAGCCTAAGGCCCAGAATTTTGAAGGGCCATCAAAAAATGCTAAAAAAGATACAAGGTAAGAATCAAACAAAGGAATTTGCAGATATACCTTACCTTCACGAACTAATCCGTTTCTAATGAAAGTTTGTAAAGCGGGGGCTCGTAAAGTAAGCTATGATTATTCATAGAAAGCAATGCATTAAATAGGGTTACGTTCTGAAGTTGAAAGAAATATGTTGACAATCTCTTGACCGCCTGGGTAAACGAAAATCGCACTGACGAACCTAAATCCATGTTTGGAAAGAAATGGGGCAGAAAGGTAGAGAAAAAGAAAGACAAGAGAGGCAAATGAAGAAATAAAGAAAAAAAGAAGAGAAGAAAAGGAGGGAAAAAAACAATCAAAAGGGAGGGAAATAATGGAAGACAATGGTTTAGCTATTCTATGTTCAATTCCTATTACTAGCTTGTTTTTGACTTTTTAATTAAAAAAACATTTTTTTCATTTCGTACAGTTGCTCTAGTTTTTTTAGAAAGTTTTCGAAAGGTTTATTGCATTTTAATATTTTAGCCACTGAAGTTTTTTGAAGTATGTTTTGTTTTGTGTTGGCACCTGACACCTATCTCTGACCTATAGTTAAATAATCTCTATCGTTAAATTTTAAAATGTGCAATTTTTCTTCAAAGCAACATTGCACCATGAATTACGGTTTCCACACTTTGCTATTTTTACTTGTCCAGTCTATCATCGGATTCTCCGTTTATTCCTAATTTTCCACAAATGAATGGAGAACAGGGTGGCGTTTCTATGATTCCCAAGATTAATGGAGGAGTTGTGGTTACCTAATCTGCTCTTAAAATTTAGCTAAATATTCCTGAGCACTTTTATCTGTATGTGTGTATTTTGATGCTCTAGATACAGTATTTGTGTTAGGTATTTTTATAGGGAGTTTTTTCAGGTTCTCTCTAGTTACATTTTTTCATCAAGATTTATTATCATAGACCCAGTCTGTGTCATTGCAGGACTTTCGACTTGTAAACCATTTCTCAACCTATAAACTTATTTGGATCATTATCTAAGTTTCTCAATCTTACTGTACTAGAAAGAAAATAATCGTTTGATCTAGGGTTTGTGATCAAAACAGAAATACACCGCTATTAAAAAAAATGAGGCAATCGTCAAAATTTGTGCCGTGCGCTACGAATTCTGAATCGATATTTTTGGTGGATTGTTCGTGTAAGAAAAAGGCACAAGGATTGGAAGATGAATGAGGAAACTAAGTAGTAATAAGAAAACTTGATAAAAGCGTTTACGTCATTAATTGCTACTTGTCAGGGTATCTAATACTGACCTGAATCAAATGAGCAGATGAAGTCACGCCGTGTAACCACACGCACTGAAGCCCTTACTAAAGCTCTTACAATATGCATATATATTCATTTATACGTGCATGTGCATGTAGACGTGTGTGTTTGTGTACATGTGTGTGCGAAGGTGAGGAGATATTAACGTTGCCTAGTCTGATTAAAGTTCACAAAATGGAATAGGTAATTAGATTTCCATATAATGCTTCAATACGCTCCCATAAGCACAATTACATATACACATAAGTTCTTCCAAGTTCTTCCATTTGTGTGTGTGTGTGTGTGTGTGTGTGTGTGTAAGTGAGAAAGAGAGAGAGAGTGTGTGTGTGTGTGTCTATGTCTGCCGTTATACAATATGAAGTGTGCCACTCTTGACATGGTGTAGTTCTATCATTTTCTACTGTAAATATGGCTATTATGTCGTTGTATAATGTCTGATTCATGGAGATGGATGATTTTTATATTTCAGATTCATCAGAAAGAAGAACTTCAGTGTTTCATACACTTGCTCACTCAATGTTAAAACAGCCCACAAATAAAATGAATAAAGATATCTTTATTCCCCTACAAATCATTAACTTTACACACATATGCCCAATTGATATTAAAAAAGGATGTCCAAATGAAGAAAATTCATCAATTTGGGCAAAAGCCATTACAATATGTTGTTCTTCAAGGGGGAGATAATCCTCTTTTCATTTAGTAGCTAACTGCAGTTTTCTCAATTCTACCCCAGGAAAATACAAATCTACCAAAGATTATCAACGATATCACGCTCTCGAAATTGATTTTACCGTCTGTATATAATATTTTATCATTATTCTGTATTTTAAATCTGGTTATTCTGCCGTTGGTTGGACATTAGGTTGTACCACATGAAATGTCAAATCAAAAACAATTCTTGATTTGGCGAATGCAAACTTGTTGGTGTGTATTATATTCAACCTTTCTGAAATGAATGACGGCTATATCAGTGTAATTCAATAGTAATTACTTAATATAGAAAACGTCATGTTGCTCAGAATTGTCTAATGTTTAATTCCTTTTAAATATCTAACTGATCTCAAGAGATAAAATTGAGTAAAACTTGTCATCACACTCAATAAATGAACAACCTTAGCGCCAAGATCTGAAGTCATGTGAGAAAAAAATTCATTGAAGAATGAATATGACCGGAATAAATCCTATTTGTAACATCACTGCAGTTTTTCACAGGGAAATATCTTAAGCAGAGAAAAACATATCAAGTTTCTGGAGAATCTTGATGTTAATAATAATCATATCAAATTAGCCCTCCACGCCGGTCAAAAAGGCTTTCGTTTTCCAAATACCAATTAGAAAATTTTTAGAGGCCTAGTGGAATACATATGCCAATTTTCAAATTTTTGGAAAAGACTCACGGAGGTATAAAAAGGAGAAGAATCCTTCCCTACCTTTGGTTGCTACAGTCTTTCAAAAAAAAAACTTTAGAAGAGTCTATTACATAAAAAAGGGTGAATGGCTTATTGCCACCATTTTTTTCATAGATATTGGAAAGTTTTACCCACAAATAAAATGTGAGCACATATGAGATATACTATCCTAAACTGGTATCCTAATTTAATGTCTCTATTCAACATTGAACATTTCTTTCAGTCATTTACACACACCTTTTTTGCTTTAATTTGATTTCAAATGCCAAGCGATTCTATGAAGTATTATTCATTGTTATGACATGACAATATAACTCAGTCTATTACAACCTTATGATTATTTTATAAGCTTTGTAAATAAATTTCACATCGACTAATTCATTAAAAGTTTATAGTGATAAGAGGACTCAGGCTAAACATACAATCAAATATATATACTATTAAATATATTTATTCTTATGTATGGCTTTTATGTGGATATGAGAATACAGTGATACTATCGGTTTAATTTCTTTACTTTAGCTTTTTAAATAACTGTAATTAGGTAAAAGCTCGAAATATAACTATCCCTGAAGTGTAAAGATTCCTCGAGAAATTGCGTTAACTTATGGAAATTGTTTCTCCTCGCTCGACGAATGGACCAAAGATTGTATCTCATGATATGTTAGATTTTTTTTATTTGGCTTTCTCATTGCAAAAGCAAAAGGGAAAGTTGAATAAACTTCAAAGACATTTCCAAGACTTGAAATATAGTGTTATGCCGTAACCGTAAATCCGGGTTCCAGTAATTTGTAATAAATAATTCCCTCCGATCCCACCAAAAACGAACAAGAATATACCAAATCATTTGAATACAATACTATCTTGAGTATATTTGACCAAAGATCAGGAAGATGTTTCATTTTGTAACATCCTTCGAGTCCCAAGTATAACTTTAGTTAGAATCTGACAACCAAAACCATCGCCAAAACTGCCTTAGTAGGTTTCTTCAGTTTTCAAGCTGATCCAGCTGACAGCCTACGTATGTATCACACATACAGGCCGCAATAATAGAGCCAGTGGGATGAAATTTTGATCAATTAATTTTCATTAGAATACAGAAATGGCGTTTTGGTGATCATGGCCAATTCAAAGATGAGAAAAGTAACCACTTTTCCACGTTACTTGCTACTTAATTGATCACCCCCAACGCATGGCTTGCTGCCGTTGGTCACATCATGATTTCTATCGATTGATTAACTAGACCTCTTATTTATATTTTAAGAGACCAACGTAACATCACAGCTAAATTTGATTTTCAACTCAATTTAAAATTAAAGTTTATTTCGAATTATTTCAAGTCACTTTGGAGTTCAAGTCAAAATTTTGTTTGAATTTATCTGATCTTCTCCATGATAAAGATAAAAATTCTGTACTTTTTATATTTTGTTGACTTGGTTTAGCAAAGATATCATCATCTTCTTAGCACTCGAATATAATTTTGCCCACTAATTTAGACCCTGGTTTCTTGTATCGAATCACCCGCATCGAATACACGAGTAAAATGAGGTATTCTGCCACAACAGATTCCATTTAGGTTGGAATGTTGGAGGCCGTACTGGATCTAATCTTAAATGATTGATATAATGGATTATATACATCTTCTGCCTTTTGATGGATCACTAAAGGGTCAATTTTTTCGAACAGACACAAGTTACCGACCAATTAACCATAAACTTTCTTTGTGAATTGCCAAAAAAAAAAATTCATTTACGGTGGATATTAAAAAAAGAAACATGTTTACTACTTATAATAATAAGTAAAAGTAGAAATTTTCATCCCTTGGGCTCCACTGGTGCGATTTGTACGCGTGATTCATAGAGAGTTGGCCCATCGAGCAAACTTGGAAACTGACGAAACCAATTTGGACAGATTTAATAACAGTTACGGTTGACGGTTTCTAACAAATGTTTGAATGTTGACGGATGTTTCAGTCAAAAGGTTCACGTGGAAGACATTTTTCTGCCTCCTGAATTCTTTTCAAAAACTATTCGAAGTCTGTCAGGAAAGCGTTCAAAGATTTGAAGCAATCCTTGGGAAAACACAAATTCTTGGATTTCTTTCTTTAGAAGTGGCTGTATTGAAGAGAGGGAAGTTCATTGATACGCTGTACATGATCAACTACGACGTAATTTGAGAAACGGTATCTTGACAAGGGTTTTATTTTTATTATTTTGTTAATAACAGATCAATGCACTGTAAGATTATAATCTATATACACACATATATACACTGTAAGATTATAATCTAATTCACACATATATATATGTGTGTGTGTGTGTTTGTGTGTGTGTGTGTGTTATCAAGGAATGGATATGTATGATCCAACTGAATGAATATGAATTACAGTATATTATATTGAAGCACTTATTCGAAATGATCCCCCTTTATTGCACGTTGAATGCATCATTTGGCGTAGACAATGCAAAAAGGATAGAATAACAATCAGAGAAAAGGTTCGATTTCTGAAACAGCCTCGTTTCCTATGATTGTTTATTTTATTTGCATCATCTTGGACAAATATTGCTTTGAACATATAATAACCAGGGATCATTTCAAATAAGAGTTTCAATCTAATAGAATGCAATTTATAACTATAATCCTTTACTTATTAAGAACATTTGATCGGGTCTATTTTTTAAAGTCGTAAGATCTTTTTATTTGCCTCATGTATCTTTTCTTTTTCTTTTTTTTCTTTTTCTTTGTTTTGTGGTTGATCGTTGCTTGTTTTGTTTTTCTGTTTCATTTATTGGAGAGAATCAAAAGGATGCGGTGTAAACATTTTCGTTATCAGTATGTTGTTAAACCATCGGCTCTTTGCGGTATGTTTCCTCTCTGAGAGTATTTTATCCTGACTCAAATCTGTTTCCCAGTGTCGAAGTTCATTATTGACATGGCTTTAACCGTTAGTTTGATTATTCTGAATTCGGTCTGTTTCTACATGTGTAAGATAATTATGATGATCGGGGTTTTCATTAGAGTGACTAAATAATAATAATAATAATAATAATAATAATAATAATAATAATAATAATAATAATAATAACAAGAACAATAATAATGAGAGGAATAAGATAGCTACGGGGGTTAATTTTTGTATACCTATATCTGGAATGGTAAATAATGTTATCATAACAAGTAATGACCAGCCACTGAACAAATACAAAGAAAAAAATTATATATAAATAGAATAAAAGAAGATTCGACGACCTAAAATAACCCTCTCTTGAGAAAAACATAAGAGTCTGAAATGAACCAAATCATTCGCTAGAAGAAGCCTGAACAGAGCAGAAACATAAATGCGTTTGTCTAGCGAATCCCTTACTTCATCACATTTCGAGCTCTACTTTAACTCAACGTAATGTTAATTGTTGAACGTATCGAAGACTTTATAAAACATGCCCATCACACATCAGATATTGTGTTATATCCTATTGTATTCCTGATTTATATATATATATATATATATACATATATATATATATATATATACATATATATATATATATATATATATATATATATATATACATATATATATATATATATATACATATATATATATATATATATATATATATATATATATATATATATATAATGTGAACTGTGAAGAGTGAGACAGACTCGGGAGTAAAGTGTTCAGAGGTAAGGTTTATTAATCCTTAGATGTTAATTGTCCAGACATGTTTCAGGATTTTCCCATCTTCAGTGGTGTGTGCTGTGTGAGTATGTATTTTTAGGGTTTAAAGTTCCCATGCAGAACCAGAGTCCACAATCAGGAGCTATGGTTTGTGAGTAAAATTAGTTATAAAGGCTGCTGGAGGCCTCCTGCTGAGTGAGAGAGAGTCCAGTTAGTCATCAAGTCTTTGGTTAAGCAGCAGCAGTTGGTCTTTGAGAGGGCAAAGTGTGTCAGGGTAGGAGGGAAGTGATGTGGAGTTAGATTTTTTGAGTATGTTAGGGATAGTGTAAACGGAGGGGCTGTGAGGTCAAGGAGCTACATAGGTATCAACCTCACAAGTTATCAAAAATGTGTTGGCTAAGATATGGACAAGTGGTATAACTGGCTAAGGTGAATTTTTCCTATGGGTCTGGGTGACTTTGAAGCTTCCAGTATTGAATGTGTCTTAGATGTGGGTGTGAGGATATTATTAGTAGGATTTTTATGAATTAGAGTTCTGTGTGATTATATATATATATATATATATATATATATATATATATAAAAATATATATATATATATATAAATATATATATATATATATATATATATATATATATATATATTTCTAAATGAATATAAAGAACATCTTCAGATCGTGAATTTATCTAAAGATTACATCTTTATATCCAGAATCACGTTATTTGTTGAATATCTGAACAATGCGTTGTGTTTTTATATTCTCTGAAGTCTTTGTGTGAGTTTTTACAGCATATAATGTTACCTTGAAATCATGTACCCAGTTTCAGCTATATCTAGCATTTTAATGGAGAGAAAAACAGGATTATTTATGTATGTATCGGTACCTTTGCTCGTGATTATCTCTACACTTTGCTTGTATTGAAATATCTCTCTTGGACCTTCTTTTGGGAAAAAAATGTGTGGAGTCCATGCGCTCATGATGGAGAAGTTACTTCCTCCCTTTCAACAGTTAACAGCCAAGAGTCACGGAGAAATAAATCTGGACTGTAATGGGGACTGACATATCTGAGTGGTGCAATGTTTTGTCCAAAAAACCTCTACGAGACATGACGAATTGCCTGGCTTGGTCATACACACTTACTCAATTGAAATTATTGCCAATTGAATAACCTCTTGGGTGAGTGTTCCTTCCACGAATGCGAATGAAAACCCCCGTTTTCCGCCTACTCACAGCAAAGCTTCACAGCCGGTTCTTGAGATATTCTTGGTATTTTCCGGAGAGACTTCATAAATGATACACTATAGTCGACTAATTGTATAAGCGATGAAAATCTGAATAAACTTCGAAGACACTCCTAAAACTCTCCTTATATTGTGAAAAATAGAGCTGGTAATTTTTGCATGTACCACAGTGAAACGTAACTATCTCTATTTAGTGTAACAATAACTGGGCTTCGCTTGTATTGAAAATTTGATAGAAACAGAAAAACAAAATGGTTGATATCTAATATTTAGTAGGAGTAAAAACGTGACTCTGTATAAAACGAAAAATTGTCGCAGTAAGCCAATTGAAATGGAAAAGTTTAGGAATAGAGTATGAAGCAAAAAATATTATCCTATAAATTGCCAGGAAAAGATAACTCATGTCGATGAAAATGCCAAACTTAAAAAAATAAATAATGATGACGATGACAATGGAAAAGACAAATGGCGTCTAAAGGTCGCTCATTTTTTGAGGCGATTCTGTTTTGTTTTACACTTTTTTCTTTGATCTTGAATTGTTAATTGTGTTTTATTTTACTCTCTTCGTGATTCGTTTTATTTCTTTTCTTTTATTGGCTTTTGACGGTGGTTTTATTTCATTGCTTTGTTTGTCGGTAATTTTTCTTGCGATTTACTTTTCTATTATTTAATTCTTTTCTTAATTATTTTCTCCTTTTCAGCTTTTACACATTCATTCTGGCTTTGTTTTCATTTGCATACATTTTACCCTTTTCTTCCTTCTCTCATTCTTCTCAAGCTGTTTCTACTTTCTTCATCTTGTATTTTCTCATTCCACTCCACCTCTTTTTCTTCTTCTTCTTCTTTTTCTTCTTCTTCTTCTTCTTCTTCTTCTTCTTCTTCTTCTTCGTCTTCTTCTTCTTCTTCCTTTAGTTTTATCCTTTCTTCGTATTTTCCTTCCCTTTCTTCTTCCTTGTAGTATGTTTCTCTTTCTCTTTTGATTTTTCCGTACCTACTTTCTTTTATAAGGGCAAGAAAGTAAGACCACGCGTGAACTTCAGTGAAACAAATGTCATGCCCAACAAACATGTTGAGGACAAATACACAAAAATCAGAATCGAAAAATCACACCTGAAAAAAGTAGACCATGACATCTAGAAAGAAGATTTAAAACGAAGAATCAATCCAAGATGACAAACTTTCAGTGAAACAGGCCCAACCTTTAAGAACAAGAAAATCCTATCAGTTTCAGAAAGAAGGGTCTACAACCGATGCATCCTCCCGATAGTCACCTATGGAGCTGGAACATGGAACTTAACCAAGAGACTGACCCTCAAAATGAGAACCATGCAACGTGTACAGGAATCAGGGATATCATAGAATCTATTGAAAAACTTAAATAGCAATGGGCGGGTCATGTTGCAAGAATGGCAGACAACCGATTGACATCACAACGCACAACATCATAGTTCAAATGTGAAATTAAGGTTTGCAAAATATAAGATAGACACGTTAAGAAAATATTGGCTCTGCGACGCCCATGATAGAGGGGGCTAGCGAATTCTTGGGAAGGTGTATGTCCAACAACCGATGCCAAAAGGCTGGTGATAATGATGATGATGATGATGATATCAAGCGTCGATATTATGTTTCATTCTTCATATAATTCATAATACACAATGCTTAGTTACGTATCCCTCAATATTATCCTCCTCTTCAACGTTGTTTTTTTCTTTGCTTACTTTTATTTCGTTTATTCTCTCTCCTTCTCTAGCGCTTTAGATCTGACATGATCTTACTTTCCCTTCCTATTTTTCATTCTATATAACGTCGTCTTCTAACTTGGTCTTTGCTTTCTTATCCCTTTTTTTTTAAATTCCTTCCAGCGTATTGAACCGCAGACTGCGTTGTTTCAAAATGGCCTCCGGCCCACGTCTTTGTTTCGACCAACTCTCGTGTTAGTCTCGTCCGTGATAACGTGATTACAGTCAATGTTTCGACTCCACGTTGCTTTGATTTTTTCTTGACTTTTTTCTCCTTTTTCTTATAAATTCGTTTCGCTTCGGTTTTTTCCAAATGTTTGCTTTTGTGCTGACTGCGCGATTTCTCTCACTACAGAAAGTAATTTTATTTATAAGCGCAATTTATTGTCTTTGCTATTTTTTTACTTTTCAACGACGTTAATTTCTTATATTTAGATCCATTTGTGAATGTATTGAAACTGATGTTATCACCATTAAAACATGAGTCGAATCAAACTTTCTTTATTGAATCGTTTGTAAAATAAAGCAATGTTTCTTTACACAAATCTTATATATTTATGGGTTCTTTTTTTTTCTATTTATCTATCCAGCCATTAGTTTTGAAGCTTAAAGCTCAGAAACCGGATATGATTGTAGGGGCTGTGATACTTTTCGCTAGAGCTAATACAAGATTATGTCCGTCTAATAATGAATAGCTCGTCGATCTCACGCACACATGGTTGCAAATTCGAGCAAAGGGCGTTGAAAATTCTTCATGAAACAAAATAGCAAGACATCTAGACTTAGGTCGGCAACCAGTCTAAGCGAAAGACAACTCTGATTTAAACTATAGAGACGATTTGCCTTTTTTTCCAGCAGCCCTTACCGCTCAGTTGATGCCAGATGTGCATCAGTGAGACCTAGTGAGGGATTTTGATGACTGGACATCCCAGGATCGCCACACGCTTGGCCCAGGCTTGTGCCTGTCGTTCCACGTGTGACACAGGGCGCGATTGGCACCGTTGCAGCGATACATATCAGAAACCAACGTTCTGATCCTGTTGATAAGACGTATTTTGAATCTTACCAGATTTTCTTTTACTTTGTATCGGACCCCCAGGGGAAATATTGTTTTTGTTGCTTTAGTTAACATAACTTTATTTCAATGTTGTCTGTTTACATAGCAATTTTATCTGATCTGATACTCAGTTGAAATATAAAATCAACTTAATTTTCTTATTTAGCTTTTCATTTCTTACCAACTCAGAATTAAAAATTGATATATGTGTTTTTATCAGTAATAAAATTACTAAACAGATGAAGTTCCACTAATTCTTCCTCAAAAAGCACATAACTTTGTAAATTAATAGTACGTCGTTATAATATTTTCCTCTCAGAAATAAAGTGTGTGTATGTGTATGTGGGCTTGTATGTGTCCTTAGTTCCAGGACTTTCAGATATTACGTCAGGCAACTCTCCTTCCATTCTCATGAGAAAAAAAAAACGTATATTATCGGCTTGTAATGGAAAAAATTACGTTTGCCTATTATAATTGCTAGTGACAACGATTGTTGGTCTCATCTCTAGGAATTATTTATAGTTTTTTTTTATAAGAATAACAAAAAGGTCGACTGAAACTCTACTTCTGCGGGTCGAGGCCTTTCAACATTTTAGAATTCACCATCGTCAATATTACTTAAATCTGAGTAGATTTCTTGTTTATGAAATTCGTTCTTTTTCGTCTTTACTCATTTAGATTTTTGTTTTGTTTCGTTCATTTTGATATATCGGTTACACACACACACACACACACACACACACACACACATACACACACACACACACACACACACTTGTTTTCTTCTCTTTAGAACTTTAAATCTGACACGATCTTACTCTCCCTTATTGTTTTTCAGCTTAGTTTCAT
Organism: Thysanoteuthis rhombus; assembly: GCA_963457665.1. NCBI lineage: Eukaryota > Metazoa > Mollusca > Cephalopoda > Oegopsida > Thysanoteuthidae > Thysanoteuthis > Thysanoteuthis major. Next base: position 13,026,157 of record OY735208.1, read on the forward strand.
TCATTTTTTTTCCCTTCCTTTCTTAATTCCCGCCGGCGTATCAAACTACAAACCGCACGATTTTAAAAAATGGCAGACAGTCCACCTCTTTGTTTCAACCAATTCTCGTATCAGTATCGTTCGTGTTAACGTGATTATAGTCGATGTTTTGACTCCACATTGTGTCATATATTAATCTAATATGTGGAATGGATCAATAGTATCGGTCAGTTTGCTAGCAGGAATTCCCCTCACCTGATGGTAATAAATTACTCTATTTAAATACTAGCTGTTACCATCTTTCATTTGAAGGTTGTACAGCATTAACTAGGACATAGCATCTTTTTTTTTCTACAGTTGATTTTTTCTTTAGGTTTTGTTATTAGCAAAATATTATTATTGAAAAAAATCTGTGTTGTTTAGTCAACATGGCTTATGTCTTTTTGCTTTCTATCTCATAACATATAAAAGCCAATGGGCCTTTAGATAACGCTTACATCATCTTTGAATGTTTTATTGAAATTTTTCAAAATCATATTTTTATTTTTTCTCATTGCCAATAAGTAAGAATATGTGTAACTTCATTTCTATATATTTTTTTAGATTTTTTATCTCGTCAGAAATCGTAATATCCTTGTTTGTGTGAGGACAAGGTGACATGTTGGTTATTCAACAGTTCACTTACACGGAGGAGTTGGAACACCATGATCCTCTGCTTGATAATGTGCTGGTCCTTTGTCTCTTCAGCTCCTATTCGATCAGACATCAACTCTCTTAGACCTTTAAAGCTTTTCTCCGGGGTTCGGTGACAGGATATTCACAGCAGGTCATTTAAACGTTGCAAATTACGTGGCTGAAGCTCTCAAGAACGAATTAGTTTCTCCAAAACATCCCATGTGCTCAATTGGATGGAGACCTCGGGAGTTCAGTGGTCTAGACACCCATCTATCTCATTCAGTATTTCTTGTTTTCTTTTCAATTTCTTGTCAGAAATTGCAATATTCCTTTACTGTGTTGATACACCACCCATCAATCAAGCAAGCCGTGCCCTTGCGCTTGTTAATATTTCTGTTTCCGTGTTTAGGCTCCCCATATCACATTTCTACTCATTCAGTCCTGTTTACGAGGTATGAAATAGACTCAAAGGCAATACGCTCCCGAAGTGGCTGCACTCATTTCACCTTGCACTATTCTATGCATACGCCAAGGAAAAGATAGATTCATAACATGTTTTCCCGCTGTCCATTCTCCGTGCCCTCACCCATTAGGCCACCCTGCACTTCCACCCAGCTTTTAAAGTGCTCACACACATCCATTCTACAAATGGACAACTTATCAAAATTGGCTGGACGGCATGTCGGGAGTTACATTGGATCTTCAGACTATAAACGACATCAAAACGAATTGGAATCTTTTTAGTGGAGGAGCCGTGTCATGTTTTGTTTCCAGCGTCACTATCTGCTTATGTTCCAAGTCTTTACTTCGTTTCCCGTCCCTTTCACTCACTTTGTAGCTCAGATTTTCCTCGCTGATAATTGCCGAGCGTTTATGCACATCATGATCATCGTCATCAGCAGCAGCCTTTTAACATCACGTATTTCCTGAGAAGTTGGTCTGGACTAACAAAACATATGTATAGACGTGGCTGGATTAACAAGTTTGAACCATGAAATGTAGTTTGTGGCTGATTTCTTATCTTAAATTATTATTTTGGAAAAGTCAGTCTTTGTTCTTATTTGTCACTGAATTACGTTTGATCATGAGTAAAATGATTTTGTTCAAAAATGAATAATCGATCCGTGACACGAATGCTTTTAAAAATAAACGCTTGCGTAAAATAGTGCTTCGTATATATATATACATATATATATATATATATATATATATATCAACTGATGATCCCAACGAGAGAAAACTTACGCAAAGTACCATAATATAAACATTACAAAAAGGGAAAAACACGGGAAGAAAATAACATAAATTGAATTAACAAACATTCGGAAAAAGTGACCTAAAGTGGCAGAAATGTTTTTTTTTAATGTCCGTAGCGTTTAAAGTTAGACAAAATATATGAATATATATAATTTATGAATGCACTATACCATTTGGAACTCTTTTATACATGACCTTCCATTGTTACACAGAGGAAAAGACATTTGTCCTAGAACGTGTGAATAGAATAAACAATTAAAGATAATTTGGACTGCTGCAGGAATAGGGAGGTCATTGCAAATAGAATTCCTAATACCGTAACGCATTCATAAATATATACTCATGTATGTATTTGTGTGTGTGTGTGTGTTTGTATGTGTGCGTGCGTTATCATAATGCATTATATCTTCACTAATCCAGAACTATTGAGATCTAAAGAATGTCAGATTAGTGAGATTGTTGAATCACAGAAGGATTTCCTCTAAACACTAGGCCACCCTATAGTAATTTGAATATCATGTAAATTGGTACAAGTTAAACTATGAGAGAAAAGTAAAGAAAAGGCCAGAGAAGTCCTAATGAAGTAATGTACTGTACGTACACAGATAAATCTTATCTTTCAAATCTTCAAGGTGCAATGTTCTCGCTTCGCTGTTCATTATACACTTCCTGTATTCGCTAGAACTGGAAATGGGGTTTAATAAAAGAGTGAATGATATCAACAAATCCATGCTAACAAGCAGGAATCACTACAAGAGTGCATTAACAGGTGGACAGATCTAGTAAAATCAAAACAAAGTACAGCAAATTGATATGATGCCCCGGGAAACTTTATATTACAGTCCGCCAGGAAATTTGAAATTAGTACCGAATTAGTGAAGGATTAAAGGTAGACGGATTAGTGAATTTCCACTGTACAATCCCACTGGCAAAGCAGGAGAGTACTAAGTTAACCTTTTTTCAAAGTGTCAACCGTTTTATCTGCTCGATCGACGAACCAGGCTCTCTGCTTATTCCTATGATAAAAGGCAACAGACCGAAAGTGAAAATGAAAGTGAAAGTGAAAGTTTAGCCCAGACACAAAGAATAATCTTAAAATCAAATCACACAGCATATCAAAGGAAGAACCAGTCGCAGTCAATCTAAAAACCATTCCTACTGATTCGCTGTTTGATCGCGCTCACATTTGAAAAGTAATTTAACTTGACAGACGGATTAAAAAAAATAAAGTAGACTCCAGTTATTACGGCACCCTAGGAGAGTACACACATATAACACATTTGCTCTTAGAATAGTTTTTATACGATACATTTCAATAACAAGAAACTATAATGTTGAGACAAAAATTACTTCTATTACTTTTCTCAGTTTAATGCTCGATGTAACTTAAGGCAATACCCTGTTAAGAGCATACTCACTTTTGCTATTTATCAAATACATTGAAACCATCCAGTGCTGTTTCTGGAAATTAATCTGTGACGATAGCCCCGCAGTTATACAATATAAAAAGTGCTGTCATCAAATACTGTTGCTAGAATGAGTGCTGTCATAATGAAAGTTTACTGCATTTTGCTTTTCCTGATGTTTTGTTGTTGTTTCTTTCGCACTTAATCCATTATTTATTTCATAACTATCAATAGAATCATATCATATTCATACAAAATGTGTTTTCACGCAAGTCATAACTGTTAATCAAGGGACAGCAAAACCCATCAGTACTTTAGCACTCCCCTCGACATGCTTATCATTTGTACTCATTACCATCTTGTAAATGTTCCCACAATCGATTGAAAAATGGATGTTCAGTTAATCAGATTATCACTCTTAAACCATCGTTTTTTTTTAATATTTTGAAGACTTAAAATAATTGTTTCTTAAACATAGCAGGAACCTTAAGTTCAATGCAGTGTCCACTATCCATGGTAGTAAGAGATGAAGAAGAAGGAGGGGGAAAAAGTAGTCTTTCTTTGATTCTTCTGATTTTCATGCTTGTAAATTGTAATGATATAGAGATATTGTGCATTAACGATCATGGCAGCCATTTTTGACAATTTTCGATACAAAAATGTGGACTTCAAACAACGTATCATGAAATTATTTCCGCTGATAAAAAATTTTTCGGAATTGCTGTCCTTTTGATGACGTCACACCTTTTAATGGTGTCACGCCTTTCCATGACACCACACATTTTCCTACCTTCCTGTTCCTGGTGCTTAACGTAAGTGGGACCGATTGGTGGACTGGCCAAAAAGTGTCGAATAGAGGTGTGTGTACACAACTAAAAGTATTCTCGTCATTTTAATCCTTTATGTTCAATTGATTTCCAGACAAGGGAAACAGTTGTTACGATATGATATGGGTGTTAGGGTCGATAAGTTATTTCTGATCAGCAAATAATGAAAAGTCAGCAACAATGAACAGAACATTTATTTAATCACAAGATCAGATAAACTAAGTGCGAAACATTTTTTGATCTTATATATTGATTGATTGCAAATTGGATAAATTCAATATCTTTGTCTTATTGCATCTTGTGGCGAAATTCTGCTTCTATTTGGGGTTTTCTGAACGATTGGATGATTATATAAGCAAAAACGTTGGGTGTCGTTTCGAGATCATATGCGAAATTTTGTCCGGCAAAAGAAACATAGCATGACGAGCAAGACAAGTTCAGAAGGTACGGGCTCTACGATGCCCACGATTGAGATGCCCACCTGTTTTATATTGCAACCCAAGTTATAAAGTAGATGCGTTATATCGAGGGACACTGTGTTTACATTGAGAATGGATTGTTCAATTTTTAAAAATCCTAAACAAATAAACGTATGGTATGAAACTTAATCTTGGTCAGCCTACGCGGGGGGGATCGATCAGTTTTTGCCAGTTTTCTATTTCCTTTTGTAGCCCCGGAAGTCAACATCTTCGCGAAGGATGAAAAGCAAAAAAAGATACTCGTTCATACCTAAACACTGCAGAAATTTAAAAAATGACACCCATAGATTCTTTAATATCAAATTAATAATACCAAATGGGAAGAGGGCAAATACTTTTCTGACTGATCAACACCGAAATTTGCATTTAAATGAATTTATGCTTTCAGTTCACGAACTCTTCTTATTCATCACCGCCCAACTTCTTGAACAACTTGAAAGACATAACCAATAAGTTAATCTGACAAAACTTTTCATCATATGTTTTAGAAAAATATCTTCTTAAGAGCATACAAGTATGTACTTTATATGCTAACTTAGTAAATCCCTTGTCGTTACGGCTTTCATGACAGACTCATTAAGTGTACATAGATTTCCATTTCGAACTCAATGTATATTGTGTAATGGAATGGTCGTTCTGCAAGAATGTCAGACAACCGCTGGATATCACTATTCACAACAATAATCTCCAGATATCAGATGTGAAATTTTAGCCGGTAGGAAATAAGATGACATTACGGACTAGACTTGTACAGGAAGTCCTGGCTTCGCGGTACCTACGACCGAGATGTCTAGCAAATCTTAGGAAAGGTTTATATCAAACCATTATTGGTAAAAGGTTGATGATGATGATCATGATGATGATGATCGACCAAATTTGTTCTTCCGACGATAATTGAAGTAATGTCTATTTGAAAAGTAGAGAATGAGACGAAGATACCAATGCACCCTCGCAAAGTCACTTTAAATCAAGAAAAAGGTAGTGAGTATAAGCCACTGTTGATTTTTGAGCCGTGGTAGCTATTCACCCATTTCACCTATACGTATGTTGCATATTTAATTTTCAATTGTAGTAGAATTTTGTTTTGGGATTTAAACGAGTCATAGGCTTCATCAGATAAAGCCCAAGCAATATTCCTCTACACTTTTGAGAATTTATCTGATTTTTTAACCTTTGTTTCTCTTTTATATTTTCCTGATATCTAGAGTCTTTTTCGCCCAGGCTGCTATCATGATTTATTTATTGGTGGAGAATAACAGATTAGTGATATGTTCGTCGTCTTCCCGACTTTCACTGGGAGAGGAAACGCTAAATGTTGGTGTGCCAGCAAATCGAACAATCTTGCCTTCAAATCGAAGAATTCCACAGTGGCAGAAAAAAAAAAGGAAAAAAATGACGAACAATTTGATTTCCATTCTTTAGCTTTTTTTGTCGTCTGCTTTCTTGAATTTTCCATTCACCTTTGCCAACGGATTTCAAAGAGATAAATGCAGTAACTTATGTCTGGCTCGATATCTGCTTGTCTGTCTGTCTGTCCACACAATATCTCAAATAGTTCTCAATGAATTCCCATGATATTTTGTAGAAAAGTTGACTATGTAAGAAGGAAGAATTTACTGAATTTTGAGATGGATCCAGAAACCTTCTTAGAGTTACCTACCCTGCATCGAGGCTTTACATTCCCAGAATATCACTAGATTCACAATGAATTTCAATGACATATTGTCGAAGGTTGGGCTATGGACTAAGGATGAATTAAGGGCGGATCCAATATCTTTCTTACAATCATATCCACCGCATCGTATCTATTCATAAACTGATTTTCATTCATTTTATTTTGTAGTTCTGGTATTAATAGAGGTATGAGCTCTCTGGGTAATGTTATATTTTATTTTCCGTTCCAGCAATTTATCTTTGGTTACTTTCATTCATATCCGATGCTTTCTTAATTCCATCTTTGTTGTAAACGTACACATGCTTCTACCTTTCACCCCCCACGAGAAAAGATTTGCTATAACTTTTGAATAGTTTTTCAAAGAAGTCCTTGCCTTCCTACGAAATTTTATTGAAATTCATTGAGTAGAATAGATACGAAGGACAGAAAAACAGACGGAAAGACGATAATACTAAAGCTAGAAAGAACTTGGAGGATGCATATCTCTGTCAACACCATTTCTCCAGAGAAGTAATTGTGCATTGATCAGAATTCACGTCGTCCGTTTTCTATTGTCCACACTTTGACTAAATTCCTTTGAAATACATCAATAACTTTTTGAAATATCGTGTAGACAGACATGAACGTTTAGCTCTATCATACGGTGTGGAAATACAACGTAGGCGAGGTAATTTTGTGTGTATCCATCTCAAAATTTAATCACTCAATTTCATGGAAATTTTTAGGAAACTCTCGGAGATATAATGTTAACAGCCATGGACGTATGAATAAATTGACGGGAAAAAACAGAAGAGTGTATCTCGATCGAAAAAATTCCTGAAGCCGCTCCAAATTTTAATTACTTCTTCCTTAGCTCACTGCTTTTGCACAATATTTAGTTGAAATTCATTGAGTAGATTCGGAGATATCGTGTGGACGGTATGTCGGACATGAAGGCTGACGGAAAGACAGAAATGTATAAAGAAAGATGTAACTGAATACACATGCCTATCATTATCAGCCTGTTAGCGTCCGTCATGGACATAGACCTCCCCAAGGATCACCAAACCTCTCTATCATGGGCATCGCAGAGCAGGTGCTTTCTGAATTAATATAGTTCATCATGACATCTCACTTTCTGTTGGTCACAGCCTCACACATGATCTCTTGAAAATTGACATCTGTAAACTCCTCCAAAAAAAAAAAATTCCCAATTTCCGGGAAAAATGTTTGTGACTTCTGCGACCTTATTTAGGCAGGTTTGTCAAAAACATCTGGTCTCTCCGAAATCTAATTGTTAAACGTCACTGATGTCATATATAGAAGTTATTCTGACCATATTTATTCTCTGATGGAATTCTCTAAGAGGACTCCAAATTTTGACGTTTTCTTTCTGTCTTCTCTCCTAACTTTTCGTTGATCGATTATTTCCTTCATTTCACCATCAATTACTGATTCCAGACTAGTTTTGCTGCTCTACACTCTTCCCAATTACAGTCTAGCCGCTTAAATTATTTAACGCAATGCAATTAACGGGTCTTTTCTGCTCTTCCATCGTTGACGAATTTCGTCTAAGTTAAAAAAAAGTTCGTTTTGAAATGAGTAACGATGTTAAACATTTAATCAGTAAATCTGACTGTCCGATTAATAAGGTTACAAAAAGAATAATATAGATTCCACCAGTGTCGTATTAATACAAATGTTATACACATACTTACGAATACATACACAAAAAGACATAAACGTATGTACTTACTTATACATGGTGTGCGATAGAGTGTTGTGATGTATCTGACATTATAGTAAAAAAAGAATATGAATATCGTATTATTCATATTTGTTGTGATAATTCCGTCATCTACCTTCATCAGAAAAAGTATGAGTAAAAAGGTGGCACAAACCCAGGAAAAGAGGGCAGAGGGGAGGGATAACCTTATGTGTGGTAGTGCAGAAAAGGCCAAAATGTATCAAAGTTAAGGAAGCGAAGAAGGGAGTTGTTAGGGAACATTGCTTGGTGTGGATACGGATTAATTTTGTTGCAGTGCCTGCGTGTGTGTGCTTGCGCATATGCAACATGTACGTACTTGAGATATATATATATATATATATATATATATATATATATATATATATATATATATATATATATGTATGTATCTATACATATCATTTCGTTGTTAATGATCAGTTTCTGTATACATATATGTTATATTATTTTGAAAATCTTTTTGAAAGATCTATGGTTATAACAGAGTGAATGAAAGAAACAATTAGTGAAAAATGGGCTGCTGCTGGAGGATTTTCTTTAATTGTTTAATGTATTTACCCAATGCAGACCAACAAATACATCCACTATCTAATGGCAGGAGTAAAATACGGCATCTATGATTATTTCTGTCTGAATATATATATATATATATATATATATATATATATATATATATATATATATATATATATATATATATATATATATATATATACATACATATATACATATATGTATATATATATATACATACATATATGTATATATATATATATATATGTATATATATATATATATATATATGTATATATATATGTATATATATATATATATATATATATATATATATATATATATATATATATATATATATCATTTACGTTCCATATCGTATTTATTACATTTCAGCGATTAGTATTCCATATTATTTGAATATTGAATATAGAATATTTGACAGTAGCTCCAACTACTCTTAGATTTATTGATTTTATACCAAAAATCATTTCTTTAGTTGAAAAATGGTCAATCAAGGCGTTGAAATTAGTAAGATTTTCAGGTGATTCAATAAAGTCATTACAAGACATCCTGATCCATTGAAAACTCATTATTTTTTCCATAATGAAATAATTATGAAAATTAAAGAATATGTTAATGAGGGTATATACATAGAATAAATGAATAATGTCTACTAAATTAAATAGATTTGTATGAATGCTTGGGGAATTAGATAACCAAAAGATATGGGTCTTGTCTTTCTCAGTGTGAAAGATCACTACTTTGACTAAAACCAGGAAAAGAGGAGAACATTTGGCTCAGGTCTATTTGTCAGACTGATAGATGTGGGCGGTATGGGAGATCGAACATGGAAAGCCAAATAACTAATTGTCTGAGTATATTAATGGAATAGCCCATTGAGCTTTTGCTACCGGCTAGAAAGTGGTTTGGTTTCGGTCCAATCATATATATAAGGATATTCTATTTGATAATTTAAAGCGGAAAAATTTAGAGAAAAAAAGATGTTATATGATATGGTGAAATTAACTTTGAGGTTAGTGGGTGGAAATTTTCAAATAATTTGGATGAATATGTTCGTAGAAAATTAACTCGAATAATTTTTTCCATGTTATTAGTATTCTCAAAGATGTCATCAGATGGTTTGCATGCAGTCTGAGATTAATTCTGACACAACGGATTTAATATTCACGTGGATGAACACTCAATAGAAGTGATACGAACAACAAATCACGTTGTTGTTACACTTACTGATCCCTCATTATTAGATACGTTTGGGAGCAACCAACGTAAGTAAGCCCAGTTTCCAAAAAATCATAATAATACCCAATATAAGATAACAAACTACATGTATGACATACTCTATACACCAACATCATAGCTGAAAGGTGTGTGTGGGGGTAATCAACACTGCTTGGATACCATGTTAATATAACTGTTTTGTTTTCAAAATCTCCCAAATAGTCACATGGTAAACAACTGATGATTTCAACAAGAGAAAATCATCATATACTATCATAGTAAGAGAGTATATGTAAAGAAGGAAAAAACACTGAAAGAAATTACATAACTTTTGTTAACATATATATATATATATATATATATATATATATATATATATATATCAGGTTAAAGTCACCCAGTCTCCTGAAAGTGCGAAAACTGTTGTTCGTTGATCGTTGGCCACTGCTGTTGATGAAAATTAAAATCTACCTTCTTGCGCAGGCAAAATTTGCCGTTGAAATCTCAAAAATGAATTAGACCTATATTCACACTGAATCTGAAAAAATAACCAATTGCCTTAGACATATCCAACAAGTTGATATTTTGAAATGTCGAACATGGTTCAGAAGGAACACGCTCTTCTCTTAGGAATCTTCCAGCGATCGAGGTGGATTTCACAAACGCTGTTTTTTTTGGCTTATAATTTCTTAGCCACGAACGATGTTTGTGTAGAGCAATGGTTCTGAAAGGGTGCGCCGTGGCACAACAGTCCTGCAAGTGTGCCACGTATTTTTTCCAAGAAGGCAGACTTCAGCCTAGAACCTGTTCAGTAAAGATACTATGTCTGTCCTTCTTCCACCACATGGTAGCCAATTGTTTTATCACTAGATCTTGTGGAACGAAAGGTAAACGAGTTGATGAGTACGTATCTCAGCCTAATATACATCTGTACTTTCCTATATAAATGTAGTAAAGAGTAGGTGTACTGCATCAGTCAAATACACGTCTCTCTCTGTGCTGTCATACCATAAGGTTTGAGAATCAGCGGTGTAAATAGACAGACTCAAAATATTACAATGAACAATATGATAAAGGACTTAAATAGGAGAAGGGAAAAGTATTTATCCGTTTTGAGTCCCGGGAAAGCTTCAGATATCGGTATATTTTGATGACAAAGATATCTCTGAGAAATAAGAGACCCAGGGGGTAGGGAGAAGGAGGTTGGCATCCACCCGATAATCTAAAATCAGGGAAATCTCTCCAATATAAATAATTACGCAGTATTTTTATATGAAATCCTCCCAAGCAATGAGAGTTGTTGAGAGTCTCAGTGATAGGCATATAGTGGTGTTACAAACTGCCAACGAAAACTGTCATCAAAACCATAAACATCGGTTTCTTCAGTTTTTTAGTTGGTCTAGCTGTCTGACTGGATATCCATGTGAGCATGTATTGCTGATACAGGCCACACACATAGAGCTAAAGGGCTGAAAATTCACTCCATATAATGTCTAAAAAAACATATAAGTTGGTTTTTTTTTATCCCAACCCTAAAGTTTTGTAGTTTAGGGATTCAATAACGAATGTAGTTTTTTTTGTGTTTTTTTTTTTAAATTAACTCCTTTAATTCATGTCTTGCAGGACTCACGCTTGTTTTTCTTTTTTTTAATGAAGACTTGTTAATGATCACTGCTCAACAAGTGGCCACAGGAGGGACTTATTCATCGATCACACATTTTTTTTCAAATTTTTCATTGGTCATCCCACTGCAACATGCTGCCAAAAGACCTTGGTCATGACATGGTTCCTATCGAGCGACTAAGCAGACCAGTTTCCAGATGTGTCCACCCATCACTACAATACGCTTTTCGATCGGTCAGTCAGTTGGTCAGTCCCAATGATGTTAATTGACAGAAATAAGGAGGAAAGAGGAGGTGTTACGACATTGAAAAGTTTTGATGTCAATGAAAGATGTGATATCATTAAAACGTGCATCATTTATTATGCTCATTTTTTGCCAGCTGCTAATGACGTCATTATAGAATATCCGAGATTAAAAATGATTGATTTCTACCGACAAAAAAATTCAAACAAAAAAGTCTTCCCTCCCCCCCAAAAAATAGCCATCAAAAAGATAGGATTCGGCGAAAATTAGTTGATTTAATCATCTTATCCTTAAAATGGATTTTGAAAGTAGTCACGGACTTTTTACCTACATATACTGAAAGATACATTTGTTTACAGCGGATTTCTATTACCTATCAACTCAGTTCGAAGGTCAGTTGGTATTGAGTGAGTTTTCCTCAAAAACAAAATTGGCTTGTTTTTTCATGATATATACAATTATATTAAAGACTATGCACTTTCAATATTTTCTGACTGTAACGTTTGAAAAGTGGGATTACAATTAAATACTGATTTTTGTGTATTTTTTTCAAACCGTCAACTTAAACTATCATTAAAACTATCATCAAAACTGTTTACATGGGTTTCTTTCATTTTTTAAGGTAGTCTGGCTAGCAGGTTGGCTAGCTGGCTGGCTGTGTATGAATTACGCGTACAACCACCCTAATTCAAGCAGAGGGCTGAAGATTTTAACATTTACACTTTTCTATGTATAGTCTTTTTGTTGTGTTTTTTTCTAGATTCCTCCGAGTAGATTTTTTTTGTGAAGAGCAGTTCAATTTGCGATTTAAATTCATGGTTAAATGATCCCTTAGCTTGTGTTCGATTCTTTCCTGAAAATTCAGATTCTTTTTTAGTCCCAAACAAAAATCGAGAGAAGTAACACATTAACTGATCATCCCTCTGCCCAATGTTCCAATTGACGCTTTACATAAAGAAATTGGTCATGTGATATTATCTAATGAGTAATTAATCGGTCCTGGGGGTTGAAGGGCGGGCGGGAGCAACAAATGGGTAGAAATACTTTTTATTGTGGTTGGATATGGACAAGAAAATACAGAGCAGCCTAAAATCTTTGATAATTTCAAAGGTACAGTGCAATTACATAGTTATCAAAATGATATTTGCCGGCATGTGTACACTAGTATGTGTACGGTCTATCCCTAAGTAAATAATCCCGTCATTTTGTCGGGTATTATGTTAGTAAATAAATGGTTATCAATCAGTGTCGGGCAATGTTCGATTCCAAGCACTTCGCTCTCCTCCTGATCCTTTGCCTCAGTATTTTCCCTGCCATTAGCAAGAACCTCATGACAGCAGCAACGTATTTATTTATACTTTGTGGATGTTAAGGCCGCTTACCTGCCAAACTAATTTGGACCCGGTCCATGGCAGTGATTGAGACCCACGCGAAATGGTCGGATATTTTCGGCATCCATCGACTTTGCTGGTTATGGCCACTTCATCAACGTTATCAACCGGAAATCATTTGGTCATCCGTCTGGCTCAAACAGCAACACTGCAATTAACTTATTGGCTGAAGTGGTAAGAGTTATCCCCCCCTCCTCAAGACGTGCCCAGTTTGAAGTTGAAAGAACAAAGATCGAGGAAAAAATGGATTGACGAAATAAGTGTCACCTTTAGCTTTCCATACCATCCTTTTAATGCAATGGTGAAGGGTCAAAAGGTGATCAAACTGGTCGAAGCAGTTGGAACCGAACTACAGAAAGCACTGAAATATAGCCATTTATTTACTAATCTGCATAGTACCCGTCAAAAATCACAGGATTACTCACGTACTAATAATTTTTTTTAAAGTCATAGATGAATCTTTATTTCTATGAGAATCTTTCAGAAAATGAACTATAGATAGTTATGAAGATAGATAGATAGATAAGTAGATAGAGAGGGGGAGGAAGAGAGGAAGAAGGCTGAACAACGTAATAAAAACACCATTGTACTTATCAGTTTTATTTGAACTTTTTTAAATGTAGGGTTGGCCTTTAGTTTGCATTGATAACAGCGTCAATACATCGAGGAAGTGATTCACACGGCCCTTGGGCAGTGTATCTGGGAGGATCTAAAGGTATTCTTGGAGCAAAAACTCCTTCAGAGATACTGAAGGAAGGAATCAGTTTCTTAGCTGCAGCTGGAATAGACATCATAAATGCTCCATTATATTAAGATCTGGAAATTGCAGAGGCCGAGTCAAGTTCTTCCTCATGTATTTCAAACCAGCTATTAACAATTGTAGCGATATGAATGGATGGATTATGGTCCTGAAAGACGACGACCCCATTAAGAAAGAGTGTTTCTACCATGGGATGCCACTGAACAGCCAAAATTGACGGATAGTCCTTGGAGTTCACCCTGCCATGTAGTGCTACTGCTGTGCCAAGGGGGTTCCATGATATTGCCACTTAAATCATCACAGTCCAGTAATACAAGTGAAATCATATATATATATATATATATATATATATATATATATATATATATATATATATATATATATACACACACACACACACACACACACACACACACACACACACACGCACTAGGTTCACTACTGGAAAAAAGCCTTCCCCTCTTTAATCATGACAAGTGTGATCATGCTAATCTCTGCTATGTCCGGCCAACTTTTCTATCTCGTCTCTTCATCTTGTGCGTGGTCTTTTCCTACTACGTTTATTCTCCCACAGACAGCTATCGATCCTCTTGCTATTTGCCGACGCCATTTCTATCTTTGTTGTACGATCGTAGTTCTCTCTCTCTCTCTCTCTCTCTCTCTCTCTCTCTCTCTCTCTTTATATTGTTAAAAGGTATTCTTAAAATTGTTCTTTCAATTGCTCTCTACACCATCCTGATTTTTTTTTGAGGGGTTCTGTAAATTTCCAGGCTCAGCACCAGTGTGTCATCGCAAGAGATATATACATTGATAAATAATCGGTAGTTTGAGCATATTGGCTGGCTGCTGTTCAGTAGATCTCTATTTATACCAAATACTTTCCAGCTAGTTATTACGCACAGTCCATTTCCATGGCTTTTTTCGACCTTCATCCCATGACCTAGGCAAATGCAGTCCTTAACTTCTAAAGCTTCACCGTTTATTATCATGGTCTTTTTTCTGGACTTTATAATTGAACATTACTTTTGTCTTTGTTTTGTTCATCTGAAATCTTATCTTTTGTTTTTGTTTTGTTTTGTTTTGTTTTGTTTTTTTGATAAAATCACTTGGCATGTTTCATTGATATTTTTTGTCTATGTTTACTCCCTTGTTTTCTCAGTTGTTTTCCAAAAGGTGTTTATATATCCTCGTCTTATTCTTTCTCTAATCTTCACTTGAGGTTATTATGCTTCCCGTATTTTTGTAGAATTCGAGTCTGTTATTTCACATTGAGTCGGGGTTTTTATATGAGAATTCATCTTCTGTTCTACCATACGATCTTTTAAAAGTACAGGTTTCCTTCGTTATCTGATAGAAGAATGTTCCCATAAAACATTTTTGTAACCTGAAATAGCTTAAAGCGAATAAGCTATTACCGTTGATTCACATGAGAAAATTTCTGAGCGTTCTCAAATCTAAGAATTATTGATTGTTGTGAATTATGCTGGGACTTTGGAGATCAGGATGATACTAGGTGTAGGAAACTGGGGCGTTGGAAGAATTTAAGTATCTGAATTCTGATAATATTCCCAAATGACCAAAGTTTGTCTTTTTTTTTTATCAACATATTTACTGGCATCAATTTTTCTCCTTAAATAAGCCTCAAGAATTTACCCTGTGTACTACAGTTCAAAACTTGTCTTTTTAGAGTTTTGTCCGGTGTTTGTTCTCTTAAAATTGTGAAAATCAAGATTGGGGTGAATTGTTAAAAACAGAGCATCGTCAATGCCATTTTGCTATACATAGTGCTATTTTCGTTTTCCACAGTCAAAGCAACAGATTGGTGTGAAGTTAAACTTCAAAAAGTACGACCTGTTCAACCACTGTTGCTGGGTTTAAGTGATCCATGTATTCGAACGTTCATATCTATCTCTTTATGTATCAATCCGCTTTTCGCCTAGCCCTACTCGTTTGATGCATGAACTTGAAATTTTGCACTCATTCATTCCTCTCTAAGGGATCTTTTTCTGTCTTTTTTTATTCCCCTCCATTTAGTGGGTGATCAATGCAATGTGAGTTCATGCTAAATTGTTTTGTTTTGTTTGGTTTTTTTTTGTATGTTTCCAATTATTTTTTCTAAAAATCAGACATTCTTAGTGGTGACAGCCCATCAAAAATGCGGGAGAAATGACTTTTTAATTGATCTCTTCTTTTTGATTGATTACCCGAAACATTCTCTGTCTCTCTTATCGTCAGAACTGTTCTTTCATTTTATATTGTTGTTTCTTCTCTTTATTATCCTATTAGAAACCACCAACCAAAACTGCCACCAAGACTGTCGAATCAGATTTTCCTCACTTTTCAAGTTGGTCGGGCTGGCTGGCTGGCTGGCTATGTATATATCACGCGTACCAGTAGAGTTAGCGGGTTGTAATTTTCAAAATTTTCTCTTTATAATGTCTTTTTTTTATTGTCTTTTGGAAAATTACCCCCTAAATAGTTTCGATATATGTTTATGCTAAATTGATCCCTCAGTTGGTGTCCAGCAGTATTCACATTTATTTCCGAAAATTCTGACATTTTAATCACCACTGCCCAACAAAAAGGGAGAAGTAACCTATTCATTGATCACCAATTTTTCCAATTTTTTTATTGATCATCCACAACACAGCATGCTGTAAAAATCCATTGGACATGTGAACGGTTTCTATTGTGTGACGAACAAGACCTGTGTATCTTTCCTTTTATTGAGTTTTCCTGTGATATCGTTTCCTTCCTCTTTTTCCGTGCTATGCATTCGTCACTCTTTCTTCTTGTACTCGTCTTTTTTTTTTCTTTGTCTTTTGGATTATTACAGTGTGTGCCATAAAGATTTACTCACCATTTAATCATATCTCTTGAGTCACTCAAATGTTCGTTCTTTTTATGATTCAAGTTCTGTTAGTCTATTCTAAACAGATATTGAGCATAGGATCAGAATGTCCAGTAAGCAAATCGTCACCTTGAAACAAACTGGACTAAACCATAAAAAAGGGACGAAAAAACATCCATAACGTTATGAAACTTTTTAATAAGACTAGCATTACCTTGAGCAAACCAATCTCCGCTAGTATTCACTTGGGCTTCACCAGAGGGGGTCGTCGAAGAGGAAGCATGTGAGAAGTCCTCGCAGGAGCACGACAAAAAGTCCTAAAAAATTCAGATTGCAGGAAAAGTCATTGGAAAGGATTGTGAAGAGGGATTTGAGGCTGAAGGCATGAGATTCGATTTCAACGATTGTTTTCGGCAGCTTCGAAACAAAAGCAATTCGTCAGAGAAAATTTGGGAGGAAATTTAGGGGGCCGCTGGCAAAATCTCTATCTAGTCTGATGTGAATCTTTTCACTGTGCTGGCTATGGCAAATTTACAAAATGATCGAATTTATGCAAATGATGCTGGAGACCTATCCGAAGGCAGCAGAACCCTTTCTCTTAACCAGAATCTTACTTGGATGATGGTCTGGACTGTTGTTGTATCAGATGGGACAGTCTTTTTTGTTGTCCATCAAGAAAGGTATAAATATAGATAGCTAAGTCTATCTTCGAATGCTTGAAGAAAAGGGTGCTACTTTTGGTAACTGGAGTCTTTGGGGTGTTCTGTATTCGAACAATATGGTGAGCCTGCAAACACATCAAATATTAACCTGACGTGGTGCATTTCATCTGATTCTGGGACAAGAATATCTAGCCTCAAGCCACGGCATCAATTCCATGTATTTTGCCACCTGTTTATATTGATGTTTTAAAAATATTTGAGGCATGCTCTTGCAATTTGGACAGATTTCATACAGCAGGCTGAAAATCTGAACATTTACTCTTAATTATACTTAGAAAAAATATCCTTCGCCCCAAAAAAGGGGGCTCAATTACGATATAATTCTATGCAACATTTATCCCTAATTTTATGTCTTGCCATGTTTACGATTGTTCCTTGAAAAATTGAACTTCTCAGTGATCGCACAAAAGGCAAGGAAAATTAACTTATTCATTGATCATTCCCATTCCAATTTTTAATTGGTTACACCCAACATGGCATGCTTTCAAAAGACTTTAGTCATGTGAAGGTTTCTATTGAGTGAGTAACAAGACCTAACATATCTTATATTTCACATTTTTTTCACTGCTCGGGCAAGGTTTTGATGTCTCCGTTGTTTTTATTTCACATCAGTTATCTCTCATGGTCAATTTACGATTTTACGGACTATTCTTCCCTTATTCAGAAAATCATGTTGCATCTCCTGAGTTATATAATGCGGAATAGTTTGAACCTTAAATCTAAAATCATTTCTCCCCTGCTTTTGTTTTTAAAGAAAATGTATAATTTATTTCCATGTGTAGTGTAGTAAGCTTAATTTTTACGGGAGCAATATTCTTGTGTTCCTGATTTGGTCCCATGCTTGTTCCCGCTTGTTTGTTTGTTTTTTTAATTTGGACTTTTTAAATATTACTGCCAAACGAAATCCGAGGGAAGTGACATATCTATTTATCACCATTTCCAATGATTTAATTGATCATGCCCAACTAAGCTGGGTATATATCAGTTTTATTTCTCGCTTCTTTCCCTAATAATCAGAAACCGTCAAACAAAACTGTGAACATCGACTTCTCTCAATTTTTCAACTTGGTCCTCGATGGCTATGTATGTATCGCACATGCAGGCCATGCCGATGGAAATAGAGGGCTGAAACTCTAAAAAATTATTCCTTATTAGGTCATAATTTTTGTTTTCAAGCCCCTCCCCTAGTTTTTAGTTGGGTGTCATTTTGCAATGTGACCTTCCGCTCATTCGGTCTCGTTTCTGCTTTTTTTAATTATTACTGCCTGACAAAAGCCAAATGAATTAATGTATTTATTTATCACCCCTTCCAATGTTTTAATTGATCAACCCGAACGCAGCATGCAGCCAAATAACGTTGGTCACGTGATGGTTCCTACTGAGTGACTAACTAGACTTGTTAATAATGATTCCTTGTGTTGTCTTAGTGTCGTTGTTTAAAAGCAAACAAAAACGAGGCTTCTAATGTTCTCGGGCCACCATTGTCTTTCTTGAATGTTTGGAGCCGAACACAATTTGATCAAGCATGGCTTGAACGGTTTTCCGTTGTTTGGCACAGATATGTTCTGTTAATTAAGAAGTGCATTCAGTCCCTCCTCGACGATGTTCAATTAAAACGTCGCACTCAGCTATTTCTGACAGTAATTTGTACACAGGCCGCCATTAATTTTGAGAAAAAAATGGACCAAGTAAAAACAATGTCTGGTAAGGGAAAAAAATATAGAAAAAGATGCTGGGGAAAATTAAGAAGAAGGAATGAAAGAAGGTTAGAACAAATTGAAATGAAACAGGCCTGGTTAGTCACTCAAAAGAGACTGACACGTTACCAGCGGGTTTTGGCAACGCTACGTTTTGGAATAATTTTTTAAAAAAGGTAATCAACGTAGAAATTTCTGCCCTCACCTTTTGTTGGCCAGTCTGAATTTTCAAAACAAACGTGCATGATACAGACTCAAGGATCGATTTGGCATAGATTTACATTGCAAATTGAACCCCCCCTCCCCCAAAAAAACTATTAGATGGGAAGATTTTTGGGAAAAAAAGTTTTTCTAAACATAACGAGCCAATGTTTAAATCATCAGCCTTTGATCTCCATTGATGTGGCCTGTAGGCGTGATACAGAAATAGCCAGCCAGCCAGCCATCCGCACTAACTTGGAAACTGAGGAAACTTCTGTTGGCAATTTTGGTGACAGCTTTGATAGACGGTCTCTAATAATGGAGATATGAATGAGAAATGAAGTTTTTGGAGAGAGTGATGAGAACAATAAAATGATGCAATGAATGCAAAAAAAGAAAAATGTCAAATACCTCGCCATCTCAGTGAATAATTGAACAGCCGTAGCGTCAAAATTTGGATTCATGTGAAAATTCCACCGAAGAATAAATACAGCCAAAATCAGTGCTACAGAAATCTAGAAACATCTAAATTCTGCTGAATCTAAATGTTATAAATTAACCTGTCAAATTAAGGCCCCCAAATTATTAGAAAAAAAAATATATATAAAAAGCATTTTCAGAAAGAGTCTAGTGAAGTACTCATGCCAATTCATAAATCTATAGACAAAACAGTATGCCGAGTGATGCTAGTACATCTTCAATATCATCAGTCTTTTAACGTCTGTCGTTGGACATAGACCTTAACCAGTATCGCTACATTTCTCAATCATGGGCATCACGGAGCCAGTATTCTCTGAAATCTCTCTATTTCTTATTCTGTCGGCCTCGGCTTCGCATGTGATCTCTAGGTTATCCATGTTGTGAGTTGTGATGTCCATTGGTTGTCCGCCATTCTTGGAACATAACCTGCCAATTGCCATTTAAGTCTCCTAATATATTCTATGATGCCTCAGACACCCGTTTTCTTCCTGATATACTGTGCCGTCTTGTGATCTCTCCATGTGAGGTTGAGCATGATTCTCTCATGCGCGCGTTGAATGCTTCTTAGTTTTGAGTCTGTCTTGTGGTTGAATTCCATGTTTCAGCTCCATAATTGAGAATGCATTGGTTGTATACTCTTCTTTTGGGGATTATTGGGATTGTCTTGTTTTTTAAGGTTGAGCTTGCTCTGCCAAAGGTTTGCCATCCTAGGGTGATTCCTCGCTTGATTTTTTTCTTCTTTTATGGGTTTTATAGAGATTCGTGGTCGTACGTAGATGTGATGGTCTACTTTCCCTAGTTTTGCATCATCGATTTTCACAGTTATGTTCTTATTTTCGATGTGATTATTGCATATGACTTTCGTTTTACTGAAGATTATGTGAAGGCCAACTGTTATTTGCTTTTTTCGTTTAGTTAATCTAGCATTTGTTGGAGGTCGTGTAGGTTATCTGCAAAAAGGACGATGTTATCTGCAAATCTGGGGTTGCTCAGATATTCGCCGTCTATTTTAGTTCGTCTATTCTCCCAGGCCAGGTTTCGGAAGATCATCTCAAGGTAGGCTGAGAAGAGTTTGAGTGAGCAGCTGTCACCTCGCCTTACCCTTTTTTGGAGCTAGAAGGGTTCAGAATCTGTATGTAGCCTGATAAAAGAGTTGCTGTTATTGTATATATGTTGCAGTATTTTGACGTACACAGCGTGTACACCTTGTAGAATGATGGCCTTCATGACCATGGGAATTTTTACGAATGCTTTCTTGAAAGCTATAAATACTACAGCGAGTGGCATTTTGTATCATGCTGTTTTCCCTTACAGCTGATTTATTGAATGGAGATGGTACATGGTCGAGTAGCCTCTTCAGTATCCAGCCTGTTCATGTGGTTGGTTATCATCTTGTGTTTTAGTAATCCGGTTGGTGATGATTTTTGTGAAAATTTCATAGATGCTGTTGAGTACGCTTATGGACCTGTAGTTCTGAGATCTTTGGGGTCTCCTTTCTTAATGTTGAAGCATGATAATTGCTGTGTTCTGGTCTTTCGGTACTTTACTCTGATTTAGACAAAAGTTGAAAAGAATACCAAGCATAAACAGACTCATAAACACACGCAGTCAATCATTTAAAAAAAGGGATGAAAACCCTTCCTTGATGGCTACGGTTGTTCAACGATAAGCTGAAGGGGGCAGTTTGGTCAGTTGGCATAGGCCACCAATTTTGAAGGGTCTTTCCCCAGACAAGCCCCTTTTTTTTTTTCAATCGTTCAAGTCTTTTTATTTTAATTTCTCACTTGTAAGTACATCATATGCGCTACTGCTGCATTGGTTAGAGGTTTTTTTTTTCAACTTTTAAACGGATTTAGTTATAATTACTCAAGTTACAGAAAAGAAACACTTCAAATATAAATATAATATTGTTGCAATTGATATTTATTACTCTTTAAAAACCATTAATTATTCTGTCCTTGATAATGACAAACGATGGTCGGAAGATTGATAACTACCAACTTTGGAACATTTTCCTTCAATTTCGATGTTTATAAGAGGTTTATACGCAAACAGGAAAATTAAATAAAACGTTAAGTAGACAGAGTCTGTCAGTTGTTTTTAATCATGTATGTTTAAATGAAGGATTACTGCTTCGTTATAAGCTTTTAAAATTCATGTACTCGTACACATATCATATGTATTTTGAACTGATTGCAAAAATGCCTAAAGAGCAGTTTGGAATTGAGTTCACGTTCCTCATTTGACTTGAACTTATTAAATACTCTGTTTGGACCTGGGATACAGTATCAAATGTAAGAGGAGTAGGAAGAATACGAGGGTGGATGGGTTGATTAATGTGTTAAAGAGAAAAGAAGAAAAAAAGAAAGAAAGAATTTTTTTAAAAAGGAACAGAAAAGATTTTTTTTTAAATACGGAAAGAAGATTAAAGAAGGTGAAAGAATGAATTTTTGTTGTTGTTTGAAAAGAAATAAAAAACTGAAAGAATATAATGAACATTATAACTTAACAAGAAAAATCATTTGTTATTTTGAAAATTGTTTTCTCCTGCGGGCCACCATATTATTTACAAAACATTGGACACTGGCTCACCTTTCATATAACTTCTCTATTAATTTGGGCAAAACTTTGACTGTGCGTGGGAAGAGTCGGTATTAAGTGTTTTCAGCCCGAATGAATAAAGATTCTCCTTCATAATTTGATAATAATACCGGCAAGAAAAATGGTATCTATATTTTGTAAAGTGCATCGGAGATGGAACAAGCGGGCGAAAGAGAGAGAAAAAAAAACTCCTTAATGGAAATTCTATGTTAGCATCATTGATTCATTGCTTGTATAATTTATCACTGTTTCCTTGTTGGTAAATATATTTTTTCTTAAAAGGGAGGCCATATTTTGTCTCGATTTTGCCATAAGTGTGACGTCACCAGGTCACATGATCTGCATTCTCTTTTCTTTTGTTTTTTTCTTCATTATCGATCTCCATCTTGTTTTGTATTCTTTTGTTTTTAAACACGTACTTTTCTTTAATGGCACTTATCACTTTGCTTCCATCAAGAAGTGTTAGTTGTAGGTTTTCCTTCTATCTATTTCGGATATTCACAAATCGGCAGCGATGGGCAAGGGTAAAATTAATTTGATTTCATATTTTACAATATTTCAATCCATTAACACTCAGTACATCACCGTAAAATCAGTGATATTGACTCGGTGTCAAACCTTTTCGAGACTCCAGGGACATAAATATCCTGAGGTTTCTATGACAGCTGATACACACACACACACATATATATATATATATATATATATATATATATATATATATATATATATATATATATATATATATATATATATATATATATATATATATCCTATAGATCTCTTTTACAATGGGACGTATGTGACATGAAGAATAAAGTAAATGAGATTTTAACAGCAATTACAAACGCGGAAAATTACGTCATTATAAAAAGAAACCTGTGCGGAAATTTGTCAGCGAATAAGAGAATAGGGAAGAAATGTAGGTGGAGTGATTTGTTAATTCAATATGTTTCATTTCCTATTATTAGTCCAGTGAGTACGTGACTCCCCTACTGGGAGACAGTAATCATTGCCGAAACTTCAGTCTATCTGACCTCGCAAGGTCAAACTTATGTGTTCTGCTACCAATAAAAAAAATTGAGTCTTCATCTTCACCGTAGTCCTGATATAGGTCGGTGACGGATATTGGTATCATGTCATGGTATTTGACCTAAAATTTGTTGAGGCTGATACTGGGGGGAGGGGAAGATTAATGCTTTTCTTTTAATTTGGATTCTTTATTATAAAAATAAACTCATGTAAACACAGCTGAAGCTCGAACACTGCACGTCGTTAATTGCTCGAGCCGCTATCGACTGGATCACCATTTTTTCATTATCTCTGGGTAGATGTTTAATATGTATCCAAATACATGAGTGGGGGATTCAAAAAAAGAGTTCAGAGGGATCTGTCCACGAAAAGATTACGTGAGCTGATACCCAAGTTCCCACAGTTTTCTTCGAAGTAGCCCCAACCCTTCGCTTGTGTGCGCAGGTATTCGATCTTTCGAATAGGAAAGTGATAACAAAACTAAATTCTTGATCCCTTTCCCCTCGTACATTTTTTCTCTTCTGGTTCACCTTTGAAGAAAATGGCAATTCTCTCTCTCTCTCTCTCTCTCTCTCTCTCTCTCTCTCTCTCTCTCTCTCTCTCTCTCTCTCTCTCTCTCTCTCTCTCTCTCTCTCTCTCTCTCTCTCTCTCTCTCTCTCTCTCTCTCTCTCTCTCTCTCTCTCTCTCTCTCTCTCTCTCTCTGTGTAGGCCCAATTGCGTAATTTCCTGTCGACCTTCACTAAATTGTATTTTTAGGTTAACTCGAAGTGCTTCTAAGGAATTTTTAAATAAAAAAAATTTCAAAGGTTTTAGGGGTGGAGAGTCTATTCACAATGTAAATATGATGCTAAACTGGACAAAACCGGACCGTAACTTTCCGTTCGATAAAATAATTACAAAAAATAATAATAAAAACATACATGTATATATTACATTTATTTTTTAAATTGCTGCTTCGTGGTTGCTTGAGCAATCGTTCCATTGTGCGTCCACTTGATTTTCCGGTTTTTTTTCTTTCATTCTTCGTTCCAGACAATAGATTTGACGAGCCAAGAATGATTTCCATTGAAAGATTCCTTTTTGTGAATAAATCCAAAGAACTGGCTTTTATAATAGAACCACTTTCATTTTTTCTCGTAGGACTCAACGTGGAAAGATAAAAAAAAAACTAGAAAGAGACTAAATCGAAGAGCCTAAATGCTGAATAATCTAAGAAAAAAACGCTACACAATAATCGTGACACTCGGAAGTCTCCAAGGGCATTGAATCTATTAGTGGAACCTGAAGTTTAAGGTGGGTTAACACTGTACAGACTGGGATGAAGAAATTACGGAAAGAAGACAAAAAAAAATCAACCAGTCTGGTTAGTCACTCGATAAAAACTGTCACGTTACTAAATTATTTTTACAGCATATTTTGTTGGGGATGATCGGTTAACAAGCTTAGATCAGTGAAGAAGTTCGAATTTTCAAATGAAAAAAGAGCTTTAACACTGCCGGAGAGAAGATAATTTATCATAAACTTGCTTTGTGATGCCCTCAAATCCACTTCAGCTATCAACAAGATTATGAGTACACAACCGTGGATCCTACCCCTGATGGGTCTGTTGGGTGAGTGAGAAAATCGAACCTCCAACTAAAAACCTATTTTAGGGGTGAATCATCAAAATAACAAGAAAAGGATTTTTTTTAGCATAATAAAAAGTACATGCTTAAAATTCATGCATTTTTAGCTCCATTTAAATACTGAAGTCTTAGAGACATTGTTGACATTATTTTGAGATGTGAATAAAAACAATGTTTCAACATATATATATATATATATCATTGTGCCATCCACAGACAGCTGTTTCGATGTATTACATCTCTTCAGTGTGGCTATAATCCCATCCAGTACCGCAAGGCAGAAGTGAAACCTTCACTTCAAACCCGTAGGCCGATATCCTGCCTCTTGACTACGGAACTAGCTGAATTCAAGCGTTATATCTGAATTACACAGAAATCTTTCATCCACCAGAGTGCTCAATTCCTATAGAAGAGCTTTGCATAAGCTTACAGTGGATGAGTTACCTCACTTAAAGGGTACCCAACCCTGGATATATGCCATAGGTTTTTAAATACACGGTCAATTGGCTTTCAATAATTGGGTTTTGAGAGTTGAAGGCTGCAACATTACGATAGAAGGATCGAATATTTTTGCAATCAACACAACAAGGCATGCGTTTAGTCATGTTTTGTAGTCCTGACTGCCAGATTTCTATAAAAAAAAATTTTTCAAAAGAATTACATAGTTAAATCAAAAGAGCAGGATTTTTTGTTTCTTTTTTTCTTGAATCTTTTCCAAAGCCGATTAAGGAGATTGAAAAAGCCAAATCACATTACTGCATAGAAGAGTCAAGTTAATTTGGACTCTTTAGCTCAAAATCCTCTGTACAGGACATGATGGGGAAGGGGAAGATGATCAATTAGTGGAGTTCATTAACTTTTCCGTTTGATTTAATAAGTTTGATTTGAATATAATTGTGTATACGAGGAATTATTTCACTAGAGAGATATTTCTCATTTCTCGACCTAAGGACAAGATGATTAGAACACTTGACCCCAGCCGACCCCAGCTGGGGGAGCAGGTGTTTTTCTTTTTATTGTTGCTTATTTTTTTCGTTAGCATCAAGAAAACTGGTTTTTGATTTAACGACTTGACAGTTATAGTCCACTAATTCTGATGAATGTTTTTTGTTTGGATTTTTTTCTGGCAAGAATGAGATGTGTGATTGTCACATTGTGTTATGTAGTCATTGTCGGCTAGTGATTTTCAAAAAAATGATGAGATCTGGGGTAGCTGCTCTGGCGTAAAATCATGTTTTGTCTTCACGTGTGGGTTTGCACGAAGTCAATGGACCCTGACTGATGGATATGTAACATGTCCTTATCCTTTATTTTTGGCAGTCGTGCTCTCTGTCTCTGTCTTGTTGGAACAACTGATATCCGTATTGTGGAAACTGCTACGTTTATATGTTCATGAACTCAACAATGTTTTTAAATTCTCGGCTGACCGACGGATGATAAATAAAAGCCATGAATTTCATAACCGATGATCTGTTTCGACTCTTCCATTTTCACATGCATTTTTCTGTTTATGAATGCAAACAACATACATTTCGTAATATGTGCGTATGCATGTGTTTGTCTCTCAATGTAAGTATTTTGACATGTGGATGGTAATATATATATGTATATATATATATATATGTGTGTGTGTGTGTGTGTGTGTCAACAGACATGAACAAATGGCTAAGGTAGAGATTTTATCAGGTGAATTGAAAGGTTGAGAATATAGGCCTGAGAGTCAAATCATTAATGTGTCCGTCCTTTTCTTATGTGGAGGTCTGGTATGAGGAAGCTTTCCATTTCAGTTTTCAAATTTACATCTAAACTTGAGTTGGAAAATCTTGAAACATATGGAATCTGTAGGTAGGTATTTAAAATCTACAAATATGTTAATGTTATTTTTGAAGCGAATGCGATTTTAAACTCAAACTTTCAGTTTATAAAGAATTACTTGATTTTTGAAAATATTGCTTATTCTATCATATTAAATTGAATAAAAATATTACATATTTTATAAGAAATAATCTGAATATAGCCAGGCGAAATTAAAAACATTTGGATTAAGGTATACGAAAACATCTGAATTGGTAACACTGAGCAAAAAACGTAACGAATATTTCGATATGTCAGTCAGTGACGGCAATTGCGACTAGGGATGCTAGAGCCTCTAAAAACACAGCACACATTGGCCAGGTGATTTTCCGAAGCGAGGGGCAACAAAAATTAATATTGTATCATCGACTTCTGGGAATTGCAAGAAAGAATGGAATTTCTATACAAAATGAATATGAAAGAGGGATTTAAACAAGGGAAACATGTATGGTTTATTGTTTTATTTATTTCATATTATTCTGTAATATTGTTTGTGCGTGTAAATGCAAAAACCAGAATTCGAGTCACGGGGGTAGCTCCAATGAAAATCTTATTCCAGAAAGTGTGCAACATAATGTATATTTCGATTAGGGGCACGAACTAATATAAAAACGTTATGTAAAGAGTTTGCTGCAGGCAATACTCAGGAATTCTACACTCCGCTATGGAAAATGTTCGACGCTCTGCTGAATCTGTCCGGCTTAATCAAGATTCTATAAACGTTTCAATCACAACCCAGTGTAATTTTATGATAAAACCTTACGACTCACTGCACTTAATGAACGATCCATTTTCTGTCAATATTAGGGTATAAACTAAATTTAACTCAAACAAAGGAGCAATTAATACTCTCAAAGTTTGAATGCAACTTGTGTTCGTTTCAAAGGAATAGATTTTTTGGAGATACCCGTCGTACTGTACGCATATAAATCGTGGCTGTCAATCTTAACCCACTTCATTTCAAAGAACTTCTGTTGTTATTTCCCAACTGCTCTATTGTCATGATCATTAAAAAGGTTTAACAAGTAAATTATTGATGAGAAATGTGGTAATAAGATAATTACATGTATTCATATCTCAAATTTCAAGTATTTTATTGTCAGAATATTTTTCTCACTTACATTGGCTTACGTACAGAAGCATTGATTTTTTATGAATCTGCAAGCCAGTCAGCAGCACTTTGTTACTTAGTGATGAGTTGGGACCTGCATTTTGAAAAACCCTTCACTGAATGAGGTATCACCGACTGGATGAGCTTAAAAAATTCATATGCCTCGATCTTAACTTTTTTTTAGAACTGTCACCAAAATGTCAACATAGGTCTCTCTTAGGTTTTTCAAGCGGTTGAGCTGGCTGGCTGGCTGGCTGGCTAGTTATGTATGTATCATGCAGATCATCATGATCATCATCATAATCAGTCTTTTAACGTCCATTGTTGGACATAGACCTTCCCAGAGATTTGCAACACTTCTCTATCGTGGGCGTTGCAGAGCCAGTATTTTTTTTAATTTGTCTGGTTCATCTCTCTATCTAGCATTCTGTGGGCCTTGGTTTCGCATTATTCTCTGGGAATCCATGTTCAGAGTCGTGATGTCCATCGGTTGTCTCTCACTCTTGCAACATGGCCTGCCCATTGCCATTTAAGTTTTCTAATTGATTCTGTGATGTCTCTGACTCCTGTTTTCTTCTTTACTTGGCTAAGCCGCACCAATTGAGCTAGAGGACTAAAAACTTAAATATGTACCCCTTATCATAACAACACTAAACTTTCTTTGAGAATCTTTACCTTGATTAGTATTCAAGCTGGAGTTCAGTTTGCAATGTAAGTTTAATCTAATTTTGTTCTTTGCTACGCCTGCTTGTTCTTTCAAAGTTCAGACTTTATAATGATTAGCAAGAGGCGAGAGGAGTATTTTCTTTACAATTATCACCCTTTCTAGCAATGTTTTGATTGATCACTCCCAACATGACCAGCTGCCAAAAGACGTTGGTCACATGACGTTTTCTAATGAAGACAAAACAGATCTATTCTTTTTGCATATTTTTAGTTCTTTAAATGTGCAGTAAAAAAAGAGAGAAGAGACTTTCGTAAATGCCATAAGTTTGTTGAATCCTAATGTAACCTAGGTGGCCATTTTATGCTGTTTTTTAATGTAAAAAAAAACGAACTATGATATGAGATACGGTACGTTCGAGAATTATTAAGTTGTGATTCAAATATGATCCCAATAATCCTAAAAAGAGCAGTATACAACCAAAGCATCCTCCCGATAGTCACTTATGGAGCTGAAACATGGGAACTAACCAAAAGACTGACCCGTAAACTGAGAAGCATACAACGTGCAGATAGAGAATCATGCTCAATCTTACATGGAGAGATCACAATACAGCACATTATATCAGGTAAAAAATCGGAAGTTCGAGACATCATAGAATTTAATTGCATTATTCAATTGAAAATCTATGCACACAGCTTGATTTTCTCTGATTAACCCATCATATCACAGAAAATCTTGCTGTATGATGATGAATAGCTCATATTATGTCATGATTAACATGTGTGCCTTCCACACAAAAAGATCTGGTTTCCATCCCTGGTATGAACGAAAAGTATCCAATACTCTTCGTTATGACACATTTCAGTGTGTGTTATTACGATTGAAGTATCTCTTTGATGGCCTTGCTATCTGCCAAGGTAATGGTCATAAAAGACCTCTAAGAATAAAAGCCCGGGCTTAACTAGGGTCACTAAACTGGGGTATGCAATGGAAACTGGAATTTCGTCACCAGCTTTTTTGACTCCGATTGAGATGTGTCTCTTGAGAGACAGAAGCTCGTGATAGAAATGATCTGGGTAAGATGAGTGAAAGAATTGATGACAAGTTGGAAAAAAGTAAATACTGATGGGTCATGGTAAAATATGAGCAGCAAAACAAAGATGCTTAAAACCAGTGACGATTGCTTTAAATGAGGAAAAAACCTTTACCCAACCCCTAGATCCAAGTTTAAAATATTTAATTAATCATCATAAACTTTTTTATACAATTGCACAACCACATTTTTATATGCGCACGTGTTTGTGTATTTGTGCGTAGAAACGCTCCTGGCAATACTGTTTTATCCATAGACTTGAAAATTATCATCAGTATTCTGCTAGGCCCATTCTAATTCTGCGTTTTAGATTTTCGAAAAATTTTTCGTTTTTCATCTTTTTCAGCCTTATTTCAACGGATTTATTTATATCATCTATAGATTTCTAGATGTTTTTTTTACTCTATTCGAAATGTTTCCCAGTAAAGATAAAATTCCAATTTTCCAGAATCTAGATGCTTCTAGCTTTTTTTTGAAATTCTCTTCTCAGATGTGTTTCAGTGGCAAAAGCCAATAATGTCATAAATAGAATTTATTCTGGCCATATTTATCCTTTGGTTGAAATACTTTTACATAACTTCCAATTTAGACATAACGGTTGTTCAATCATCCACTGTGACGACGAGTATTTAAGAGACATATTCCTTTTGCCTATCGTTGTTTTCCATTCATGTATTTTACAGAGACCACGATTTTTGCTCACAAATAAGTTGATGTTGAGGAACAGAAATCAACAAGATAAGTATCGATTTTCCAATCACCCTTCATAAGTATTGTAGGTGTTGCCCGACCTTGACATTAATTAAATGATAAGAAAACAAATGATTTCCTGTTTTCATCCGCTGATTGTGATCGATGTATAGAAACCTTGACGAACAATAGCAAATAAACCATGTCTTGCATAGAACAATCGAGATGGATCCTTGATATTTATATTTGCAATGCAGTTGGTTCCCACGCAGTTCACGGTAGCCACTGGGAGTTAACTAAGTGCTTTTTGTATTTTCTAGGAATGAGGCTTTACGTCAGTGTTGGCTAGATCCAGCGAATACCTATATTGAGTTTTAATCTCAGTGGCTTTGGATTATAATTGAGACAGGAAATTCTGTTTTGGTCAACGCAAACAGCGTTGAAAAAAAACGCTCACAATTCAGATAATCGCTTTAATAGAGAGAATATTCCACTGTTTTTAATTACTAAAAGTTGTACATTTCCCCGGGCAAATTTTATGTTTTTTTTTAAGTCAGTCAAGCAAAAAAAAATTCACCAAGCAAGTTGACAAAATACGGCATGCAAATTCAAATGTACGGAAAGCTTGCTAAAAATACGACATCCGATTTGAAAAGTAGGTTTAGCAAAATAAATGATTATGGTCAGCAAACAAACAAACATGATCATGAATGATCACATATGTGCAGATTCTGCTACGTTTGCAAATATGTTGTTTTAAAGGGGAATCGATTGAGACTTGTCTCTTAATAAAATCCATGGTTTTCTTCGTTAATCGCTACAAAGGCTAGCGCCCATAATTTTGAATCACGACCCTGCCTTAAACCAAATAAAGATCAACTTGCATTTTTTCTCCGTAGAAAGCCCCATGGAGTGGGTGCTGTTTAATCACTATCCCACCACAGCAATATGTGACACAAGGTCAGGCTTAACGTGGGAAGAAAAAGGAGCATCCCTTCCAAAAATGGCTCCAGCCGACGCAGTTACCGTTGAAAAGCTCATCGTAATGGCTAGACAACGTCACCTGTGAAAGTATCCACCAGGGGACCTACTCCTTTAAGTGCAATGGAGCAGTGCTGCCCCGGGGAAACAGAGACCCCGCAGCTCAGCCGAGTGATAATGGGAGAGCCTAAGGACGAGTCCAAAGGCTCCCCAATGCGCTTAGCAAACGTAGCCTCAGTCAAACCTTATTGGCTAACGCTTGCACTGGCGCACTCGGTCTTTGACACACTCCCTCTCCGGCCCATCCTGCAGGCAAGTGTCAGCACCGACTCATCGGTCTATATCGTGGAACAGATACTACACTTTGATCCTGAAGAACAGGCCAAAAATAAAAGGGGGTCTTTACTGTTAGTCCTCGTTACGAGAACGAAGCCGCTGTACCTAATTCTGATCCTTAACCGGTACGAAGGTGCTAACGAAATAAATTCACGTCAATTCCCATCGGTTAGAGAATTTGGTCTGCTGTGGACTAACTAAATTTGGTTTGCTGGGGACAAACAAATACATGGTCATCCGGGGACTAACGAAGATTTAGTGTTCGGGGGAATTTTTTTTTTTTTATTCCGAATTCGTGACAGCAGTAGCCTCTTTCGGCAAAGCTGCAAATGTAGCAACCGACCCGAACCCACAGGGGACAGTTGTAAGACTAATCAGGAACGGTTACAGCATGTTTGAAATGTATCAAATTCCATCGATTAACTATTTTGATAAAAAATGCATTGCTTTATAATCATATTTCCGAATCATCTATCTATACACGATAATATTACATTATTATTAATTTATCAAATAACAGTTATTGAGTTTTGTTTGTTTATGCATTGAACATACGCCTACGTTGAGTCTAGGTGCAGATGTTTCAGACTTTATTCAATATCTCCAAATTCCAATACTGGACAAGAAGACAGTAACAATTTGCAATGCAATAAACAAGTATCTATTGTAAAAATGCAACTGTTCAAAAACTGATTTTTGTCACGCTCACGGATGTAAACTGCAACTTTGGGTTTCTTAAAAGGTTTTTAACACTTTCCTTTTTCATAACTGACTTTCTTTTAAAACAAACATTCCAAAATGACATAGCTTGTCGTGACTGTGCCCAACACTATCAGCTGTGACAGAACACTATGTGCTAGCTAGACACACTAGCTTTGATACATGCTAACCATGTGCCTAGGAACAAATCCACGATTCAAACTAAGTAAGTTTTGATTGATTCATGCAAACAGTAAGGAAAAAACATTCATGCCTCCAAAACGCGTTTTGTTAATAAATGTAGCGGTAGATGTTAAATGTATCTTCTACCATCCTGTTGGTGAGGTCTGTGTATGTGCTGTATGGATGTCATCACTGTAGCATTTTCTGATTGGAAAATAAGACTTGTTGCAACTTTCCCTTGTTGCAACAGTCCCATGTCACCCCCAAATGTTTTAATAGGGTGCTAGATCACAAATTTATGTAGTGGAATAAATTGCTTGAGATTTCAAAGTAAAATGTTCCTAGAAAACTTTATTGTATGACAAGATGGTGTGGAGCAAAAAAAAAAAAAAAGAATACCATCAATCTAAACGTAGAAAATTTGTGAGCGTTCCCAGTCTACCGATATGGATATTATGGTGTACGGGGAGAGTAGAGATGAGCACTGCCTTTTTAATATCTTGGAGTAAAAAAAAGCACAGCTCTTCATGTTTTCGTTGTAAAATCAAAAACGTTGCTTGAAACCAACTTTTGAGTCGTGGGTGATATCCGTATTTTCATTATTCCACTTTATATTTTCATTTCACATCAATTACAAATCAATTTTTTATTATCATTTACTTATTTGCCTTCATTTGGTTTTTTATTGTTTTTTACGGGCTTCTTTTGGTAGTGAGTAAATGGTGTTGATCAGAAATAAATAATGGGCTTCAAGTGAATGGGCTTGAGACATAAAATCACATCCCTGTTGAGATTTCATGGTCATGCCTTGTCCCTCTACCAACTGAGCTACTGAAGCCCACTGATAAAGAAAATGTAAACCAAACCCTTTATACTCATCCTCTATACGAACCATCGCCACCATGTTTGTTTACATTACAAGCTGGTAGAATCATTAGTCATGATACGGCAATTATCTTTATCAGTTGTTTTCACTCGATGAAGTGTTGTAAATCATTACTGATAATCTTTAGACTATTACTATCTACCTTCAATATGATTTTTAGTTGTTTTTTAATCGGAACTTTCACTCAGGTAGGCTTTACTAGTCTCACCTAAAGCCTGTTCTTTATATCCGATCAACACCGTTCACCCATTTTCTTTGTCAGTTTAAAGAATAATTTTATTTTGAAACATTTAGACGAATCATCATCATCCATTCCACTGCTGGAAGGAGACTTATCGTGTTCCGCAACGACAGAGACTGTGCTAATCATTGCTATGTCTTACAGGATATCTCTCTATCTGATCACAATCTTGTCTCTGTTTTTTTTTTTACTGCATTTACTGTGCAACTGGCATCAATGGGTTAGTCTTTTGCACCATCTGTTGTTATATCTCCTTGATAAGCGTCCGGCCAGTTTTGTTGCCCAATTATGTTAAATACTTGAAAAATGGATAGAAACGGTGATTCTAAATCCATTTGATAGGAAAAAAATTCCACCTCTTTTTATTCATTCAAATAAATACATTTTTGATGATGAAAAATAATGTATTAAGATATGCATCTTCGATTTGGTGATGAAATTAAATCATTTTTCAAGAAAGAAAATCTGTTTTTACATATATTGATTGAGGAATGAAGAAAAAATGATTCATTATAATTTGGTTAGTCAATAATTAGAAACCGTCACGTGACCAACGTTTTTTGGCAGGTTTCAAAAAAACATTTTAAAAAATAAAGAAATAATGATGAGTCGATGTTTGACTGTGTGACACGTGTTTGCCAGCCCACTCGCTCCTGACTACGTGACACATACATAGCCAGCCCACTAGCTCCTGACTGCGTGGCACATACATAGCCCTCTAGCTCCTGTCTGCGTGACACATACACAGCCGGCCGATCGGAATCACTTTCAAACTGAAGAAACCTACGTTCACTCTTCTCCAAGTTTTGGTAGAGGTTTCAAGGCTTCACGTTATTGAGCTCGTTTTTTTGTTTTTGTTTTTGTGTTTTGCTTTTGTTGCAATCATAATGCTTATACGGCCCTCATACAATTCATGTTAAAATAACGAAGGCTTTCAAAAGGAAAACGTTCAGTAGCCGTAACAACTTTTGGAATGATGATGACTCATCCCCAAATTAGAGAAGGTCGTAAAATGGATCAGCCGAAATGTTGTGGTAGCAACAAAATCAACAAAAACAATGAGATCAGTTGTCAAAAAAGTTCTTGAAATGGTGATGATCGATTGAGTAAGGATTGATCCAACTACAGATAGCCTTGGAAATCCGAACAAGATTCTTGTTCAGAATGGCTTCTTCAAGCATGTTCAGATCTATTATCCAAACGAGATACTTTCTACCCTTCTCGTTCATACTACTGAGGAAGGTCTTTAGCAAATATTGTAACTATTTTTGCCAACTACGAATGCTGTAACTGATCAGCCTTGTCAACGCCTTGCATTAAAGACCTGTTTCCAACTACAATGAAACTGGAAAGACTAAACCACTGCACGTAGCTGTCTACCTATAAATAAAAGACGAATGGAATGTACTTAGTAGAAACGGCAATCACATTTTGTACTGGGAATTATGTAAGACTGTGCATCCACGATACCTATTAGAGTAAGATATTTTTAATTTTCAAAAATAGTTTGAAGACAGATTTTGCTTATTTAATGTGTTTTGATTCGTGAACAAAACTGACTGAATTAGAACAAATGCTTCTTATTTCCTTGGTCATGTATGTTCCCCATTGGAAATCTTTTCCAACGGTCCTGTTAAGTCTACCGTCGAGCTGTCAGCCTTTCAAATGCGTATATATGTCAGTCGGAAATTGGCACGCTTTAAAGTATAGTATAAGTAATTATTTAATTACTCATTCATCTACTTTAGACCTCACATAACCTTGTCTTCCAAGTCCAGTCCACTTTGAGCACTTTATCTCACCAAAATTGCTAAATCTGATGGTACTTGCCGTTGGTCTTGAAATTTTTCTTCTGTCAATAGTTGCTTTTAGTTTGAAGACAACAATGAGTATTTAACGGTCAGGCGTCTATTAAATAATACAACTTTACGACAGGAAATTTTCTGATCTGAACTGTTTTTTTTCTGCTTAGTTTATTAATCTCCTCGGTTTTCCATCTGTTTTGTGGACTATCTTATAATGTCTCAGACATATAATAGGTGGCCCCTAGAATCTGTCCTCCCCTGTTGGAGACTTCCTGTGTTGTGGGTACCCAGGACTGGCCGTGTATTTGTCACATTACCGCATTCGAGCACCACTGACTCTTGCTGCACGACTTTGTCTTCTTCAATTCTGATCCTCGCGTGAGATTGAAACGTAATTCGTCCAGGCCATTGATTCCTGAAGTGAACTCTACTGCCTCAAGGGAAGACTGAGGGATCGCTCGAAGGCATGGGGTTATTTGTGGGGCGTTGGAAGACATGCAGTGATGAAGAGTTCAAGGGAATGGATATCTAAATCGATATCTCCTACGCACAAAGTTTTATATCTGAAAAGCTGCTTTGACCGTACAGCTGTTTGAAATATTATCTGTTTTTCTGATTTAAAGAATTCTAATAACTTATTTAAATGAAATAATCACTGCCATATCTACATAAATCCATTAGGAACAAAATCCCTACGATTGAACTTCAAACAGCTCTGCGGCAAAATCAATTTTTGTTTTCAATGCAATCATTTTTGACCGACTTTGCAGGGGACAGGGGCGATGGAATATGCTCTAATTGGGGATGGTAGTCAGGAAAAGGTCTAGATACACTAGCCAAAGGTTCTTCAAACACCGTCCTTACGCTGGAAGACCCTACTAGTAGGGTCACAGGTTCACAATATATAAATGGATAGATGAAACGTGAGCGAGAAATATATCAATGTCATTATGATAGTTGTGATTCGAATTATGAATTACCTTTGTCATCAATAATTTATGCTGAGTTTTGAAATCATAATAGTAATAGAAGCCTTGGCATGATTGAAAAACGACAACAGGGGTTTGATGAGAGAGATAGAAAGGGAGAGAGAGAGAGAGAGAAATAGTAGGGATTAGGGAGAGAGATTGTAGGCAAGATTGTTCGGGATATTATTTGTTTTTGCCTGGAACTCCAAAATCACCCGTTTTTTTCGTCTGAAATGTTGTCTATGTAGTGCTGTGGCTCAGTTTTTCATCAAAAATGCAAATTGTATGCATACATACATGCTTGCTCATAGGCAACATTTTCGTCAAAATCTTTCCATTGATTTTTGACTTAATGACCAAACCAACAACCAGTATCGTCTGCCACGGATTACACTGACGTAAGCAAAAACTTATGATGAATTCACTCCCAATTATAAAATAGAATTCAAGTCAAATAGTTTCGCTACAGTTTGCAATTCCGATTTACGGGAACTACTAAAAAAGAGTTTGAATGGGACACAAAGTTTGGCAATAATATTGTATAGAGAAATTAATTTTGTAATTTATCTTTTAGATTTTAATAGAGCAAAAGGGTTTGAGCACGTTTCTCAATTATTCGATGATCACTTCATTACGACAATCTTCAAGTGACGATTTAATTTCATGTTTGGGTGAATAACCCACACTGGGGCAAGATTATTCAAAGTACAAATCCCGACCCATTGCTAGTTGGCAAAGTTATGCTAATTGAGTCAAAGATTCAAAATAAATAAATGGATAGATAAAGTGAAGGTGAAAAACTATCGATGTATGAAGTATGAATATGTTTAGTAATCTTATTCGTTTAGTCAACCTTAATTTATTTGCTAAACTTTTAAAATTTTAGTATTAATAGTAATTACGTGATGCCTGAAAACAACCAATAAGGTTTGATGATAGAGGGAGAGGGGGGAGATAGAGTAACAGAGGGAAAGGGGCTAGATGAAAAGGTGATAGGCAAGACACAATTTATATTTTTTCATCATGAAAAATATATTTTACACATCGATGCCTTTGAAACAATTACGTGTTTCATTGTATTTGAACTTTGAGAGAATAAAGTTGTCGTTTTTCTAGTTGTTCGGGATCAAGGTAGCCCCACAAATGGTCTGCCCGACCAAACAGCCAAATGGGGATCAAATTCTTCTCCTTGCTCATTTGTGTGTCTGTCTGTGAGTGTTGCTCCTAGTAACAATTCTGGGGCTGCCACTTTGAGATTTTGCATGAGTACGCCAGTAGGCATCGTCTATAGGCATCTTGTTTTGTGTTTTTACAGAAAAATGCTTTTGGGGATCTCCACGGTCAATTTATACCAACAACGCCTGAATTCTTTGCATTAAAATTCATTGATAACTTTTGGACGTATTATGTTGATGAATGGACAAACTTGAGTGAATTCATACATCTCTTTCAACTTCATCGTCAGACTTGGATATTTTGTAAAAAAAGGGGGACCTTGCTTCTCATTTCCAATGAAGTAGCCCTTCACAAATCCCGCTACTCAAAACCCATTTTAAATTTCAAGGGCAAGTGTTTCAATAGTGAAAGGTAGTTTCATTGGTTCAAGCAGATTGTCTGTACAAAACATAATTCAATATTTCAGTTGATTTTCTCCTTCAGACCAAACTGAAGACTGGGTTGACTTTGAATTTTAACCGGAACAAAAACAAGAATAATCCTCACCTAATTTAAGGGATAAACGTTTCACGGTTTGTCCATCCCATCGCATTGAACCAAACTGATATATAGAATTAATATTTCCTTTCGATGATTCGAAATCACGAGTGATCCGTAGACTGCTGTCTTACCGACTGAGCTGAACTATTAACTCTTACATATCTACAAAAAATTGTTATATTTTTTTTGTTGACAAGTTCTAAAAGTATTGGCTCCGCAGCGCTCATGATAGAGAGGTTAGGCGAATCTAGGAAAAGGTTAATGCCCAAAGACGAAAAAGTTGATGATAGCATATTCAATACAAAAGTTGCAGTAAGCATTTCTATTCAGATTAGAACTAACAGCCAGTGTTCTTTCCTCCCTTATCTCAAAACGTACCGATTTACGTGATGATTTAAAGGTGTAATGAGGTGATTAGCCATTGTTTATCGGTAATCTTCCTGTAAATCAGCATTTCCACAAGTCTGTCACACGTTACGTCCCAGTCGTGCCGGATTATTGGATGTCTACTGTTTTGAGTGGAAAATGGAATTAATATCTATATTCACAAACGCAAAAGCACACGCAACACGATAAGGATGATTCACGGTTCCTGTCGAGTTACCATCGTGTGCTTCCTAAGAATTCAATTTCTACTAATGCCGGTGATTCTTCCAGCTTTTCAATTCAAATTTGCCGAAATGAATTGTCCGAATCGGAAATAAAAATGTCCGAATCGGAAATAAAAATGCCCGACTTCTGAATGCTTTTTCGGGAAAAAGCCTTATGATAAACTCTTCTCACGTCATTCACGCG
Source organism: Thysanoteuthis rhombus (assembly GCA_963457665.1). Taxonomy (NCBI): domain Eukaryota; kingdom Metazoa; phylum Mollusca; class Cephalopoda; order Oegopsida; family Thysanoteuthidae; genus Thysanoteuthis; species Thysanoteuthis major. The sequence goes on from OY735208.1 coordinate 13,065,209, forward strand.
AGGCCTTTGCTAACGAGATCGGCGTATCCCCTCTTCACCAACCTCTCCAACGAACCAACAAACACTTCGTCTTCAACCCCGATTCATATTCGTCCGTCGAGATATCAAGAACTTATGTGGGTCTTCTTGGTTATGACCGGAAGCAATGGCCTATATTAGTGCTGACAGATACATTAACTTGGGCGAATTCTTTTCTCCTAGCCAGTAACCGGAAGCCGACAGTGTATTATCTCTCGTCTGCTTGAATTCCTATTGCTTTACCATTTTCTTTCCTTTCTTTCCTTTTTTTCATTCTTTTATTGTCTGTTCTTTTCCTTCTTTTTTTTCTTTTTCGCTCTCCCTTTTCTTCTTTCTCGCTTTCTCTTCGTCTTTCTTTTTACTGTTGCATCATCTAGTCTCCTTACATTGCAATTGATTTACTTAATTCATATCCCTATTTCTTTTTTCTTTCTCTTTATTCTCCCTTTCTTTTCCTTCTCCCAGTCTTCTTTTTTACTCACATTTCTTCCTTTCTTTCTATCTTTCTCAATAATAGTTCCTAGTTTCTAACCAATTTTCTTCTCTGATTTATCTTTTTTTCCTTTCTCTTTCTTTCTCTCCCCTATCATTTTCATTCCTTTTTTTTCGCATCATCCCTTTCTTTTTCTCTTTTTCATTACAATTCTAATAAATTTGCGCTCTTTTTGTCACTTCCTTTTTCTTCCTTTTATTCTTTTCCCGTTCTATTCTTTCTTTCTTACTTCCTTTCTTCTTCTCTTTCTTTTTTCTCTTTTCTTTCTTACTATTACTTCCTCTCTTCCTTCTTTTTCTTCTTCTCTCTTAAACGCCTTTTTACTTTTCTTTTTCATTCATTTCACTGGCTCTCTTTCTTTCCTTTTTACAAACTCCCCTCTCTCTCTCTTTTTCCATTTCTTTAGATGTATTCCCCTACCACTCTTCCCTGTTTCCTTGATTTTATTTCAGATTATATCTCAGATAGTGTTCACCTCTTTCCTCAGTGTTGTCTGATTTCTAATTGAATTAAATAATCAAATCTTTCTCTTTTTCTCACTTTCCCTCTTTCTTCCTCAATTTTTACTCCATGCTTTTCACCGATTTTCTCTCCCTTTTTTCGATTGTTTTTCTCTTTTTTCCATTCTGCATTTCAATGTCTCTCCCTTCTCATTTGCTTTTTCTTTCACCCTTTATCTATTTTTTTCCATTCTTCTCCGTTCTCTTTATTTTCCATTCCTTTTTCCTTCATATTTCTCTTTCTTTTTCTCCCTTTACTTTAGTTTGTTTGCTTGTTTTTATCTATCTTTTTTTCAGTATACCTGTCTTTCTTTATTTCTTGCATCTTGTTTGCCTTTCTTTCCCATCTTCCTTTTCTTTTTCATTTCCCTTTCTTTCATACTCCTTGTCCCTCACTTTCCTTTTCCTTTCCATCTTTCTTTTAAACTACTCTCTCTCTCTCTCTCTCTCTCTCTCTCTCTCTTTGTCCCCATCTCGATCTCTCACTTCCTTCGTTTATCTTGACGTATCCACTCACTTTTCTAATCCCAATTTTCGTGATTGTATCTTAAATTGTCTCCCTACCTTTATTCCCGTGTCGTCTAATTTCTAATTATTAAAATCTCGTCGGTGTAAGGCGAGATCTCGTATTCGTATGGTATCGTCGTCTGAGCCGAAATGATTCTCATATCTGTAGACGACTGTGCACTTCCTTCCTTTCTGCATAAGTTTCCAGATATGTTAGATAAGGTCTTCCCACTTTTATCAGATGAAAGAAACATGAATATGTCTAGCCGCGGTAACCGTAAGTGTAAAATGAAGTGATTACTGGAAGTCCCCGATTAACGTCAAGGATAGGTTTCTGAAAAATTGCTTCAGCTAACATCATTATCATCATTAATCATCGCCTCTCTCTCTCTCTCTCTCTCTCTCTCTCTCTCTCTCTCTCTCTCTCTCTCTCTCTCTCAGGTATTTTGCCTTTTCTGTCTCTTTTTACTTTTATTTCTTATAATTATAGTTCAACACAGGTTTCTTCGATTTTCAAATATTCTGATAGGCTGGCGGGCTATTTATGTATGTATCATGTGAAAATCAGCAGCAGCAGCAACAGCAGGCTTCTTTTAGCATCCGTCATTAGACTTTCTCTATCGTGGGCGTCACGGGGCCAGTACTTTCTGAACTTGTCTAGTCTGTCACACCATCTAATTTTCTGCCGGCCACGGTTTGCATATGATCTGTGGGGGTCAGCATTATTGATCCGTGGTTTGACATCTGTTGTTTGACAATTTTGCTATGATCAGCCTATCACCATTTGACTATGAGAGACCATCAACCAAAACTGTCAACATAATTTATTCATTTTCCAATTATGGATCGCTGGTTGTGTCTGACTGTATTGCGTGTGCACACTGTCTCAATAGAACTGAAGGATTGAACATTTGAATATTCACTCCTTATTATGACTCAAACTCATGTCTTGTTTTTGTTTTTCTCAATAGATTTTTAATGTAAATGCCTACAATGTAAGGTTTTGCTATATTTGCCCCATAATGTGTATCCTACAGCATATACATGTTTTGTTTTTGTTTTTCGTTTTTTGTTTTTTTAATCCAGACTTATTATTGATTGCTTCCCGACAAAAGGTGAGATAAATAACTTGTTCATTGATCACCCTTTGATCAAGGCATGCCCCCTGGAGACGTTGATCATGTGACGGTATCTATTGATACATGGAAGCAAACAGTCATCGAAAAAGTTTTCTTTTGAGAGGTGTAAAAAAGCTCGAAAGATTACTTATATACATTACCGGTTATTTATTTTTTGATTTACGCCATTTCAGATAACAGGGGATCCCTTACAAATTAAAGTCTTGTTAGTAAATCAATAGAAATTGTCATGGTATGAATGTCTTTTGGTGGCTTACAATGTTGGGGATGATCAAGTAAAAGTTTGAACTTTTTCTCTGAACTTAAAAAAAACAAGTGTGAATACAGTCAGAGACAAACTAGCGACAAATTTAGCATAAACCTACATTATAAATTGATTCAACAAAAAAATTTATTTTTGGGAGAAATTTTGGAAAAACAACAGAACGGTATTTCATGACATTAGGGTAAGTAAACGTTCAAAATTCCAGCCCTTTAGCTCTATTGATGCGTCCTGTACGCGTGATACAGATATACATAGCTAGCCAGACTATTTTAAAAACTGAAAAACCTTCGATGACAGTACTGTTTGATGGTTTCTTATAGGTTTTTTTTTAATCGAGTGGTGTAAAATCAACTCTCGAAAAGTCTGAGATATCAGTAATTAAAATTTGAAAAGAGCGTCTGCTGAGGAGCCATGGTTTAGAATCCAGCTCTACCGAATAATACTTGCAGAGAGACGTTGATCTTTCCCAGATATTTACTTCCATGCTGAGTGGTAGAGGTCCTAACGAAATTAAATAATATCAACAGGTGCAGATCCAAGGTTGGGGTCTGGACATACCGTCTCCAGTTCGGTCAAAGCAAAATTGAAATGCCTTTTTGAATTTCTGGAAACTTTTTAAATAGAAACCTGCATAATCCCTTGTACCTGTAAATCAACTTTAAAAACAGAAACATTGAATCCGTATTGTCTAATTAAACACAAGTAGTGAGAGAAAAAAGAATTGAATCCCCCTGCTGATCCGGTCCTGATTTAAATTTGCAATTGAGGCTACTCCAAACCTCAAAGGACAGTAAACATTATGTTCTGTGGTAAATTAAAGTAAACTTACTAAATGTCCACTGAGTGACCATTAGCAGGTTGGTTTTGAAAAACTTCGGTAATGTACTAAGTTTGATCTCCACCAAGAGACTAACTAAAGTGTCACTGTGTCCTCTGAAATCACGCAAAACAGGAGTCAGAGATATCATAAAAATCACAGTAAAGCTCCAGAGGCAATAAGCTGATCACGTTGCAAGAATGTCAGATAACTGATGGACATTACAACTTACAGCATGGATCCCCAGTGATTATATGCAAAGGTCTGACCGACAAAATATGAGATAGTCTGATAGACTAGACAAGTTCAGAGGGTATTGGCTCTGCGACACCCATGATAGAAAGATCTAGCGAATTTTGAAGAAGGTCTGCCTAATGATAGAAGCTCGAAGGCTAATGACAAAGAACAGAGAAAAATATGAAATAACTGAGATTTGAAATACGAATATATCTGAGTATGTTATAATTACTTTTGTCATCAATAATTTATCTGTCAAACTTGTTAAATTATAACACTAGTAGTAACCTCAGCCAGAATGAAAAGCAACAACAAATGTCTAAAGAAATAGGATGGGGAAGAAGTGATGGCGGACAAGACACGATCGATATGCGTTAAGTACGACAAATATATTCAACGTCTTAGTATTTGAAACGATTGTTTCGTTGCAGTTGAACTCCGAAAATATGAAGCCATCATCATTATCATCATTATCAGTCTTTTATCGTCCGTTGTTGGATATAGACCTTCCCCAGAAGTACCGTCGCAGTGAAGGTACATTTGGTCCAGTTCGTCACACCATCTAATTTCCTGCCGGCCACAGTTTTGCATATGATCTCTGGAGATTCACGTTACGAGCCGTGATTCCTGCGGTTGTCTGCCACTCTTTCAAACTGGCCAGTCTATTGCCATTCGAGTTTTGACTCCTGTTTTTTCCCTAATATACTGGGCTCTTTTATGATATATTCATGTGATATTGAGTATGATTTTTTCATTTGCACGTCGCATAGTTCTCGGTTCATTGGCCGGTCTCTTGATTAGGTTTTTTGCGCCGTAGGTGAATACATGGAGGATGCATTGGTTGTGCACTTTTCTCTCCATTGTTAATGGGATCTTCTTGTTTTTGAAGGCTTCCCATCCCAGAGTTATTTTTGCTTGATTTCATCTCCTTTTCGGGATTCCATGGATATTCGTTGCCTTACGTAGATGTACTGATCTACTTTGTCCAACTCTGCGTTTTTGATCTTGATCATTGTTCATTCATTTCCGATACGTTTGCAGTACATGATTTTTGTTTTGCCGAGGTCTATGTGAAGGCCAACCTTCTTACTTTTTCGTTCAGTTCATTTAGCATTAGTTGGACGTCAATAGGTTCTCTGCAAAAAAGGATGATATAGTTTGCAAATCTGAGGTTACTCATGAATTCGCCGTCTTTTCTAATCTTTTTGTTTTCGAAGTTTAGGTTTCTGAAGATCATATCAAGGCAAACTGTAAAAGGTTTGGGTGAGCTGGTATCACCGCTTTTTCGAGATCAGTCTTAGCCTTTATGCACCTGATAAAAGAGCTGCTGTGGCTGTATATATGATGCAATACTCCGACATATACGGGGTCTACACCTTATAGGGTTATAGTTTAAATGAGATTCGAAATTTCAACTGGATCGAAAGCTTTCTTGGAGTGGCATTGTATATTCTGCTGTTCTTTTCTTTTAGCTGATTCATCAAATGGAGATGATCTATGGTTGAGTAGCCCCTTCCACAACTAGCTTGTCCTCGTCTTAGTGATTCAGATAATGATAACATTGATGAAAAGTTTGTAGATGCAGTTAAGTAGACTTATTAGTAGGTGAGGTCTTTCGGGTTTTCTCTTTTCTGTAACAATATCATGATCACAGTCTTCAAATCCGCTGGGACTTTTCTTTTCTCTTGTAAAGTTAAATAAAATGGCTAATTTCCTAGTGATGACTTTGCCACCTGTTTTGATTTGGTCGATGGCGATGTTATCTGGTCCAGGGCGCCTTTCCTTTTTCGTTCGTCTGATGTCCTGTCTTATTTCCAGTGGTGTAACTTCTTGGAAATCCTTGAACTGATTGCTCTTCTTTCACATCCTGTTCTTTATTTTATGTTTCTTGTTTGGAGGACTGAAGTTTTTTTGTGAAATTCTTGGGCACCTTCGACAATCCAGTCCTTTTCTGTTGCTAGGTTTGTATTTTCTTCGATTACTCCAGTCATTGGTTTCTGCTCCGTGTTGTGAGTTTTGTTTATAGCTTTGAAGCCCCGACCCCTTTTCGAGGATATTTTCGGCGATTGCAGTCGTGTATCTCCTACTGTCTTCACTTCGTTTTGTTTGGATGGTTTTATTTAGTTGGTTGGCTCCAATTCTCTATTGTTATTGTCAGTAGTTTGAGCTCCTGCATTCTTCCATGATGTTTTTTGTTCTATCTGAGATTGTACTGATGGTATGCTCTTTGGTTTAAACATAGAGGCAATTTCAATTAAAGATGGATGTTAATTTGTTGTTGAATTTGTTGATGTTGTTGATGGTGTCGTTCTCTTCTGGTTTATTAAGAAGTTCATATCTGCTTTTCAATTCAACTTTGAAGGATCGAGTGAACTCTTTCGGTACGTTTAGTGCTTGCAGCTTGGTGTGGAGCATTTTCCTACACTCTCTGTTGATGTCAATTTGAATTCTATGGTTGCTTCCTATTTGACTTGATTTAGGACCCGGACATATTTGACGGTGACGTTTTTGTCCGCTAGGATGTAGTCTATTTCATTCTTGGTTCCATAGTTGAGGCTTCCCAAGGTTCGCACAAAGTATGTAGTGATCTTCTTTTTAGTTTCATGAAATGTATGCCCCGACCCGTAGATAAAATAAATCACTTATTCTATGTTAGTAAGTCAAGAGTTTGTCGCTTGAAATTAAACTTTGTTCGAATTTGCAGCATTTTGAAGGCCCTTGCAAAAGAGATGGGGTTAGCAAACCCATTACACGTGATCAATAAATGTTACTACTTGTCTTTTTGTGTCAACAAAAAATACAAAAATACCTATTTGGTACACACTTACATTATAAATTGAACTGTATCTTTAAAAACCTTCTATGTAGAGGGCAGTTTGATAGACTAAAAAAAAACTTTTTTTTAATGTAGACATAATAAGGGGTTAACGTTTAGATCTCTAGTCCTGTACAAGGTCTATTGGTGCGGAAACTGAAGATTGTGAAACGTGTTTATGAGAGAATTATGCTCATCATTGCATAGAGAGATCACAAGACAGCACAGATTATTAGAGGATATCATAGACTCAATTTGAAATCTCAAATGACATCGGGCTGGACATGTCACAAGAAAGTCAGACAATTGGTGGACATCATGACTCACGACGTGGATCTCCAGAGTTCATATGCGGAACTTGGGCTGCCGGAAAAATGGCATGACGTACAAGACAAGTTTAAGGAGTAGTGGCTCTGCGATACCCATGAGAGAGAAATCTGACGAATCCTGGAGAAAGTCCAACGACAGACGTTAAAAAGATGTGACCAATGATGATGATGATATATGCATGACATACACATACACATATAGATAGCAAACCAGAGAGAAAGTGAGAGAGAGGGGGTGGGGGGAACAGTAGGTTATTGAGAAAAGAAGGGATGGTTGGAAGGAAGAGAGAGAAGAAGAAGAAGTGATAAGAAAGTTGGAAAGAGAGGAAGTTAGTCAAGAACAGAGATCGATTTAGCGGGGGGGGAGTTAACGAGGAACAGGCGGTGGTTGAAAGAGGGAGAGGGAGCGGAGAAAACATAAGGATTTGTTGAATTAGAAAGAGGGGTAAAGAAAGAGAGTCAGTAAAGAACAGAGAGCGATGAAAGAAAGAGAGAAAGAAGGGAGTGGTTGAATTAAATAGAGATAGGAAGAAAAAGAGTCAGTAAAGAACAGGAAGGAAAGAGAGAGAGTTGGCGGAGAAGAATGTTTGTAAAGGACAGAGAGCAGTTGAATTAAAGGGAGGGGGTTATAAAGAGTGTCAGAAAAAGAACTGAGAACAAATGAAAGAAAGAGAGAGAGAGTGGATGGAGAATGAAAGTTAGTGAAGAACAGAGAGCGATTGAATAAGAGACAAAAGGAGTAAAGAAAGTCAGTGTAGACTAGAAAGTGCTTGGAGGCGAGAGAAAGAGGGGGAGTGGGTGGAGAAAGAAAGTTAGCGAAGAACGGAGATCGATCGAATTAGGGACAGAGAGGGAGAAAGAAAGTCAGTAAAGAACAAAGAGTGGTTGAATGAGAGAAATCAAGGGAGAAAGAGAGTGGGCGGGAAAAAAAAGTTTGTAGAAAACAAAGAGCAGTTAAATCTGATAGAGAGAGAGGGGGACAAAGAGAGCCGGTAAAAAAAACAGAGAGCAGTTCAAAGAGAAAGAGAGGGAAATTGGCGGAGAAACGAAGTTAGTAAAGAGGAGACAGCGACCAAATTAGAGAGAGGGGAAGAACGAGAGTCAATAAAGAACAGAGAGTGATTGAAAGAGAGAGTTGGGGAAGAGCGAAGAGAGAGCGTTAGTAAAGAACGGTGATTGAATAAGAGAAAGAGGGGAGATAGAGAGTTAGTAAAGAACAGAAAGTAGTTGAAGGACAGGGAGGGGTTGCAAGAAGAAAGTTAGTGAAGTATAGAGAGCGGCTGAATCAGAGAGAGTAAGAGGTTAGGGAGAAAGTTAGTAAAGAACAGGGAGCGGTTGAATGAGAGACATAAAGGTGAGTCAGAGAGAAAGAGTGTATACTTTTGCACCAGAGAGGCAATGCGTTGAAAGATTAAGATGAACGCTTTTTATGGCTTTTCCTAAGTCGAAGTGAAAATTAATTAGATTGCTTATAAAAGTTACCTGAAGCTTGACGACCGCTAGACAGATAAATAAGACATTCGTCAGTAGTGATTGGTGCTAAAAGCAATAAATAGATTGATAAATGTTTTATACACTAATGTATAAATAACTGTAGATACGGATTATTACTCTCTGGGTGTGCCAACCTGACCGTAGAGGACGCGTCCGGAGACCGCAAGGACCGAGGTTATACTAGCGAAAAATACCACCACCATCATCATCCACAATGAAGCCGGATAAACGCTTTTATCATCTCCATCCATGACGACGGTAATTGTTCTGTCCTTTGTCATGTGTTACTGGCAGACCTCACTATCCTACCCCTTTATTTCTAATCTTTCCTGCTATATTTCTTGCAGTGTTCACTGTTATACGGACACTGATCTTTTTGCTTCAACTGCTGTTATCAATTTTTGCTAGATATCCAGCCTATCTCTACTTGTGTCACTTAGTTATTTGAATTATATCCTTCACCTTAGTCCACTTTCAGATCCACGTTGATATTTTTCCATCTCTCAGAGTTATCTCCCTTTGCTTTCTGATCAATTATAAGTTGATCCTCAGTTTTGTTGGTGTCTATGTCTTGCATCCGTACATCATATAGCTATTTGAGACTGGTGACAATATCAGAACTAATCTGATGATGAGTCAAACAAGTCCGAGTTCTGGTCTCGACTTATCAACTTTTTTGTCTCTTTTTGAAGAATTAATTTATTTTGTTATTCAAAGAAGAGTTACCTCAAAATTGCTGGTTCTCTCTCCGAGGATCTTCGTAAAGAGGATTCCTTAATCAAAACTGCTACAAACAATAATCTCCACATTTTTTTTTTACCAGTAATTTACTTCTTAAACTTTCCTGTTTTGCTGATGTACAACTAACCGTAGCTACATAATCCAGTTTCCAGTCTCATCTATGGTCTCGAGGAAATGGGTAACTCAACGGAGGGAATGGCACGAAAACTGAAAAAAAAGAGTAACTAGTCTGGTTAGTCACTGAATAGAAACCGTCTGGTGACCAACGTCCTTTGGCAGCAGACATTGTTAGGGGTGATCAATTCAAAAATTGGAAAAAGGGTTATCAATGAAAAAGTTATTTCTTTCACCATCTGTTGGACAGTGATCACTTGAAAAAAAGTCTGAACTTTCAAAAAGCAGGCGTGAATACTGCCGTATACAAAATGAAGGGGTTAATTTAGTATGATTTCACATTCCAATTTGAGCCCTCCAACGAAAGAGGAATTATTCCAGAGGGGATTTTCAAAAATAGGAATTAATGTCTTTCCAAACACAAAGGTCAACCGAAATCGGGGGTGACCTGAAGGCCCCTCTTTTGTTCGTTAATATTCTTTTGCATAGGGTACAACTCCAATCTGATCACATAGCTTGGAGTGTACTCAGCTGCAAAGTCTACAGAAAAATTTGAAATTTTAATGAAGAGTTTTCCACACTCCTCGCAGGAATCGCACCCGGAAACTTCTTTGTGCACGTTAGGCAGTTTTGCTAACAGTTGCATCATAATAATAAGTGATGGTTTTCACGGGGGATCAAGTGATAGCAAGTCACGTTGATCATCCTGAGTATTATTGATTCATTTTAAGAGTACTGGTGTCTAGATGGTTCGGTTTTTCAGAGGTTTCATAGTAAATTGAATATCTAAATAGGAGAAGGACAAAGCCAAAAAAAGGCAACAAAAAAGAACCGAAAAGAATAACAGCCGTGAATAGAAACAACAATAAACTTAAGAAGTCCAAAATTTTCAAAAGAAATCAATCTTTCACCAAAAAAATTCAAGCCAAAAGCAAAAAGAATAAATATCACATAAATAGCTTAGAAAATTATGAAAAAATGTTGTTTCGGGGTTTCCGTCTCTTTGAAAGCATAGACACTAACAAAAGCATTACATATATATAATTGAATACATGAGCAAATATACTGTGGTGTTTAGGTAGATCTTCCTTATTTCCTGTACAACATACCTTGTTTTACTTTAAGATCTGACAAAAAGTCTCTCGTAGCCTGATAATGAGAGCAGACATCAGACACCTGGGAATGCATTGAACTTCTCTTTATAGTGCAACGGTGAGGTACAGATAGCTGATGATAAGCTAGTGAGAGATATCGAGAAAAAGATATTTTCATTATTGCACGTATTTTTGTCAGAGTTTTGATTAGTTCTTTCATCTTTTCTATCATATCTGTTATCTTCTCTTGTGGGATACCCAGATAGCTGTATTGGAAACATGAAACGAATTTTCTTTAGTAGGTTTTTCTTGAGACAGGGAATGATATGTGTATATATATATATATATATATATATATATATATATATATATATGTATGTGTGTGTGTGTGTGTGTGTGTGTGTGTGTGTATGATATCGCCCATAAATGAGTACATCCCGAACATTTTTTTATAGGAAGTTAATTTTCTTTTAAACCAAACATTGCAAAATCTTATCATTTCGAGTGGAACCCAATATAACCAAAACAGATAGTATCAAGTTTTATTGATGACCGAATTCCACAGTACTGAGACTCTGTTTACAAAATCAGGAATACTTTGCCGTTCAAAAATGCGTACATTCAACGAAAGTTTATTTCATTCTGCATTTTAAACCATCGTTGATTATTTTTACGTATTCAGAATTCGAATGATATAAATATAGATAAATTTGCAATGTTAAAAATAGTTATTATACAGTCATATATTTCAGAGTACAATGGTTTAGTTCACTAATGGCTTCACATCGGAGATAACTATTTTTTGATTCAGAGGATGGTACTATCTTTATTCACGAAGAGAACAATGGCTACAAAGAATACTTACACGGCTGAAGTTAAGCAAAAACCCTGTTACTGAAATTGTGAAAAATCAGGAGAAAGGTTGAAATGCCAGTGGGGTACAAAAGTGACAATGCAAGCTTACATCAAGATTTATTCGTTTTATCAGGATACTTTTTATGAAGTCCAGAGAATATCGGCTGTGGACGACGTTCTTATGGTCTGAGAAGTGTTTGCCGTGAATGTTTTTACTATAACAATCAAACCTTCCATGAAGGAGACCGGCCCACATCGCCGTTAATTGTTTTTGAAACTCATACAAAAATTTACACACAAACTCGTGTAAAGTTTGCTTTGGAGAATAAGAATAAAGATTTAACATTTTGGGACGTTGTACTCTGAATCGATGGAAAAAATCAATTTTGGTCTAAGGGCATCCAGTGGATCTGACGGCGTCGTGGTGTAGCGAACGAGGAAAAGTGATCGGTATCCGGTGTTTAGCATGGTGATAAAAACACCAGGGTCTAGGCTTTTATGAACGTTAATGGTACTGGCAAGCTGCATACATCGATGGGACCATGAATGCTGAAAGTTACATCAATATATTGGAAGAAAAATGCTTTAATGAATGCTTTAGAAGAAGAGCTGCGTTTCAGCAGTACAATGACTCAAAACATCCTGCTGTAACTAAAAAAGGTTTCTGGAGAAGTGAAAAATAAAATGGTTTGATTGAGCCAGAAAGTCGTCGGATTTGAATCAAACTGAACACTTGTGAATTGTACAGGGGAAAAAAGGCGACCAACCATCAAGACTGATTAAAAAAGAATGTTTACTGTCACAGTGATAAAACGTTCTAGTGACTGCTCAAATCTAATGAAGTCAATGTCATCAAGTAAACAAGCTGTAATAGAAAATAAAGGGCTGTCACACAAAATATTAACTTTAGATATTTTTTTTTTTGTAGAGCTGTTTTCCTTTTGTTTATGGCAACATAGTTATATCATTGACTGACTGCCCGAGGAATTTTGAAAGAGTCAATAATCGGTCTGGCGACGATTCTCACGGATCACAAGCTACAGTTTCCCAATATAATCGTCATCTGTTAACTTGGTAATTGAAAAAACGTATTTATAATTCACGTGTAACAGATATACTAACAAACATGGCGTGATACGGCATTTTTTACACCAAATGTCAAAGTCACTGCCACGCACCATGACAGAAGGGAGTATTTAAAAAAGTCTGACCAGTGTGTTGTTTTAAAGGATCCTTTTTTAACTGCTGTCATATATACACATATCTGTTTATCTATATCTACCTCATTGTCTTTCCCTCTCTCCCCCTCACTCTCTCTCTCTCTCTCTCTCTTTCTCTCTGTAATATATTTTCAAATCACTATCACCATCAGTAAACCTTTTAAACCATGACCCTGTATTGAATCAGGACACACTCAACTTATTGCCTGTGTAGCATCAATACTCATTGGATAGAAAGCAATGGCGGCTGTTTTGCTCTCTTAGATATCTACTTTCTATCTGGTTGAAATTTACGATATACTATGAACAACACGTTGCCGAATTGGAAAGATGAAGAACTAAATCTGGACAACGTTTCGTACTATTTAACCTCGGCCTTCCCATGGTTGGTTAGCTTATAAATTTAAAGCAGTAAAATACATGATTACCATCCGAACTCTCAAATAGTCAGTATTTTTTAAATTTGAGTTAAAAATGGAGAGCGTTCGATATCACTGTGAGTTAGTTTCATGCATGTGCAATCATCAGAGGATATATATATGTATATATATATATATATATATATATATATATATGAAACAAAACGAGTGTGCCCTTACCATCGAGCAGTACGTCCACGAGTCAGCAACTGATTGTAAGCTGATGGTTTCTGTTTGTTAATGTTAGGTTTTAATGAGGAAATGGGTTCGTTCAAGTTTTTATGATTAGAGAAGGAATAAAAGATTTAAATGAATGCCAGATATTTTATGATCTGGTGGCTACAAAAGGGGAGACGATAAGGATTTGAATAGAGAGGTAACAAAGGGAAGAAGTCGAAAATAGAATGACGGCTTATGGCTTGAACAAATGGCCTCAAGAATAAAACAACAGAAAGCACAGACAGACATCCAATCGAACAAAGAAAGCAAGAAAGTGAATCACAGAAGCAATGCTGCCAATTTAGAGCTATTCGCAGAACATTCAACAGTTATCGCTATGTGTAGCCATTTTAAGCACTTTTTCACCAGTTCCAGCTAATTTCTTAGCTATTTTTTGTCATTTTTAGATTTCTTTAAAGAGAGTATCAGTGTGTTTTGTGAGTTTTGAAGTCGATTTAGCACGAAGAGAATTGAGCTGGCAACACTAAACAGGGTGGGGACAAATGGAAGAAATGGAGAAAAAAAACAGGAGACGGAAATCCGGGTGTCCATACTGGGAAATTGCCCAAGCTTTGATAAGCCTAGCTGCGGCAGGGTCAAACTCTGAAGATGATTACTGCAGGTTATGTATTGTATATATATGAATTCATAGATATGTAAAACTTGTCAGTTTGGTCCAGTTGGAACATACCCCCATCCCATCCTGGGCACATAGCTCCCTGGAAACCCTTTGGCACATAGGTTTCCAGGCACATAGTCTCTTAAACATCTCTGAAACTCCTTGAGCACATTACCCCATTGAGCTGCCTGGGTGCATAACCTCCGGAAACCCCCTCAACACATGATCCCTTGCTCGTGATTCCAAATCATGGTAGGGAAATGTTAATTTTGTACATCGGTCTGGTTCGATATAACGGGACACACAAGCAGTGAATAGTTTACTGCGCTGAAATAGGTGAGGATTGTCGTTGTTGCTGTTACAGTGGGAAGGCAAAGACGACTCAAACCTTAGACTTGGACCAGATTATGGCAAGAACTAAGATGTTTTGAGTGACGAGAAATAAAAGGTCGAAGCAGAAACATCAAGCAAAAAACAGGTTATTCGTTCCTGACAATCAATCAGCAGGGGACCTTACTGAGCGTACATGAAGAGACATTATCTCATTGGGTTATTCAGTCTGCACTAAGACTCCATTCAGTGAGCTTAAATAATGTATAACCACTGTAGAGCTCAGTCGGTGGAGGAGCCGCCTACTGATCCTTCAGTGGTGATTTCAAATAATGGCAGGACAATGTTTTTTGTTTTTTTTCTGTATCAGTTTGGTTTAACGAAACGGGACAGACAAAAAGTGGAGAGTTGAATTAGGTGAGGATTGTTCTTGTTCAGACAAAATCAACACCAGACTTGGACTAGTGTTTGACAACAGAAGGTGAGGTCAGAGACTTGTAAAGATTGTAAAATTCAAATGATGAGACGTAGTGTTCTTCCCAGGAACAAACGGTAGTGATGAGCTCATCGGAATATAGAGTTGGTGTTGGTTACATAGAGTGCATTTTAATATCTCCAATCTGTAGCTCTGTAGTCTGGCTACTCCTATAGTCCGGCATGTTTAAGCCGACAACCACTTCTGTTTATGAATCGGACAATACAGTTCTTCGATTTGGTCCCAAACCACAGTTGGAACCGTAAATTAGCGTTCAACAAGACGATTCCTTAAACCAAATGGGTAAAAACCTAACTGCAATTTGAGAACAGCACTGAATTCGACATTATTACAAAATAATTCATATAACATACTTCATATTGAAATATATCCTTATATTTTCTAAAAAAAACTCTCTAAATCGATCTCTAGCTAAAATCTATTACGTGGTTGTTTGAAAAATTAATTCAATTAAAGATAAAAATTTATTCCTTTTTTTTCTATGATTTTTATCGTCCAGTAATGATCAGATCCTAATGTTGCCTGTATATTTAGTTTGTTTTTTTGGAAGGGGATCAAATGGGGTATTTGCTTCCCTCTGCATCAGGCTTTCTCATCAGAGGCCAGTAAGGGTTGAAAGTTGGAATTTCATAGTCAATAAAGGATTATTGTACGGTACAATTGTCTCGTAAAGAAAGATTGCATAATTATTCACTGGTGAACCTTGATTGCGTAACACCAGAGTCAAGTGCATCGTTTGGTATCCGATTATATAGTGGATTGCATCCGCTTACACGACGAATGGTAGCCAGTGTAGCACCTTTCCCATTATGGGAATCCCTATTTTGTAAAAGGATTATCACTAATACATGTATATAAATATATACATAAGTATATATATTGAATGCATTTTTTGCATACCATCGAAAATATATGTTTTTGTTCCCCTCTTTAAAATGTAGCATTGGATAATCATTGTTGTCTTGGATTCTGAAATGAAGTAATTTCATGGAGGGGTTACTCTGCTGCGAGTGACTGACAACTTAGAAGATAAGGCGTTTTTTCCAATGGGATAGACGTACGGACAAAGAAGAAAAATGACAGATGATCTAAATAATAGATCGAATAGAAGCAAAAAACAATAATTGAAAAAAGAAAACATACAAGTTACATGAACGACGTATTTTGGTAGTGTGTCATGTTGGGGATGATCAGCCAAAAATTCGGAACAAGAACCGAGTAAGAAATAAGTTACTCCACTTGCCATTTGTTTGATCATTCAAAGGTTTGAATTTGAAAAAAAAAAAAAAAAAAGACAAGTGGGTACAAACTAGTATAGACTTTAGTAAAGACCTTCATTGACCCCATTCCTTAAAAACCCTATTATGAGGGATTTTCAAAAAAAAGAAAAGCAATTTTTTTTTCTAGACATAATAATAGGTTCAGTCCTCTGCATACGGCCAGAACACGTAATACACTCATAGCTGCGCTAACAGGACCAACTTGAGAACTGAGGTTTTGGTGACAGTTTATATCGATAAAGTTTACAGAAAACATTAGGAAAAAGCTGTTCACCAAACAACAATGGGCAGCAAGCTAGTCAAACAAACCATTATTACAGTAATCAATTCTATCCAACTCGTGCAAGATGAAGTAAAGAGGAGCAGTTCCTAGTGAGCTAATTTTACAAACCATTATTGCAGCAAAAATCTTTCTTCGATAGATTACCCACACTTTTGGCTTTGTCTGTGTGAAAAAAAACGAGTAATTATACTATGTACAAGTAAAAGTAGCCGTGATTGAATAAATATTGTGATGCACAAAAAAATAAACAAATGGTGTCGTCGTTTGGTTTGATAGGACTTCTAGGTACATTTCACAAGTATTTCTCCAATTGGGTACCAGTATGGAAATTTTGATTGGGCCTCCACCATCAGCAATCAATATAGAGCTGCCCATGGGACAAAGCATGGAGAACTCAGGTGAATGCCAGCGACTATGATAGATTGTCCTTGTACTTAATTGAAATTTCCAGAAATGAACTCGATAACCTCTAGTGATATCTTGCATTAACCTAAGATCGCCTCTAAATTTCACAGGGTAAAGGTATACCCCTATGTGGAATTTCTGCATCCTAGGCGCAATTTGGTGACCAAGAAAATCGCTACAGATGACCTGAAATTACATATGGTGACCTCTAATGACCCTGTTGTCTGGTTCACATTTCTTAATTCTTTGGTGACCGTGAAAAGACCTACCTCTATGCCTAATTCCGGTTTCATGTGCTAGACTGTGATTAAAAATATGGAAAATCAAGTAAATTTACAAGATATGACCTCAAATTCCAGTCACGAGTTTGAAACTTTGAATATAGTAGAAATACCAAAATTGACTTCTGATTAACTTGAATAACCAAGGACAACCTCGCTTAGCCTGTTACCCTCAATGCACGAAGACTTACCCACGTGCTCATGAAAATTGTGGCCTCTTGATTCTGGAAACTGACAGGAAATGGCCAGAACTGACCGCCAGTGGCCTTAGATAACCTCAGAGGTCTACATGCATAGCATTTAACCTTTGCCACGGGAAAATTTACCGCCATTCCGAATTTCAGTTACATTAAGGCTAAATTGTGGTCCCAAACTTCGAAAATTTGACCAAAAATGACCTCTGGTTACTTTGAATGGCCACAGATATCAACGTCACATGAATTGCAATCTTCGTCACGAGAAGATGTGTCCACGGGCTAAATTTCAGCATCATTGATACGAAATGTGGCCTAAACTCTCAGACATTGCTTGAAATTACCAAAAAATGACATCTGATGATCTTCAATGACCTTATATAGACTATGTTTTAAGTTGACCATTCTTCAGTGTACATGCAGAATATTAGATCAATAGGCTCTGTAGTTTACGCAGAGAAGAGGTACAAATAAGCAAACAAAACATGAGTATTGATACAATACAAAAGATGCAGTAATAATCTCAAGTCGGAATAGGAGTAGTAGTGGAGTTTAACACTGCAACAGCCGAGTTTTTTGGTTTGGTCGGTCCGATCCACACTGCGATTCATAGCAAGGTATAGATGTATGATATTAATGCAAACTTACAGGCAAGTTTTCCATAAAAAGCTTATTTAAACGATGTGTGTATGTTCGTACATATGAATACCAATGAATAGATCTAAGAGTGTCTATTTGTGTTTGTATGCGTTGATTTACAAATTTGTGAGTGCGTGTTGGGAATCTGAATAATTTCCATAAAAAAAATTGCTAGCTTTTACAACATAACTACACCAGGCAGAATGCTTCAGAACCCACTTTTGAATTGATATTTTACCTTTCAGTGTGTAATATTTTTTTTTATCATTTCTTGCATTGGGAAGTATTTCTTCTTCTTCTTCTTCTTCTTCTTCTTCTTCTTCTTCTTCTTCTTCTTCTTCTTCTTCTTCTTCTTCTTCTTCTTCTTCTTTTCAATCCATGATCTCATCTTTTTTATCCTTTTCTTTCCGTTTTTCTTTGCTGTTCTTTTCTGTTCCATTTTCTTTTTTTTTTCTTTCCCTCTTTTTCTTTTAATCCCATTTCTTTTTTTCTTTTTCTCCTAGCTACTCATTTTTTTTTCTTTTGCAATTAAAAGGGATTTTCAAATATTTTCTAACTATGAATTGGGAATTGCTGGACTAGAATGAAGATTGCAGGATGACACTATAAAAGAGATCTTTGTTTTTAACTCAACAAAAATGGCCAACACCATGTGACATTTCACTGAAAGATTTCAAAGAACTTCGAAAAGCTTCTGAGAATCGTGTGTGGGTCGGCAAAATGTTTAAATACTGGAATAGAAAGGGTCAGTTTTTTTCTTTTTCGGCTTCGAGGCGTCAATACGTTATGTGAAAAGATGGGATTTTTTCTTGTTTTTTTTTTCTATCTATTTCTTCCTTTTTTTTAAAATACGATTTCAGAATTATATTTTACTTTATTAATTTTTGAATTTTTCTGTCCTGAATAATTATTCAAAGAATTCATTCAGCTGCCATATTGTTTTATATTTTTGTTTCATTATATGATTTAGTGTGTTTCCGGTTTAGATATTTTTTTAAGATGATGAAAATTATCTCTTTTTTTTGTTTTTAATTTCGTGTGATACCTTTATCTGAATGATACTAATTTGTTTATTTTATGTAACGTGCCTATTTTTTTTTTTCATCTTATGATGTTGGCTTTTCTTTTCTTTCATACGGAAGCAAATATTTGATTTCATTGGTTCCAAAAGGGCACGTGATCAAGTTTTACCAATAAATTTGATTTTCGCATCAAGTGAGATCAAGGGCACAGTTGACGCAGGAGAGAAATTCGGGCGTCAAATATGGAAGCAAAGAAGGAAAAACAACAAAGAATGTGAAACGGTAACTGAACAGAGGGAAAAGATGAAGAAAAGACGGATGCCAATGAAAGAAAAATCTTTCATGTCTTCCATTTTTCTTTGTTCAGGAAAAGGGAGGTTATAAAAAAAAGATACATGGTCGCAATTGAATCATAGGGGGGGAGATGTAAAGGATGAAAGAAGTGAAATGGGCCTCTTTACACGGAGTTGAGATGAAATGCTGAATCGATTCCATGAAAGAGGTTCTGAGAGCTTTTTGTGGAAATCCTTTTAAAAGGTTAAAAGCTAAAAGTGTGAGTGTGTGTGTGTGTGTGTAAGTGGGTTGGGGGGAATTGAAGATAATAAACAATGCCGAAAATGGGATAAGATTTATGAAAGGAGATGAAAGAAAAGGACGGGAAAGAAGGGAGTAGAGACCGAAAAGGTGAAGATGAAATTGGGGTGATAAGAAGAAGAGAAGGATTGAGGATAGATAGATAGATAGATAGATAGATAGATAGATAGATAGATAGATAGATAGATAGATAGATAGATAGATAGATAGATGAACAGATAGAGAGAATAGCCTAAGATAAATAGACAGATATGAATAGATTTAGATAAATAGATATAGAGAGACGGATAGATACATTGATCAATATGAAGAGATCGATATATATATATGTGTGTGCATGTGTGATAGATAAATATGAATAGACTGAGATAGGTAGATAAGAAAGAACTTAGATACATATATATATCGACAGATGGATGCTTTGGATAGATACATGGAAGGAGAAACTGATATAAATAAATAAGAAATTTTGATGAAAATACACACATTTGCGTGTGTATGTGTGTGTATGTACGTGCGTGCGTGTGTGTGTGTTTGTAAGTGTGTTAGTATACAATATCACCCCTGAAAGTATCTATCCATCTATCATTAATGGAAAAGTCTCCAAAGGACGATGCTGCCTTAGTCCTCTTCGAAATATTTCCCCCGGGACTTTAGACACTTCTCTTTTTGGATCACCATCGGCAAAGCAGAAGTTGCTGGGCCTAAATTTGAACGGGGCGATTCTGACAGACCTGAGTGATGAGGTGTGTAGCTAAAGAAAAACTTGCATGAGACATGGAGAATGACTCACTCGGTCATCGTGAATGCAATGTGATGTTTGCACAGTACACAAGGTCACTCAAAGGCGTAAATCCACCTGGGGATATCTGTTCATGCATGCGCTGCAATGTCCCATCTAATTGGTAATCAAATTGCAATCCAGTGCAAACAGTTGGTGAGATATTCAAAATGGCTGGATACTTTCTGGAAAGACCCTGTGACAGTAAGGAAACCCATATAACAAATAGAAGAATCTTAAATGCTTTTTTCTCTAAAGGCAGGCGAGCTATTTTGAGGCAATAGAATCTTATTACATTAGCTTTTTTTTTTTGTTTTATTCAATTATATTCGAATTTGTGAATCCAATGCTGACAACGATTAGATTTTTTATTTGTTTTTTTGTTTTAAAATCCGGTGTTGCCAATCGAAATGTTTTTAATGATTTTCCAAAATTGAAAGTGACTCCCAGAATTGAAATATCACATCTTAATTGACAGCCATGCCTGTACCATCCTAAGCTCTCTGTAAATGTCAACAATATCGATGCGAATCCCAAGATACGTAGTCAGTACTTTAGGTATAAGAAGACAAGGACGACATCTAAAAAGAAGATTTAATACGAAAGTCGTGTTAAAGAAACAACATTTATCGCTTACACGAGTTTATGTCGGAAAGCCCGATTTCTTTTCAGGGGTGAGATTATTGAAATATGCTTACCACACATACACACCTAATAATGGCTGAAAATGTTTGAACAGAAAAAAATAATCATGACAGGTCTGGTAGTCCATCAATAAATACTGTCACTTGACTTACGTCTCTTGGTAGCATGCCGTAATGGGAGTAATCAATTAAAAAAGTGGGCAAAGGTTTGATCAATGAAAGTTACGTCTCTTCCATTTTGTTGAACAAGGAAAAATTTGGAAGAAGAAGAAGGAAAAGAAGTAAAAGAAGAAGAAGAAGAGGAGAAAGAAGAAGGAAAAGAAGAAGAAGAAGAGGAGGAGGAGGAAGAAGGGAAAGAAGAAGAAGAATATGGAGAGGTGAAAAAGTTATGTCAGCAAAAGAATAATTGTCTGAGGAGGTAAAGTAGTTGAAGAAGAAAAAAATCAGAGGAAGGAATGTATGAATGAAAGGAGAGAAGAAAAATATTGAAAAAAACATGGTCGAAGAAAAGATGATGGAGGGAGCATTTAGCTTGAGATAGAATAAGGAAAACATTTTTAAAAATACACGACAAGAAAGAAATCGTGAGTAACGATAGATATTCAAATAAAATAACAACGAAGCACCCAGCAAGAGCATATCTCTCGTGTTGTTAATACGGTCTGAAGGAGTGTACAAAATTCCATTGAAATTTATTTAAGAATTTTTGGATGTTGTATAGAAAGAGAACTTTCAGGTATATTTTGTGGAGTGAACAAATGATTTTTTTTAGGGAAGGTATCTGTAGATGGATCAACTTCAAAATTCAATGACATCTTTCATACGTTGCCAATGGTTTTACTGATTTCCATTGAAATTCATTGATAACTTTCAAAGGTATCAGATACATTGCTATATAACTTTTGGAGATACTGTATGGTGCAGACGATAGCTAAGGTGTAAGGGGGATAACTATGCATGGATGCTCTCCAAAATCCAATCACTTTTTTTGTATCACAATGCCCCCTCTTTCATGAGATTTCATTGAAATTCATTGATAACTTTTGGATGTATCGTGTGGACAGACAAAAAAAGGCCAACTGTGAGACAGGAGAGAAGATGCTGAGTGATATATATATTCCACTGAAACTTTGTTGGCAGAGGTGAAAAAATGTGATTCAAAGCAAAAAGAATCCGGAGTGAATTGATCAGAGAACTACATATAAACAGACAAAGATTTGTAATATATTAAGAGAATTCGGTGATAGAAAGGAGAAATAATAAAGTCGAATCTCGGAGTTTGACTGTAAAACATGTAGAAAGAAATGAAGAAAGTTTTTTTAAAAAGTTCTGATATATTACGAAATCAAAGAGGAAATAAAGAAAGATGAAGAGATAACAGACTATTAGATAAATCCTTTGAATGAATATGCAAAGCAAAAAAGAAACATAAATTACATAAAAACGAGAAAACTTCAACAAAAGATAAAAGGAAAGGCTTCGGGTCGAAGGTCTGGTTAGAGACAATAGAAACAGTCACGTGATCAACCAACACCTTTTGGCAGCATGCAGTGTTGGGGTGATCAATTGAAAAAATGGAAAAAGTGATTGTTTAATCAGTTACTTCTCTCACATTTTTTTAGGCCAAGATCATTGAGAAGAGTTTTCGAAACCAGGCAGGGATGCAACCCAAGGTACAATTTAGCATAAACTTACATAACAAATTAAACACGCCACCTGAAACCTATTGGGGTGATTATCAGATTCAAAAAATGTTTTTTCTTGGCATGATGAGGGGTAAATGTTGAAAGTATCAACCCTCTAGCTCCGTTGGTGCAGCTTTCACGCATATTCATACAGAACAAGCACACGAGAGAGCTGAACTAATGTAGAAACTGAAGAAACCCGTGCTCACAGTTAGTTGACGGTCTCCAAAGGAGTAAAAATGGAAATGCTTCAAAAGTATAATGAAAGTAAAATGACTGAAAAATAAAGGAAGGAACCTAAAAAATGTGAGAATAAAGAAAGAACGAGATGAATGAATGAATGAATGCGTAAAATAATGAAAAGATAAAAAAAAGGAGGGGAAAAGAAAGAAATCGGACGACTAAAAAGTGTTCAAAAAAAGAAAGGAGGAAAAAAGAAAGAACACAGAATAACAAGGGAAAAGAAGAAGGGTCATGGAAGCTTTAAGAAAGAAAAAAAGAAAGGAAGGGAATAAAAAAGAAAGAAAGAAAGAAAGAAAGAAAAGAAAGAAAGAAAGAAAGAAAGAAAGAAAGAATGAAAGAAAGAGAAGGAAGAAAAGATGGCAGAAAGAAATTGCTGAACTGAAAAATAAGTCTTAGAGAAAAAGATAGATAGATAGATAGACAGATGGATAGATAGATAGATAGATAGAAAGAAAAAAAGAATTCTTGAATGAAAAGGAACTGTAAAAAGTTTTATAAAACATTATTTGTAGACGATGCTGAAAAGATATGTTTTAAACCAATAAATCCTTCCGAATAAAATCAGAGATATCTTAAAAGGAAAAGCAAATAAAAAAGACAAAGGATATGCAGTTAAAAGAAGACAAGGATGGTATGCACGTACAGGAAGGACAACGAAAGAGAAGGAAAAAAAAAGGTTAGCGACGATGAATTCAAATTACATTTGCAAAGCGAAGTTGTCGTTGACAGATATTCGTTAATTCAATTTATTGCCCACAGATATGTCCGCCGAGCCTCGTTTTCGTATGCTAACACTCCGCAGCCACACGGGAGGCAAGGCGCTTTGATATGCAATGTTCCCTTTTTAGTCAAACCCTGACCGAGCCTTTTTTTTTCTCTCTCTCTCGCTCTCATTTGTTGCACAGAATTTATTTACAATATTTCTGTTTGCATATGCCTTCGTACGTATATAGGCGCGTGAAAAAGATGCATAATGTTTAAGAAAGCAGGTAGATTCGTAGCCCTGCCTAGACGCAGACCTCTGTGTATGTGTTGTGTTTGTATGCGCATAAGATTGTGAAAATAATGAGAACTGATCACAAGAAGGCAGATCGCCTAATATAATTCGTTCTGCAGGAGTTGACGTTTGCATATATGTGTATAGCAATTGCGTCCAAGTGAGATGTATCAGTCAGAAGAGATTTGGACCCAGTGTGCATTGCAGGTTTTATGAGGACACAAAATATCGAACTGAGTTGTGGGAAATTTGTATAACAACGATGTTCTGAATTAAGGGGGAGTGAGGAGAAATGCAATGCAAGGAAATTAGATATACAGTACCGGGATCTAAATTCAGCCCAGTAATACCAGCCACCAAAAGTTTTGAGATCGTCAGGACTTGAAGAATTTGAATGGAATTCATTTATTCAAGAGGCTAGTCGAGGGGGTCTTATTTATTGGGAATAATCGAATATATGTTCCCTGGAATCACAACTCTTCATTTCATCGTCATCATCAACGGCAGCAACAGCAGAAGCCTTTAAGCGTACGTCATTGGACATACATCTTTCGTAAGATCCACCAGATCTCCCTATCATGGGCGTTGCAGAGCCAGTACTTTCTGAGATAGTCCAGTTTGTCACACAATTTTACCGGTTACAGTTTCACATATGATCTCTGGGGATCCTCTTTGTTAGTCGTGATATTCTGACATTCTTGTCCGACATTCTTTTAACATGACCAGCCCGTTGCCATTTGAGTTTTTTAATGGATACTATTATATCTCTGACACCGGTTCTTGTCTCTGATATACTCTGCAGTTCTGTGATCTCTCTCGTCTGCATACTCCATGGTTCTTGGTTTGAGGATCAAATTTTCGGTTAGGTTCCATGTTTTAGTTCCATAGATGACTATCAGGACCCTTCTTATTTGAACTAATGTGATTTTCTGGTTCTTGGAAGTTGAATTTGTTCTACTGAAAGGTTACTATCCTAAAGTTATTTTCTGCTTGATTTCTTCTTTTCTTAATCTTTCATAGATATTCGATGCCTTTGGTATATACAATCATCAACCATATCAGGTGTGCGTTTTCGATTTGGAATTTTATGTTTCAGTCCTCAAAATTTTTGTTGTACATGGCACATGTTTTTCTGAAGTCCTTGTGAAGTCAACTTTCTAGCTCTCTTCATTCAGTTCGTATAGCATTGCTTGTAGATCCAGAAAGTTTTCTTGCAAAAGAAATATATCTTTCTAAAGTCATGGTCAGCATCACATGGGGAGATCATAAGACAGCACCGTATATTAGAGAAAAGACAGGAGTCCGAGATATCATAGGAACTGT
Source organism: Thysanoteuthis rhombus (assembly GCA_963457665.1). Taxonomy (NCBI): domain Eukaryota; kingdom Metazoa; phylum Mollusca; class Cephalopoda; order Oegopsida; family Thysanoteuthidae; genus Thysanoteuthis; species Thysanoteuthis major. The sequence continues at coordinate 13,090,301 of OY735208.1, forward strand.
TAAAAAACTCAAATGGTAATCGGCTGGACATGTTGCAAGAATGGCAGACAAGCGCCAGACACCACAACTCAAAACGAAGATCAATAGAGTTCACAGGCAAAAAAGTGTCTGAAAGAAAGTAAAATGGCGTGGCAAGCTAGATGAATTTAGGAATACTGGCTTATAAGATGCTTATTGTAGAGAGGTTTGGCTAATTTTGTAAAAGTTCTTTGTCCAGCAACTTGCGCTAACAGACTGACGATAATGATAAATGTATTACTCTTTTGATATCTATACAGCGTGAGAATTATTCTAAAGGTTTTAATTGAAGCATCTTTTTTTAAATAAAAGATTTGCAGCACTGCAATCGGTATCATCGCCCGAAAGTATCCACGTTGAATATTCATATTCTTTTCTTTGGAAGTATAGGTTTGGTGGGACATTTCAAATCCATATATTGTTCGAAATTGATTTCATTATAAAGCGTCCTAGGAGACTCGATATATATACATATTATTGTGTCATCCACAGACAGCTGTTTAGATGTATTACATCGCTTCAGTCTGGCTATAGACTTTCCATCATCCCATCCAATACCGCAAGGCAGAATTGAAACATACACTTCAGACCCGTAGGCCGATATCCTACCTCTGGACTACGGAACTGAACAGGCAGAAAGGATGAATTTAAGTAATATATTTTAAATTACACAGAATTCCTTCATCCACCAGAGTGCTCGATTCCTATAGAAGAGCATTGCATAAGCTTACAGCGGATCAGTTACCTCACTTAAAGAGTGCTCAACCCTGAATAGAGGAGCATTAACTATTGTGTCATCCACAGACAGCTGTTTCGATGTATTAAATCTCTTCAGTGTGGCTATAAACTTTCCACTATCCCATTATTCCATTATTCCCACATATATACATATATTCCCACATATATATATATATATATATATATATATATATATATATTCCATTATTCCTGTATATATATATATATATATATATATATATATATATATATATATATATATATATATGTATGTATATATATATATGGGAATGATTACAAATTGCCTTATATCATAGAGAACTGATAAAGAACTGATTTGAAATGATTTCCTATCGTCACACGTTTATGTGTCACGTAATATAACGTGTATATATATATAGATATTTATAATTAATCATTGTATCATCCACAGACAGCTGTTTCGTTGTATTACAACTCTCCGGTGTGGCTATAGACTATCCATTATCCTATCCAGTACCACTAAGTAGAATCGAAACCTTTGCTTCAGACTTGGTGGTTGGCATTTTACACAGAACTGGACGGTCATTCTGACTGAATTTAAGCGATATATTTACTTACACAAAATTCTTCATCCTTGCTTGATTCCTGAGTTGGGAGATAATAATGGACGAGTTGCCTTACTTAAAAAGTGCACAACCCTAAATAAAAGAGCGTTGATTATGATGACAATTAATAAATGAGTCAACAACGGACAGCTGTTTCATTGTGTTCCATCTCTGTTTTATATATATATATATATATATATATATATATATATATATATATATATATGTATAAATTGTGTCATTACTGCAACTTTTTGGCAAATTTATTCAACAGCCTTCTCCACGGATTAATCCATGAGTAAAGAAAACGGTCCCCATTCCACCCCCAAAGAGATGCCGATAGAAAAATCGCTGCCAAAAGATGAATATGCATTGCTCTTCCATTGTTTCTTTCGGAATGTCACTTTGAATTAATTAATTGGCGAATTTGCTACCATTCTGCCAAGCAAAAAGGTACTTTTTTCTTTCTTTACAGAGGAAGGTTGTAGAATGGAACAGCCAAAATATTGTGTTAACTACATCAACCAGGTTGTTTCAATTCAACTCAATCTAATTCATTTTTAATAGCACTTCAAATGGAAAGGATAGCCAAATATTGATCATGAAAGCGAAGTAGCGGCACTTCGAATGAATGAATCACCGGATCAGTTTTAATTATCTGGAATATTATCCCAAAGTATCAGGAAAAATAGATCTTTCATCTAAAATCTAAATTTTTTTTCTAGGATAATCTAAAAAATATCAGCACAGGATATAGGCATTGTTGGTCAAAAAGATTCTTATTTTAGCATTCTAAGTGCATACAGAATTAGAGTTATGACTGTCAATTTGGTGTTTTTCGTTCTGAAGCAAGGTCATCATATTTCTTCATTATTTTACATTCTTCTCCAGTTTCCCCATGGGGTCCGTTTGTAAAGCTAAAAAGCAGCGAGGTAAATATGTTCGTATTCCTATGTGCGTGCAATCTTGAAAAGAAGAGAGAGATTTTATGCGCTCTTGCACGTGTATAAGGGAAAGAGAAAGAGAAATAAAGAAAGAGATACTGCGTGTGTGTGTATGCAGGACTTTTTTTTTCTATTCCACCACCGATCATCAAAGAATTTGTCAGTAGTTATGTGAAGATAGTTAACACGAACTCGATTAGGAATATTTTTTTCTTCTTGAAGACACAGTCTTAAAACCATTCGCTGTACATTTTTTTGACAACTGGATTGTAAAAAAAAATTGACCAAGAAGAAATTATGTGAAGTGGATTTTCTTTTGAAAAGCTCAGAGAAAATCGTTTTGAAATGTTCTTCACAAAGTTAGAGTCATGCAATGAGAAATCTGTAAGAGCGAAACTGCGTCTAAATCGATTATATTTCTTTGAATTTTATCCACTTTTATATCTAAAGAAACTTGGGTATTCTATAATTTTCAATAGTAGTATATATTCTATGAAATGTTAGAAATTGTCAATAGATAGATAGACGGATAGATAGATGAATGGATGGGTAAACAAAAACTCCGTACCTGGCCCGAATGAACCATCGTAACCAGCCAATGTACCAGAACTGATTATGTACAAAAAATATCTAAGAAAGATGGATTTTTGATAAAGATTATCTAAAAGATGTCTGAAGTAATCTAAACAAAGATAAATCTTCAATCTGAAATTATCTAAATAAATGTCCGAAATGACCACAGAGATAAGAAGAAAAAAGAAAAGAAGCACTCTTATGGGAGAAAAATGTTTTTAGATGTGATGTACATATTTTCGTGGTTGTAGCCCCCCAGTTGTGGCCAGGAGTCCCCAGATTCACCCATAGAGAAAAGAAATCTGTAGCCTACTTGGCTGGTTGCTCGGCCATTTGTTGGGCTACAGTCATTCGGTAGATAGATAGATATGAGCACTATGACTGAGAATACTTGTTAGCGTGCTAGTTTTGCGTTATTATTGTAGTTTGATTCTCACTGGTTATTCTGTACTTGTGGTCATGTGCCAAAGCTAGCTCAATAAATATCGATGGATTGATAATAAGCAGATTGAATGGATACAGTACTGTCAAAATAATTGTGCTCTTTTTGCAAAATTGACTTGTTTCATTTTCAAATCCTACTTAAACTATAAAGATGTAAACAGTACTACATATTCTTGACCATTTTGGATTCTTCGTTCATCATATTATTTTGTACAAGGATAATTTCAACCATTGTTGACCTCAT
>OY735208.1:13098848-13115761 GCA_963457665.1 Thysanoteuthis rhombus
CTGCGCTGAGGGCAAACTCCTTTGCTTCATTAAAATCTATGGGTGAAAAAATTCCTTTTTCCATACAATATCACTCCAAAACTTCGTGTTTCGTCGTAACTCCATTATAGTTGCTGTAAATGGGATTTGTTAACTTTACCTTAACAAGTCAACCTTAATCGGGTTTTAGAAGCGGGAGTGAAGTTGTCATCAGTTTTACGTACGTCACTGTGTCACTTGTTTCTTTTTCCTGTCATTGTCATCTGTCATGGTTACATACGAAAATAAAGTCCGAACTCGAATAGTAAAAGTTTGACAAAAGAAAAAAAAAGCCTACTTACCAAATGGTTGATCCGTCACTGGCGTCGGAATCAAGGAAGAAAGGGAAAAACTACTAAGCCTGATGGTTAATCCACCACTAACCTCGAAAGCTAGGCGGATAAATGTTTTGCCCCCAATTGGATTCGATAGCAGAATCTGCTAATGTCTAGCTGAACGCCCTGGACCACTGAGTGACGGGAACACTGGCGAAATTTTTAGATCATTTGTAATTATGAGTAATGCAGTCGGATGAACATCCAAAAATCACGGACGAACATAGACTGCCTTTTTAAAATTCTTATGATCTTATATTGTTTAATTGTTGTTTTGTTATGAGGCATCCTTAGTCGTAAGATACCTTTTACCAGAATATATATATATATATATATATATATATATATATATATATATATATATATCATTGTGTCATCCACAGACAGCTGTTTCGATATATTACATCTCTTCAATATGACTATAGACTTCCCATTATCCCATCCAGTTCCGCGAGGCAGGATTGAAATGTTCACTTCAGATCCGGTGGCCGATATCCTACCCCTGGGCTACGGAACTGGACAGTCATTAAGGTTGGATTTAAACAATATATTAATTTATGCAGAAATTTCCCATCCACCAGAGTGCTCTATTCCTATGGAAGAGTGTGAGTGATATACTTGTTATAACTTAGAGAAGAATGATAGCTTTCATAACAGATATTCAATGTTTACTATAGATAAAATACCGAGAATACGAAATGTGAGTTGACAAGACCTCTCTCTCTCTCTCTCTCTCTCTCTCTCTCTCTCTCTCTCTCTCTCTCTCTCTCTCATTCGTGTCTTAAATTCAGAAATCATAAATTCCAGGTCTGACTAATTCCAATTATAAATTCAACTCTGAGAGTTCGACAGAAAACATTACCGTATAGCGGGTGTCTTACGGTTGAATTAATTTTCCTTAACAATAAGTATATTCCCAATATTAAAAAAAGAAAAGTAATATTCCCATACACACACACACACACACACACACACACACACACACACATATATATATATATATATATATATATATATATATATATATATATATATATATATATATATCAACCAGGTAACCAGGCAGGCTCAAGAAATCGATACAAAATTATACGCTACTTATATACCATAAATCAACTAATCGAAAAGTCTGATTAGCCTTTGTGAAGGCATTTAAATCGGTGAAACATATTACATCGTTCAACTCAATGCAATTACAAACAAAATGATGATAGAAGGAGTGAGACAAGGGGAGACAATATTACCTAAACAAATAACTGCAAACCTTGAAATCATCTTTCGGAAAACTAACTGGGAGAGAATGTGAATAAAATATTTAATCCAATCAAGATTCTTCGATGATATTTCATGATGTCAAAAGCATCAGAAAAAATGATTAAACATGTTGACTTATGTAAAAAGTAGGCTTAAAGATGAACAGAACAAAAACAAAAGTAATGTTCAATGATGAATCCCCCCTCCAATAAAAAGACTACAAGAATGGAGAGTGAGTTTCTGAAAAGGTGGACGAATGTATTTACCGAGGACATAATAAGGCGATGCAACAACCGATTGGAAATCATTTGGTATGAATAGAGATATATTCAAGAGCACTTCGTTAAAGTGCTAAAAGTGTGAAGTATACAACGAAGGCATATTAGAAGATGTGACTTACGGCGGATAAAAGCTGAAATGAACAAAAAGACCTGATAAGCAACTTGGACACACACACAGAGCTTTAGAAAGAGCAATGGTGGGATTAACTCTAAAAGATACAAGATCAACACTGCGCGGGACTCGAGTGAGGGATACAAATAATTTAGCTAGAAAAATGGAAATGGGTAGGACACTTAGCACGGAAAGCTAACGGATGGAGCAAAAGACTAACCGTTCAGAGCCTATTGGACAGTCAATGCAGATGATGGTAATTTTTTATTTCAAGACAGATCAATGATTTTTGACGGTGATTGTATGTACAAAGAAATCGGTAGATGATCCCTCTTATTTATGTATCACTTTTTATTCTTAATTCTAAAAAAATCACAATATTCTTTGCAAGAAGTGAATCAACCATGAATATTGCCGTGCATTGAGAAGATGCGGCGATAAAAGAAATCTGCAAAGAAGAGAAAGGATGGAAGAAAGAGAAAGGAAAGAAGGGAGAAAAGGAACTGGAAAGTAAGGGGGGAAGGAAGGGGAAGGGAAGGAATGTTGGGAGAGAAGTAAATGGAAATAAGATAGGAAATTAACAGGAGGGAAGGGACAGAAGAAAAGCGAAGGAAGGAAGGGGAGAAAGAGAAGGAAGGGGAGAAAGGGAAGGAAGGGGAGAAATGGAAGGAAGGGGGGAAAGAAATAAGGGGAAGGTAGGAAAGAAGGCAGGACTAGAAAATGTTAAAACTCCAGATCAAAGTTCAGCTTATATATGCATGTATGTGTGTGTGTGTGTGTGTATGTGTGTGTGTGTGTGTGTGTGTGTATGTGTGTGTGTGTGTGTGTGTGTGTGTGTGTGTGCTAGAAAGCTGGAAACAAAATTGGGTAATATACAAAAATATATCAAGGAACCACGATGTGTTCATAGATGAATAGTTGTACGTATACTTATGCAAGACAGCTATGCTTGAACCTTTGAGGTGATTACACAGGCATATATATATATATATATATATATATATATATATATATATATATATATATATATATATATGTAAAAGTATATATATATGTATATATATATGTCATTTAGTATATCATTTATTTTCTTACAATAACGTCGAACATCATGTTCGTCTTCAAAAGAAATGAATGAATATGGAAAGAGAAAAAAAATTTTAAAGTACCAACGGAAAAGGCAGGTGAAATGATATGCTATTTTTTGCTCTGTTGAACAGAGAGCCACATCTACATTTAGACATATGTTTACACCTGCATATCCACAGTAATCGACAGATTAATCTTAAACGCACATTGCAACAGTTTAGCAATGCATTCCAATTAAATACAATCATGATCAGCAGAAAGCCGAGATGTCCCAGAAGTGTCTCTTAAGCTTAGATCAGACGTACCCAACCTGGAATACGCGTACAGGGAAGCATTTGCACTTTTGAAAGATTATACAGGCGATTGAGAGTATATCCATGACGTGCAGTGATGTACATTATGGTCATACAGCAATTCAAGCTGTATGTGTCAACAAAGTCAGGATTGTTGTGGATTGGTGTGAAGTTGCTAAGTTTACCCTCGAATTAATGGATTTGTTGTCCAAAAAAGGCTTAACCATCTCATAATCTAAGATTGACATATTTGAGAGATATATCATTCAGAATTCATGAAGTTAGAAGAATGCTCAAGGGGTCCATTTTACCATCTTCAAAAAAACATAAAATGCAAAAATGTCTTGTCATAAACAAAAATACGGCAATTTTGACTAATTCAAAAAAAAAAACAGGCCTGGTTGATCGTTCAGAATAAACTTTTTTTCTCTAACTTCATTTGGCAACATATTGCGTTAGGAGAGATCAATAAAAAAGATTTGAAAAAGAGGTGATAACTGAATTATTTACCTCTTTTAATTTTTTGTTATGCAATGATCACTAGGAAGTGTCTGATTCATTCTAAACAAGCAGACACAAGCTAGATGATTAATTTAGCATAGAATTACATTGCAAATTGAACCCTGCACCAATATCCTATTCATAGGGGTATTTGATAGGCAGAATAAAGAGTAAATGTACAAATTTCTAGTCCTCTACCTATATTTGGTGCGTCCTGTACGAGTTAAATATACTTATCTAGCCAGACAGACAGGCAGACAGAAAACCATGTTGTTAGTTTTGTTGACAGTTTTGATTGATGGTTTCTAACACCTATGCTGATATGACAACCGTGACTATAAAATCGAAAGTTTTCTTTTTATGAAATTAATTAAAATCTAAATGCTTCTCCATTCATCTAACGACGAACATAAAAAAACAATTTTTTAACCCAATCCAATATTCCCAGATCTTTTAAAACCATAAATATTTAAAATTTATAGCTAAGAAGCCTCTGTAACATTTTATAGGATTTTCATTACCTACTTCCAATGTAACCTCACCTGAACCGAAACATTGAATAGGTAGTTACAAATGAAATGTCATTCTATGAATATTAGAGAGAAGGGTGGTATGAACAGCCAAAATGGTAGATATTTAATCGAAATATGACTCGTAGGGTCGGTGAAAAGAAACACCCTTTGAAAATTAACCATGAGTTCACTTTGAACTCTTGAACAGTGTCGAATTTGCCTACCTTGTTAGAATTCAACGTAGTTCATCAACTTCTGAGCAAGTTTCAGAATAGCCTAAATAAACTTCTGCGATATCTTGTCTATAACATATCGAATGCAATCCTCTAGTCTGTCCACGTCCCTTTAACCACACTTACAGGAAAAAGTCTTAAAAATAGAGTCATATTTACGAAAGTTATATCATAACTTGCTGATCCGAACAAAGCATTTTCGGGCAAAAATTGAAAGGCGTCAACTTCAACAGCTGCCGCTGATCTCAAGCTAATGTCTTTTTGTACACCTGTGCTATCGTTCGGAATAATTTCTAATAGAGACTTAATTCTCTACCCACCTGTATATGCAGCAGTAACCTATTCCCAACGACCCACGAAAGATAATATGACACCTCTAAGAAAATCTTTAGGTTTAGTGGCCATAAATTCTGTAAAAACACAAATTACGGATTCACTAATATTTCCATTGCAGTAATGAAGTTAAAATGCTTGAAAAGATGTTAATCTCTTGGAGAAATGTCAGGTGAATATGGTGGATGCAGTAAGATTATTTATCCGAAATATCTTAGCTTGTATACTGCCAGCTGTGAGGTGTGAAGTCTGGCACTGTCATGAAGCATTCCATTCAGTTCACTTGAGACCATTTTTTCAAATCTTCTAATCTTTCCTATTTTCTCAAAATTACGTATTATGGTCGCTTCTGAAATCTTAATGTTTCTAGAAAATGCCTGAACCTTTGTTCATGGGTCATTGGCCACTGTTGTCAATGATTCTCAATCATTAAAAAAAGTTTTTCTACCTCCCTCAAGTTTATTATTGGAATTCAGGTCTCCTCACCTAAACTTATTGAACCAATGCAAAAAAAGTTCACATTGGAGAACTGTTCATTTTGAATGCTTTGTTGACGTTATACAGCAGTTTCATTGGCTTCATGTTCTAGTTCAGAATGGTATTTGAAATTTATTCTAACCCCATTCCTGTTAAAGGTTCAAAACCTTACATTATAATGAATTACATCTCTATTTACTTCGAATCTGCAAAACATGCAAATACATTAGTAAATCTCTCACGCTATCATTATTCCCCACGATATTAAGAATGGCATTTCGTGTATAACCACCGAATATAGAATAGTTTTCAAGTTTTCAAATAATATTTTGATAATTTGATCCTTAACATGATTTTTATTAAATTTACGTTATGTTTTGTCATCCGTCTACAAATATATGAGCATGCGCACTCAGACTGCTTGTAATCTCAACCAGTTCAATAACGTGCTCACATTTATTCACCAATATGTCTATGCAGGTGTGTATGCTTTCATTCTTTGCGTGTGTTCTCATACATACTTGTGTAATGTAAAAGTGTGATTCTTTGAGCCCAGAAAATCTCTTTGAAGTCTCCAACCTGTTTTTGCTTTAGGCATTCTTAAAAATCGCCCGTGGTGATTTTCCTCTTGATCTTTAACAACTAGAATCTTTCTTTCGCTCGTAGTGAAGAAAATGCCACCAGCAACACTGGCTTTTATTTTTTTTGTCTTTATTTTGCCTTCACGAAAATTTGATGGATTACTCTATACTGCTTGGCATTTCGAAGAGAAAAAAAATCATATAGTTTATTTTTCTCCCCTTGACGTATTCATTCTATTCCTTCTATTGCGCAGTTCTTATTCTGTTGATACCATTTTCATCTTCCTCATTTTTTCTTCATTTCTTCTTCTATACACTCACACACATCTGTATACATAGATTTTGGTATACTTGAGTTGGTGAAGTCATGTATATATGTGTTAACGATTAAAAATTTTAATTGAAATGAGTTTGTACATATGACTATCTATCAATCTATCTATTTATCTCTTCATCTATGTATCACTCTCTTTATTTCTCTCTCAATATTATATATATATATATATATATATATATATATATATATATATATATATATATATATATATATGAAATAAAGTGCTAGACTATGTATTTTGCACTCGAGAACTTCACATCACAGAGGAGAAAGTAAGGCATATTCAGAATAAACTGGTCTCAATGTGCCGACAGCTCACATTGAATTTCTTAAAATAGTAAAATCGTTGATTTTTTGGGGTCTGCGTTCACACTCACTTGGGAAAAACTACTTCTATTCATTAGGAGAAAATCACTGAAAGCACCACACGTCAGTGTTCAGGAACGAGATAATCGCAATTTTTGAATCGAGTTCAAAACTCGACTGAGAAAATTTTCATTTCTTTCTTTCTTTTATTCATTTCAAGTCCTTTCAATTTATAAGAACTTCAAACCCTCCAGTAACTTTTGAGTGTTGAGAAAATCAATAATTGAGGATTTTGTAAGGGTGCTCTATTCACTTTAAATCAGTCATAGGTAACCAAAGATGTAAAAAAAAATTTCTCTCAGTGCTGATGCCAATTTTATGGGGTTTTATAATGGAATGTAACTTTACTCTGACGATAGAAGATAGTTTTTTTGATGACTCTAAGATTTTTCAGGTCGAAAAAGGGTTAACACAAGTGATTCCAGCTCAACCAAATTGTTAATAGTCTGCCTCGAGATAATCTTCAAAATATTACACTATGAAAATCGAAGATGACGGAGAATGACTCTGTAACCTCAGATTTCTTGGCATCGTCCCACTTGCTGAGAACCTTCATGATCTCTAAATAATTCTAGACAAATTGAATGACGAAAGCAAGGAAGTTGGTGCTCTCATGAACTTCAGTAAAACGAATGTCATGTACATGTCGAAGTCAAAATCGAGAACACACACCTAAAAAAACAGATCACTACATCTACCCAGGTCAACCAAACAGAGGAAGATATAAAGCGGAAAATCACATTAGGTTGGCGGTCTTTTGGTAGAGCCAGCTTGACTTTCAAAGAGAAGGAGATCACAGCCCTAAAAAAGAAGGATATATAAACAATGTAATCTACCGATAGTCACCTATGGAGTTGGATCATGAATCCGACCAAAACGAGCATGAGATAGATTACCAGACATAACAGTATATTTGAGAAGAAATAGGAGCCGGAAATACAATAGAATCTATCATAGGACTCAAATGGTAACGGGCTGGTCATGTTGCTAGAATGTCAGAGAATTGCTGGACATCACGGCTCACAACGTTGATCCCCACTGATCATATGCGACACTGTTGCCACGGAAAATAAGATGGTGGGACAAACTAGACAAGTACAGAAAATACTGGCCCCACGACGCCCATAATGGAGAGGTTTTGCGAGTCCGAGGGAAAGTCTTTATCCAACGACGGAGGCTATTCAACTATGCATGACACAGTACATCAGCATTTTTAAAGTTTTTTGCAGCATTTGAACTGATGCCTGCATTTGTATATTTTAAAATATTTGTACTTTATACCCCCCTCTCTCTCTGTCTCTCTCTGTCTGTCTCTCTCTCTCTATCTCATACACTCACACACACATACGCAGATACAGGTTTTTGGTCAGCATTGGTGAAAATGATGCAAATTGCAATAATCGTAATGATAACAGAAGTTGTCATGGCAAAGGTGGTGACAACAGCAGAGTGATGCGAATGTTAATGTTGGCAGGGTTTGTCTTGATGATGATGATGATGATGATGATGATGATGATGATGATGATACAATTCTAGAGTTGCTTAGGAAATTCCAGAAGAAACCAGATCTTCAAACCGTGAAATTGCACGAATCCTTTATATAGTGACAGATAATAGAAGGAAGAGAAGAAAAAAAAACCGTCAGAGATGACAAATAATAATTTATCGAATTTAGCTCAGGTTGGCTCGAGTTTAGAAATATGGGGCTCTCATTGAAGACTTGACTTGTTTCACCAGCGAATGAACCTGCAATGGAAGGTATACTTACTAACCATGTGCTACAGTAGGTACCAACAAAGATCACAAATGATGAAAGATGAATAAATGCTGAAAAGACAACTTTCATCACTCATGTAATAGAAACCACCACGAGACCTACGTCTTTTTGAAGCATGCTATGTTGTGGGTGATCACTTTAAAAAATGGGAAAATTTGTAATGAATTAATAAGTTACTACTTCCCCCTTTTGTTCGGCAGTGATCACTAAAATGTCAGAATTTTAAAAAGATAGCATAAGCAAAGTTTGTGATTTGAGAAACCCACAGAACACCATAACGGGATTTTTTAAAAATTTTTTATGTAAACATGATAAGAGTGAGTATTTCAATTTTCGGCAGTCCAGCTTCCTTAGTGTGGCATGTGCTCAGGATACATACCTACACGGAATGACCTCCGTTCTGTCTCTACAGACAATGGAATGCCCCCTCCATGGCCCACGTCTGGGCGAAGCAATAAAGATCATGTGATAGCAAATTATCAGTCACCCTGTTGGCCTCGCTGTATATTGTCCAGAATAAAAAAGAAAGCGGTAAGTCAGACAACAGCTGTGGAAGCTTCCGGAAGGACGTCATACTGATTCAGCAACATACATACATACATACATACATACATACACACATGAATACATACATACATAGCCAGCCAGCTGGGCCAACTTGAAAACTGAAGAATCTTTGTTGAAACCTCTGGTTCACGGTCCCTAAAAGAAAAAAGGAAGAAAGAAAAAAAAAGGAATGATGCTCAGGATTGGGGATAGACTAAACGAACATGTACACACAAGAGAAGAAAGAAAAGAAAAATTCGTTCTTTTTGAATTAACCTTTATTGATGGAAAAACAAAATATGAAAAGAGAAAAAAGGGAAAATAGATATGGATAAATAAACGGGTGCGGTTAGTCACTCAATAGAATCTGTGTTGTAAGCAAAGTCTTTTTGTAACATGATGTGTTGGTGGGGGGATGAATGAAAAATAAGAGAAGGATTGATTGATGAATAAGTTACTTCTATTGCCCAAAATATGAGCTGGACACATACTAATGGATTAATTTAGCTTGATCTTACATCGCAAATTCCCCCTCCCAAAAATAATTTTGGGAGGTTTTCGAAAAGCAAAGAATCGTATTTTTCTTAAACATAATACGAGATAAGTGATTTAACCCCTAAAGCTCACTAAATAACCAGCCAGCCAGAATCATCTCGAAACCTAAGGAAACTAATTACTGGCATCTGAATACAACCGAAAACATCTAAATCTAAAAGAAGAAACATCTAAATTGACAAAACTGAGCATGGGATGTACTTAACATTTCGGTATGCTAGTCAGTGACAACTATCGATACTAGAGACGCAAGCGCATCTAAAAAAAATGGAATCGAATGAGCATGAATGTTGTGGAATTAGCAATCCAAAAGACCATAATAAATGGTAAAATATGCGAAAGAAAGTCGATAAATTGTGAGGAATCGTAAATAGCACAGAAAGCCCGAAAGGAGAAGCATTCATGAAATGCCAATGACCTTTAAAATCCGGCCGCATCTTGAAGAATTCTGCAGACTAAGAATGGCACATGGAACCGCCCTGAAATCTCCAACACTCATCTTCTTATTTTCTCGCTCTTTGCTCAAGGAATCTCGCCACACTTCATTTAACTCACGAGACTAAATATTTTCTAGGGCAAGTAAATACGAGGCGGTCAATTGGAACAATGGAAAAGTAACGATAAGCCAGGAGAAACCGTTATTTAAAAGTTCCCTTCTCCGCCCGAAGCCCAGTTCCATTAGACAAGAAGAGCAAATGTCATGTGCCTTGAATTATCATCAGTTGAATGGACGACAGATGTGTACGTTCTTCCTATCAAATTGAAAGGTAGAGAAGAAGGCAGCAACAGAAGCTCATGGCATAAGCACGTTGGCTTCTACCAGAATATTTCGTTTGATTAGTTTTTGATTCCCGATATGCGGTTTCGTTTCTCCCTCCGATGTCATTTGTTCTCAGACTTATTGACTGATCCTTGTTGAGGCTGACATTATAGAAAACAGGTTTTTTTTTCTTCCACCACCTTTAAGTTTGCCCCTATCAAAGTTGACTATGGATGTAACAGCTTTTTGCTGGTATTGCCTCCTACGTGGCCCCTTTTAAGGTTGACAATGGATACATTTTTTTTTTTTGCTGCTACTGCTTATCGACTGACCTTTTTCAAGGTTGAAAATGGATGTAACAGCTGGTGTTACTACTGTTTAATGACCCCTCTAAAAATTGGCAATGTATGTAGCAGCTTTTTGATGTGATTGATAATATTGGCATTCGTCAAGGTTGACAAATAATACAGCAGCTACCTTGTTGAACATTTATTTTCCTAAGTGCTTACTCAGTGAATCTCATATCTTGTCAAATATTGTGGCATGCCAGTGAAGAAACTCTTCATGTCTGGATTTTTGGCTGCCAAAAAGAGTGTGGGGAGATCGGGTCATGTTTTTTCCCAAGGGGTGTATTGCGGAAATTCCCTCGTGGTACCTTAGCAGGAATTCAAATTCGGTTTTAAATCTATCAACTGATACACAGCCTCACACTTCGAAACAAGTAACACAAAATTGGAAAAAAAACTAGTTCACCCACGCCGTCAAAAATAACGAGAATACTTGAACGACTTTGAAATTGCATCGTACTTTTTTAAAAAACGTCAGAAAACAATTTTGCTCTGCATTTTCTTGCCTATGTTCGACTAGAATTTCTGTGCATTTTCAATATGAATAGATAAGAAAGACTGCTGCACAAATAGTATTGAATAATTATATAATTTGACGAATGTTACAGACAAAAATATACACGTGATGCATTAGAGAATTGAGCCTTAGCAGAGTCTCTTTTTGACTAAGGCTATGTTTCCTATCATCTATCTTTAGCGCTTCGCTGAACAGAGTGATTGCGACTGTCACGAGATATGACGAGCATCTCGACCATGGAGAATATCTTGAGCTCTGTTCAGAATGGAAATATTCTTGCTATAATTAAACTCCTAATTACATCTTATAAAATCTTACCGCTGACACCATAAAAAATGTGACAAATAATTTGACGTAAGTCAAATCAATTACCGACAGCAGTAGCCGGATGAAAAGACCTGCTATTATGAACGAATCAGAATGCAGCACTACTTTAACTGCAAAATATTACACCAAGGTTGCATTAATAGTTATTTTTGGTGACTTCGGGAAGATTGCTTTACAATTTAACTGATGCAATACACGATTGCAAAAAATCTGACCAGTACAAAAAAAACTGAGTTTATAATATTATTTGTATCGATCTCTTGATTGAATTTTGCAGCCACTCGCTCACTTCGTATATATATATATATATATATATATATATATATATATATATATATATATATATATATATATATATATATATATATATTCTTCAAAAACGCAACATTTAAAATATCATTATAGAATTATCAGAAAAAAATACCCTTTGAATACCACTATCACACTTTTTTGGAAATGACTGATGATGGTCGACAAATCTCGAACCACCGAATAATGATAGTTTTTCTTTTAAACTTCGATGACATTAAAAAAAAAAAGAAAAATTAACAAAAAATAACAAAAAATTAAATAGTTCGGCTTGTCCGTTATTTTTAAGACATACATACGCATATAAATATATATATGTATATGCGTGTGTGTGTGTGTGGGAGTGTGTGTGTGTGTGTGTGGTCTGCTCCATCGACTGACTTTACATTTCATATTATAAGTATGAACAGCATAATGCGTTTTACAAAGGGTAATACTTTTCTATGGTAAAATGAATTCAGGGTGCTTATTGGTTTTTAGAAGAACAGAGAAGGAACTACACCGTAAGAAAATGAAGAAAGGAAAAGAAAAAAAAGCATCTGAAACTTTCAAAGGATATAATTTCGGGATCTTCAAAACGATGCCAACTTCTGGTGATACAGCTATCAGTTCCCCGGTGTGGAGAACGGATGTAAGGTAGAGTTATGTCCCTTTTATCATTGAACTCTTATGAAGTGGGGAAAAGGGATCAGAAGAGCTGAATCATTCTCTAAACATCAGAATATATGTTTCTATTGAGTATTCACTGATCACACATTGTTCTGGACTTTGCAACTGCGTGAAATAAAAGGCGATGAATGTATCAATGGACTTCGGTTGTATTAGCTTTCATTTCAGCGCCAACAGCTTTTAGATCTGTTATACGTAGATAGATTTCCATTTTTTCTTCTCTTTTTTTTTAATGCTTCTCTACTCTTTGTCCGCTTACTTCTAGTCATTTTCTGTACTAACAAAATAGATATGTTGTATGTGCATGAATATATATATATATATACGTGTGTGTGTGTCACTTCAGTTATCTATCTTCCAATACCTCTTTTATAAAATATTTTCAGTGTATATACGCACACACACACGCACACACACACACACACACACACATATATATATATTTATATATATATATATATATATATATATATATATATATATATATATGCATGCACGTGTGTGTGTGAGAGAGAGAGAGAGAGAGAAAGATAATGAAGTAAAAGGAGAGAGAACGAGCGTCAGAGAGTTCGCATCTATGACTTCGAAATAGAAAAAAATGATGGATTTGTTTCATTGGAAAAGTCCATGGTTTCAAGCGGTGGATAGAATTTGTTTTGTTTTTTTTTCAATGATGTTTTACCTTTAAGTGGAAGAGTCCAGAGTTAGGAACAGAAAAACGAAAGGTCTACACAGCTAATTGAGTATACTGACTCACAAGTTACAATAGCAAGCAATATCAACTGCGTATGATTTGAGATTCAATAATTATTGGATCCACTTACTAAAGGCCAGCGAGATTAGCTTGCTAAGCATTGCTATACAACGTTCATCCTAACCGTTTCTTTCATATCACTTATTAATATAGCAGTTATGTGTCAGAGCCATCAAAAGTTGGAGACCCCATAAGGATTGAATGTACTAACAACAGCAAGCAATGAAAGCTGGTTACTCATTGTTCTACAATGTACTTTATAACCCATTGTTTTCCACATCATACTTGCTAATCTTTGTGAAAAGATCACGGATATATTTGGATTGAAAAGTATCAATTTCCATACAAAAAGTGAAAAATTGTCTGGAGCGGAAAGGTACTATTTTTATCAGCGAAATTTCTCGGATTAGAAGAGTCGAGTGTTACGGACATAGTACCTAGAAAATCAGATTGTTCATCGTCAGTTTTTCTGTCAGACTATCAATAATGGGAGGTCCATCGAAGGTGAAACACACTAACAAAGGCGGGAAAAATTTGCTTACAGATCATTGCTATATGATGTAAAACCCGATCTTTTTTGTATGATCACTTGGCATACCATACTATCCAACAAATCATCAATAGTCATAGGTTCAACGTGTTTTGAATCCTCTTACAAAAGCTTGCAAGATCAGCTCTCTGATTATTGTTTTATAACGTGTGTCTTGGTCCATTGTTTTTACTTCATATTTTTACATTTTTTCATGTTAAAAAACAGACTAAATTCGTTGACGGAATGAGTGCATAGTTTGTAACAATGTTTAAGAAGTATTTCTGTTAGCAAAATTTTACCAGAACAATGGAGTGTTACGGCACCATGTGTTACATTTTAGATAGTGTAAGATAAAAAGTCAGTTGTAGGTATGAATTTTAAGTTCAAACGATTTTACAATTCTGAAATTAAATTGGTTTATCTAGTTTACAGCTAGTAGAAAAAGGGAAAAGGAGGGAGAGACTACCAACTGAGTGACAGAAAGAGAGTAAAAAGAGATGTGAAAGGGTATGGTAGAATAGAGGAATGGATCCTTCTATCTTATGATGTATATGGCTGGGAAGCAGAACGAGGACATCTTTTTCGGGGAGATCTGTCTCTTCCCTACCAGTGACAAGATACGGACGGGTTTGGGGACTGGTGAACTCTGGTGATTAGGATGCCCCACCCCTGATGCTCTCTGATTCTTGGGAAGTTGGATAGTTTTTCCAAGTCAATTGAAGGGAAAAAAAGTTGTCAGAACTCTCAGGGAAAAATCGTCAAGACGAAGCAAAAGGAAGGAAATGATTTCGTTAAGATAAAGAAAATGGAGAAAGAGATAACCATTCTACTGAAGAAAGATGCGCATAGGGATGAAGAAAGGAAAAAGACACGACATGATCTATATCATATTCCTAGTAGCAGCGTTTGTTGAGAAAACAAACAACGGAATGTTGGAAGTCTTGATAGGAGAGGAAGAGTGGAGTCAATCAAAATTCAACCTCCGTCACCTCTCTCTAATCAGTTGTACCTCTCTCTCTCTCTCTCTCTCTCTCTCTCTCTCTCTATCTATCTATCTATCTATCTATATATCTCTCTTTTATATATCAACAACCTCGACTTTCTGAATCATTAAAAAAGCTATACCCTCTTAAAAGAGGTGACGTGTTTCTTCTGAATTTCGCAACTTGCATTCTTTGTATTCATATATGCATACACGTTCTGGTATGCAACACATACCGATAAAATCATGCAATGTATCATCTTTCGATCTGGAGATCTATCCCATCTTTGATCAATTTGAACAAGCCAGACCATAACACATGCTTTTTGCGTTTTTTTACCACATGCAATTCAATTTTTTACGGGTGCATGATTCATATATCCTTTTTATATGTGCATGTGTTTGTGTGTTTGTGTGTTAGTGTGTTTCAATGCTCCTGGTCATATCGTTTTGTCAACAGACTTGTATATTGGCATCAGTTCTCTACTAGACCTCAACTAATTTTTTTTAATTCATTATCAGGAAAAAAACTCTTCCATAGAATCTTTCACTTATACTCAATACTTCACTTTATTTTCCTCATAGAAACACCAATGATGTCATAAATAAAATCTTTTCTGGTCATATTTATTCTTCGATTGAATTTCTCTACATGGCTTTTTTGACACAAAGATTATTGTTTGTATTGGCGATTTTATTTTTGAGACTGTTAAGTGTACTTGTTTCTAGCATATCAATCACCGCTAAAATCAATAGACCGGTTTGGACACTGTTAATGAGTTTATATCATTCATGTGTTCTGATATGTATATTTCACCCAGTCGTAACAATTCATGGTAAAAACTTGAAATTTTGCACACAAACGCACACTCTTCTCTATCTATAAGGAAAGCAATTTATTGCTCTGTAAAAAAATATTTTAGTAAAAGGTCCAATTTACAATTTAAGTGTGTGCCATATTGATAGCTAACCTTTTATCGATCAGCATTCATTCATGATCACTCTAAAATTTGGACTTTTAAATGATCAGCCCCTGAAAAGCTCCCCAAAAGTAAATTGTTCATTTATCATCCCTTTACCCATATGTTTTAATTGATCACTCCCAACATGACATGCTCCATAAAAAAATTAACCAAACCTGATTTTCAATTTTTTGGAAATAATTTATGGTTCAAACCCTAAAAGTAGCATTTTTCATTTATAACTTATCTTTTATCACCACCACTGCTGAATTCACGCGAGAGAAAAAAAAAGTATATATGGATGGTGGTTATTCATGAATTTCTCTCGAAATGCCAGTTTGGGTCATTATCCATTTGGCTATTCCAATTCATTCTTCTCTTCTTGTCCTATCAGATTCTCAATTTGTGAGACAATATTTTAGCCTTCTGCCGGACTCAGGTAAAATTTGTAAATAGCCATAAAATCTTCAAATCTCATTCTAATTCATAAATAGAATAGTGAAAAAAAAAAAAGAAAAATGTCAGCAAAATGTTCTATTCTATTTTCAACAGAGTTATTTGAATCATTAAATCAGTTGAATTGCTCCGTTACTCGTCACAAAAATTGTGCAATACGTCACGCAACTCCAGCGTAATTGATATAAAACCCTGGAAGATGGCTTTTTCTTTTGGAGACCATCATGAGAATGATTTCAATGACTATTGTGTCTGGTTTGTTTCTGTCTTCTCCTTCTGGGTACACTTCATCATCATTATCATCATCATCATTATTATTATTATTATTATTATTATTATTATTATTATTATTATTATTATTATTATTATTATTATTATTTTTACTATCCAATTGTTATGGGAAGAAAGAAAAGAAAGAAAAAAAAGAAAAGAAATTATATTTCACTGCATGTAAACAGGGATTTCTGATTACTGTTGATTTTTGTAAATATACCGTGATCTCAGCCGAAATTTCATACGAAAAATCACTTTGACGTATAGACTTACATTATTCTTATTAACTAAAGTGCTTTCCATCATATGACGATATTTTGATATTAGAAATATACTCTTGCAACCGCGGGTAATGTCAGTTTTTCTCACTTTTGGTTATCCATAATTCAGTAGTTCATTGGAACATTTGTGAATTTAAGCAGATT